>CM039601.1:21667099-22160721 GCA_022457205.1 Saccharum spontaneum
AGTTTCATCGAATGCATCCAAAATGATTTTCGAGCCTATGGTCCGCTCGGCGAAAACCATGCACCTATCTTATGTCAAGATTTGTAGTATCTCCAAATAGACCAAACGAGCTTCCCTTGAGCCTTGTCAACTAGGAGTACCACCGGGTGCGTCCAAAACTATTTTCTGAGCCCATGGTATGTTAGCACAAACCGTGCAACTATCTTGCACCAACACTAACACTGTCTCCAAATAGACCCAAACAAGCCTCCACTTGAGCCTCGTCACCTAGAAGTACCATTAGGGGCGTCCAAAACAATACCTGAGCCTATAGTATGTGTGGTGCAAACCGTGCATCTATCTTGCACCAACAGTAACTCTGTCTCCAAACGGACCGAAGTAAGATTCCACATGACCCACATCACCTAGGAGTTCTATCGGGTGTGTCCAAAATGATTTTCGAGCCTATGGTATGTTTGGCGAAAACGTGACCTATGTTGCATCAAAATTGGCATTATCTCCAATTGCACCCAAACAAGCTTACAATTGAGCCTTGTCACCTAGGAGTACAATCGAGTGCGTCCAAAATGATTTCTGAGCCTATAGTATATTTGGCGCACACTGTGCATCTATCTTGCACTGACACTAATACTGTCTCCAAATAGACCGAAGCGAGGTTCCACATGACCCACGTAACCTAGGAGTTCCATCGGGTGCATCCAAAATGATTTATGAGCTTTATGGTATATTTGGTGCAAGCCATGAGCCTTTCTTGCGCTAGGATTAGCACTATCTCCAAACTGACCCACACAAGCCTCCAATTGAGCCTTGTCATGTAGGAGTACCATCATGTGCGTCCAAAATGATTTTCTGAGCATATGGTATGTTTGGCGCAAACCGTGCACCTATCTTGCACCAACACTAACACTGTCTCTAAACGGACCGAAGCGAGATTCCACAAGACCCACGTCCTCTACCAGTTCCATCGGGTGCGTCCAAAATGGTTTCTGAGCCTATGTTTCGCATCAAGATTAGCACTATGTCCAAACAAACCAAACTTTCACTTGAGCCTAATCACCTAGGTGGACCAACGGCTATGTCTAAAACGATTCCTAAGCTAATGGTATGTTTGGTGCAATCTATAGACCCATCTTGCACCGACACTAACACTATCTCCAAACGAAAAGAAGTGAGCTTCCACATGACCCACGTCACCTAGGTGTTCCATCGGGTGCGTCCAAAATGATTTCTAAGCCTATGGTACTTTCGACGCAAACCGTGCACCTATCTTGTGTAAAGATTAGCACTATCTCCAAAGGACCGAGCTTACACTTTAGCATTGTCACCTAGGAGTTCCATCAGGTGAGTCCAAAATGATTTCCGAACTGATGGTATGTTTGGCACAAAGTGTGCACCTATCTTGCACCGATACTAACACTCTCTAAACGAAAATAAGTGAGCTTCCACATCACCTAGGAGTTCCGTTGGGTGCATCCAAAATGATTTCCAAGCCCATGGTACTTTAGACGCAAACCGTGCACCTATCTTGTGTGAAGATTAGCACTATGTCCAAATGGACAAAAACAAGCTTTCACTTGTGCCTCATCACCTAGTAGTACCACCGGATATGTCCAAAATAATTTTCTAAGCCGATGGTATGTTTGGCACAAACCGTGAACCTATCTTGCGTCAAGATTAGTACTATCTCCAAATGAACTGAAACGAGCTTTCACTTCAGCCCATCACCATGGAGTACCATCGGGTGAGTGTAAAATGATTTCTGAGCCATTGGTATGTTTGGCGCAAACTGTGCACCTATCTTGCACCGACACTAACACTGTCTCCATATGGAAAGAAGTGAGATTCTACATGACCCGCGTCACCTAGGAGTTCCATCGGGTGTGTCCAAAATGATGTCCGAGCCTATAGTACGTTTGACGCAAATCGTACATCTATATTGCGTCAAGATTAGCACTATCTCCAATTGGACTAAGCTTTTACTTTAGCCTCATCACCTACGAGTACCGTCGGCTGCGTCCAAAACGATTTCTGAGCCAATGGTATGTTTAGCCCAAACCATGCACCTATCTTGCCCCAAAACTAATAGTCTCCAAAGAGAATGAAGTGAGATTCCACATGACCCATGTCACCTAGGAGTTCCATCGGATCTATCCAAAACAATTTACGAGCCTATGGCATGTTTGACGCTAACCGTGCACCTATCTTAAGTCAAGATTAGCATTATCTCCGAATGGACTAAAATGACCTTTCACTTGAGCCTCGTCACCTAGGAGTACCATCGGGTTTGTCCAAAATAATTTCTGAGTTGATGGCACGTTTTGGCGCAAACCGTGCACCCATCTTGCAACGACACTAACACTATCTCCAAACTTAAAGTGATATTCCACATGACCCACGTCACCTAGGAGTTCTATCGGGTGAGTCCAAAATGATTTCTGAGCCTATGGTATGTTTGACGCAAACCAAGCAACTATCTTGCGTCAAGATTAGCACTACCTCCAAATGAACTGAAACGAGCTTTCACTTCAGCCCCATCACAATGGAGTACCATCGGGTGAGTGTAAAATGATTTCTGAGCCATTGGTACGTTTGGCGCAAACTGTGCACCTATCTTGCACCGACACTAACACTGTCTCCATACGGAAAGAAGTGAGATTCTACATGACCCGCGTCACCAAGGAGTTCCATTGGGTGTGTCCAAAATGATGTCTGAGCCTATGGTACGTTTGACGCAAATCGTACACCTATCTTGCGTCAAGATTAGCACTATCTCCAATTGGACCAAGCTTTTACTTTAGCCTCATCACCTACGAGTACCGTCGGCTGCGTCCAAAACGATTTCTGAGCCAATGGTATGTTTAGCCCAAACCATGCACCTATCTTGCACCAAAACTAATAGTCTCCAAAGAGAATGAAGTGAGATTCCACATGACCCATGTCACCTAGGAGTTCCATCGGATCTATCCAAAACAATTTACAAGCCTATGGCACGTTCGACGCCAACCATGCACCTATCTTAAGTCAAGATTAGCATTATCTCCTAATGCACTGAAATGACCTTTCACTTGAGCCTTGTCACCTAGGAGTACCATCGGGTGCGTCCAAAATAATTTCTGAGTCGATGGTACATTTTGGCGCAAACTATGCACCCATCTTGCAACGACACTAACACTATCTCCAAACTTAAAGTGATATTCCACATGACCCACGTCACCTAGGAGTTCTATCGGGTGAGTCCAAAATGATTTCTGAGCCTATGGTATGTTTGACGCAAACCAAGCACCAATCTTGTGACAAGATTAGCACTACCTCCAAATGGACAGAGCTTTCACTTGAGCCTCGTCACCTAGGAGTACCATCGGGTGCATCCAAAATAATTTTCTAAGACGATGGTACGTTTGGTGCAAACCGTGCACCTATCTTGCTTCGACGCTAACACTGTCGCCAAAAGAAAAAAGTGAGCTTCCACATGACCCACATCACCTAGGAGTTCTATTGGGTGCATAGAAAATGATTCATGAGCTTATGCCACGTTCGACGCAAACCGTGCACCTATCTTGCATCAAGATTAGCACTATATTCGAAAGGACCAAAACGAGCTTCCACTTGAGCCTATTCACCTAGTGGTACCATCAAGTGAGTCCAAAATGATTTCTGAGCCTGTGGTACATCTAGCGCAAACCATGCACCGACACTAACACTGTCTCTAAACGAAAAGAAGAGAGATGCCACAAGACCCACGTCACCTGGGCGTTCTATTGGGTACATCCAAAATGATTTCCAAGCCCATGCTACTTTAGACGGAAACCATGCACCTATCTTGCGTCAAGATTAGCACTATCTCCAAACGGACCGAGCTTTCACTTGAGCCTCGTCACCTAGGAGTAACATCGAGTGCGTCCAAAAGGATTTCTGAGCCAATGATATGTATGGCGCAAACTGTGCACCTATCTCACCTCGTCACCTAGGAGTTCCATCGGGTGCATCCAAAACAATTTTCGAGCCTATGGCACGTTCGATGCAAACCGTGCACCTATCTTGCGTCAAGATTAGCACTATGTCCAAAAGGACCGAAATGAGCTTCCACTTGAGCCTCGTCATCAAGTGGTATAATTGAATGCATCCAAAATGATTTTTGAGCCGATGGTACGTCTAGCGCAAACCATGCACCTATCTTGCACCACACTAACACTGTCTCCAAATGAAAAGAAGCGAGATTCCACATGACTCACATCACCAAGGAGTTATATTGGGTGCATCCAAAACTATTTCTGAACCTTGGGTACATTCGAAGCAAACGGTACACCTATCTTGCGTCAGGATTAGCACTACCTCCAAATGGACCGAAACAAGCTTTCACTTGAGCCTTGTTACCTCAGAGTACCATCGGGTGCGTCCAAAATAGTTTCGGAGCCTATGGTACGTTTGGCGCAACTGTTACATTTGTATGTTGCATAAACACTAGTTCACATGGAATGTAAGGCATGTTTCCTTGTTTCAGATGCATGTTTCAGTTATAATCCAAACAAGCATATAACTTATCATTTCATGTGACTTTTTGATTTCAAACTTCATGAAACTTTTCCAGGGGTCACTATAGATAGAAGGTGATGTGAGACACATGAAGATATTGCCATAACATCACCCAAGCATATATCTTGAAAATGTCCTATATGCAAAGCAAAGGAGTAACATCCAAGTTTAGATTAGGCTCATCTCCGTAGGTTGGCCTTGACATCGTCATCTCCACTTAATCTATCATGTTTGAGCTCAAACCCACTACTTAATGCATGACAAACACCTGGGGTGTTACACGTAGGAGTACCATCGGGTGCGTCCAAAATTATTTCTAAGCCGATGGTACATTTGGCGCAAACCGTGCACCAATCTTGCACCCACACTAACACTATCTCCAAAGAGAAAGAAGTGAGATTCCACATGACCCACATCACCTAGGAGTTCTATCGGGTGCGTTCAAAACAATTTTTGAGCCTATGGTACATTCGACACAAACCATGCACCTATCTTGCGTCAGGATAAGCACTATGTCTGAAACGACCCAAACAAGCTTCCACTTGAGCCTCGTCCCCTAGTGGTACCATTGGGTGCGTCCAAAATGATTTCTTAGCCTTTGATACGTCTAGTGCAAACCATGCACCTATCTTACACTAACACTAACACTGTCTCCAAACAGAAAGAAGTGAGATTCCTCATGACCCACGTCACCTAGGAGTTCCATTAAGTGCGTCCAAAATGATTTCTGAGCCTATGCTACGTCTAGCGCAAATCATGCACATATCTTGCACTAACACTAACATAGTCTCCAAATGGAAAGAAGTGAGATTCCACATGACCCACGTCACCTACGAGTTCCATCGGGTGCATCCAAAATGATGTCTGATCCTATGGTACGTTCAGCACAAACTGTGTACCTAGCTTACGTCAAGATTAGCCTTAACTCCAAATAGACTAAAACGAGCTAACACTTGAGCCTCATCACCTAGGAGTTCCATCTGGTGCATCCAAAAAAATTTCCGAGCCTATGATAAGTTCTATGTAAACCATCCACCTATCTTGCATCAAGATTAGCACTATTTCTAAAAAGGACCAAAACAAGCTTCCACAAAGCCGCGTCACCTAGTGGTACTATCGAGAGCATCCAAAACGATTTCTGAGCCTATGGTATGTCTGGCGCAAACCATGCACCTATCGTGCACCGACACTAATATTGTCTCCAAATGGAAAGAAGCAAGATTCCACATGACCCACATCACCTTGTAGTTCCATTGGCTGCATCCAAAATGATTTTCGAGCCTATGGTACATTCGACGCAAACCGTGCACCTATCTTGCATCAAGATTAGCTCTGTCTTGAAATAGGCCAAGCTTTCACTTGAGCCTCGTCACCTAGTTGTAGCATCGGGTGCATCCAAAACGATTTTTGAGCTTATGGTACGTCTAGCGCAAACCATGCACCTATCTTGCACTGATAATAACACTGCCTCCAAAAAGAAAGAAGTGAGATTCTCATGACCACGTCACCTAGGAGTTCCATCAAGTGCATCCAGAATGATGTCCGAGCCTTTGGTACGTTCGACGCAAACCATGCACCTATGTTGCGTCAAGATTAGCACTATGTCCAACCGACCGAAACGAGCTTTCACTTGAGCCTTGTCACGTAGGAGTACCATCGGGTGCGTCCAAAATGATTTCTGAGCCGATGGTATGTTTGGCGCAAACTATGCACCTACTTGCACTGACACGAACACTGTCACCAAATGGAAAAAAGTGAGATTCCACATGACCCATGTCACCAAGGAATTCCATCGGGTGCGTCCAAAATGATTTCCGAGCCTATGATCTGTTCAACGCAAACTGTGTACCTATCTTGCATCAAGATGAGCACTATTTTTGAAAAGGACCGAAATGAGCATCCACATGAGCCTCGTCACCTATTGGTACCATCGAGTGCGCCAAAATGACTTATGAGCCTATGGTACGTCTAGAGCAAACTATGCACCTATCTTGTGTCGACACTAATACTGTCTCCAAATGGCAAGAAGCAAGATTCCACATGTCCACTCACCTAGGCATTCCATCGTGTGAGTCCAAAACGACTTCTGAGCCTATGCTACGTCCGACGCAAACCATGTACCTATCTTGCGTCAAGGTTAGCACTATCTCTGAATGCACCGAGCTTTCACTTGAGCCTCATAACCTTGAAGTACAATTAGGTGCGTCCCAAATGATTTCTGAGCCGACGTCACCTATCTTACACTGACACTAACACGGTCTCCGAATGGAAAGAAGTGAGATTCCTCATGACCCATGTCACTAGGAGTTTCATCGAGTGCGTCTAAAATGATGTCCGAGCCTATGGCACGTTTCGTGCAAACCGTGCACCAATCTTGCATCAAGATTAGCATTATCTCCAAACTGACCGAAATGAGCTTTCAATTGAGCCTTGTCACATAGGAGTACCATCGGGTGCGTCCAAAACAATTTCTAAGCTATGGTACATTTGGCGCAAACCATGCACCAATCTTGCACCCACACTAACACTGTCTCTAAAGAGAAAGAAGCGAGATTTCACATGACCCATATCACCAAGGAGTTCTATCAGGTGCGTTCAAAATGATTTTTGAGCCTATGGTACATTCGACACAAACCGTGCACCTATCTTGCGTCATGATAAGCACTATGTCCGAAAGGACCCAAACAAGCTTCCACTTGTGCCTCGTCCCCTAGTGGTACCATCGGGTGCGTCCAAAATGATTTTTGAGCCTTTGGTACGTCTAGCACAAACCATGCACCTATCTTACACTGACACTAACACTGTCTCCAAACAGAAAGAAGTGAGATTCCTCATGACCCATGTCACCTAGGAGTTCTAATGAGTGCGTCCAAAATGATTTCTGAGCCCATGCTACGTCGAGCGCAAACCATGCTCCTATCTTGCACTGAATCTAACACTGTCTCCAAATGGAAAGAAGTGAGATTCCACATGACCCACGTCACCTAGGAGTTCCATCTGGTGAGGCCAAAATGATTTCTGAACCTATAGTACGTTCAACGCAAACCGTGCACCTATCTTGCATCAAGATAAGCACTGCCTCCAAACGAACTGAGCTTTCACTTGAGCCTCGTCACCAAGGAGTACCATCAGGTGCGTCCAAAATGATTTTTGAGCCTCTGGTACATTCAACATAAACTACACACCTATCTTATGTCAAGATTAGCACTATCTCCAAACAGACCGAGCTTTCACTTGAGCCTCATCACCAAGGAGTACCATCGGGTGCATCTAAAACGATTTTTGAGCCTATGGTTCGTTCGACACAAACTATCCTCCTATCTCGTGTCAAGATAAGCACAGTCTCCAAACAGACCGAGCTTTCACTTGAGCCTCATCACCAAGGAGTACCATTGGGTGCATCCAAAATGATTTTCGAGCCTATGGTATGTTCGACACAAACTGTGCACCTATCTTATGTCAAGATTAGCACTATCTCCAAATGGGCCGAGCTTTCACTTGAGCCTCATGACCAAGGAGTACCATTGTGTGTGTCCAAAATGATTTCTGAGCCGATGATACGTTTGGCGTAAACTATGCACCTATCTTGTACCGACACTAACACTGTCACCAAATGGAAAAAAAAGTGAGATTCCCCTTGAGCCACGTCACCTAGGAATTTTATCGGGTGCGTCCAAAATGATTTTCGAGCCTATGATACGTTCAAAGCAAACTATGTACCTATCTTGTGTCAAGATTAGCACTATTTTCAAAAAGGACCAAAACGAGCTAGTGGAACCATCGAGTGCATCCAAAATGATTTCTGAGCCTATGGTACGCCTAGCGCAAACCATGCAGCTATCTTACAAACACACTAATACTATTTCCAAATGGAAAGAAGTGTGATTCCTCATGACCCACGTCACCTAGGAGTTCCAACGAGTACGTCCAAAATGATGTCCGAGCCTATGGTACGTTCGATGCAAACCGTGCACCTATCTTGCGTCAGAATTAGCACTATCTCCAAACGAATCGAAACGAACTTTCACTTGAGCTTTCTCACCTAGGAGTACCATCAGGAGCGTCTAAAATGATTTCTGAGTCGATGGTATGTTTGGCGCAAACCATGCACCTATCTTGCACTGCACTAACACTGTCTCCAAACGGAAAGAAATGAGATTGCACAAGACGCACGTCACCTAGGAGTTCCATTAGGTGCATCCAAAATGATTTCCTAACCTATGGTACGTTCGACGCAAATCGTGCACCTATCTTGCGTCAAGATTAGCACTATCTCCAAATGGACCGAAATGAGCTTTCACTTGAGCCTTGTCACCTCGGAGTACCAACGGGTGCGTCCAAAACAATTTCTGAGCTGATGGTGCATTTGGCGCAAACTGTGCACCTATCTTGCACCGACACAAACACTGTCTCCAAAAGGAAATAAGAGAGATTCTACGTGACCAACGTCTCCTAGGAGTTCCATGCGTGCATCCAAAATGATTTTCTAGCCTATGGCACGTTCGATGCAAACTGTGCACCTATCTTGCGTTAAGATTAGCGCTATCTCCAAATGGATCCAAACAAACTTTCACTTGAGCCTCGTCACGTAGGAGGACCATCGGGTGTGTCTAAAACGATTCCTGAGCTGATGGTATGGTTAGCGCAAACTATCCACCTAACTTGCCCTCACACAAACATTGTCTCCAAACGCAAAGAAGTGAGATTCCACATGACCCACATCACCTAAGAGTTCCATTGGGTGCGTCCAAAATGATTTCCGAGCCAATGATACGTTCAACGCAAACCGTGCACCTATCTTGCATCAAGATTAACACTATCGCCAAAAGGACCGAAACGCGCTTCCACTTGAGCCTCATCAAGTACCATCGAGTGCGTCCTAAATAATTTCTGAGCCTATGGTATATCTAGCGCAAGCTATGCACTTATCTTCCATCCGGTGAGTCCAAAACGATTTCTGAGCCTATGGTACGTTCGAAGCAAACCATGCACCGATCTTGTGTCAAGATTAGCACTATCTCTGAATGGACTGAGCTTTCGCTTGAGCCTCGTCACCTAGAAGTACCATCGGGTGCGTTGAAAATGATTTTCTGTGCCGATGGTACGTTTGGCACAAACTGTGCACCTAACTTGCACCAACACAAACACTATCTCCAAACTAAAAGAAGAGAGATTAAACATTACCCACGTTACCTTCTATTGGGTGCATCCAAAACAATTTTCCAGCCTATGCCACGTTCGACGCAAACCGTGCACCTATCTTAAGTCAAGATTAGCACTATCTTATAACGGACCAAAATTTGCTTCCACTTAGGCCTCGTCACGTAGACTTAGGCCTCATCACCTAATGGTACCATTAGGACCATCCAAAATAATTTCTAAGCCTATGGTATGTCTAGCACATACCATGCACCTATCTTGCACTAACACTAATACTGTATCCAAACAGAAAGAAGTGAGGTTCCACATGACACACGTCACCTAGGAGTTCCATCGGGTGCATCCAAAATGATTTCTAAGCCTATGGTACGTTCAACGCAAACCGTGCACTATCTTGTGTCAATATTAGCTCTCAAAGGACCGAAACAAACTTTCACTTGAGCCTTGTCACCAAGTGGTACCGTCATGTGCGTCCAAAATGATTTCTAAGCCTTTGGTACATCTAGCACAATCCATGCACCTATCTTGCATCGACACTAACACTGTCTCCAAATAGAAAGAAGATAGATTCCAAATTACCCACGTCTCCTAGGAATTGATATGAACCCGCTAGGGTTCATGGACGATCTTTCGATGAGAGGCATGAGATCACTTGATTTGGTGGATGGAGATGACGTTCACGGCCCGACTACAGCCTTCCAAGACCGCGCCTTAGCAACCGATACACCACCTCCAAAGGCCGTCACGATCTTGTGGAGCGTGACAACCAACCACTAGGGCTCCCGTCCTGCAAGCAATCGAAGAACTAGTAAGAACAAAGAAACAAGCACTGAATTTACAAGATGAAATTGAAAGCCTCAAACTGAATCTTATTATGAGTGGAGTTCCGAAGACAAGGAGACGGGTGGCTAGATCAGCACGCGCGCCTACAAGCAAGTAGCAAAGGCTAAACTTGATCTAAACAAAACCCAAGTGTTCCTGGTGGCGGCTAAGGGGTATATGATGTGTCGAGGACGACCACAAGAGAGTTTGGGTCGTGCTCCAACCCTAGGACGCGTCCCTACTGGACTCTAAATGATACAAGCCCATTGGGCTAACTTAAGGTGGCGCAGCACCCTGGACAGAATAGACCTCTCGGTGATTTTTGGACTGTTGACGCCGTTTCTTAGCAGGTATGAGTATGAGGTCAGATCCGTATGAAAGTAGACTTTATTTTCTTTCCAACAAGTCCAGAATCACCCTAATCCGACTCCGTATGTAACCATGGCGACCGTCACAAGTTGGAGGTGTGCTGCAGTCCGAATTCAGCCTACGCGAGTCCATTTCCCTTTCGGTCTTCTCCTTGATTCCTAATCAAAACAAGAGTGCACGTGTCTCCAAGATCTAAACAGGATGGAGAAGAGCTCAAGAAGGAACTCACTTGATGATTAAGTGTTCTAGCACGAGCACGGGTAATAGGACCAGCAGGTGTCGACGTGGACGGCGTGGATGTATGATCGGTGTTGATGTCCTCATCATCCTCCCTTTCTTGAATTTGAGTCGTCCTCGACTCAAGCTCATCTTCCTCACCCAAATAAGGCTTCAAATCTGCAATGTTAAATATGGGACTAACCCCAAAATCTGCAGGAAGATCAAGCTTATATGCATTCTCATTTATTCGTTGCATCACTTTAAAAGGACCATCCGCTCTAGGCATCAATTTAGATTTTCTTAATTCAGGAAACCTATCCTTTCGCAAATGCAACCAAACCAAATCTCCAGGTTCAAGAATCAATTCCCTTCTACCTTTATCTCCAGCAAATTTGTACTTAGCATTCAAGCGCTCTATGTTTTCTTTAGTGGTTTCATGTAGTTTTAGCATCAATTCAGCACGTTGCTTAGCATCAAAATTCAACTTTTCAGAACTTGGCAATGGCATTAAATCAATAGGAGCACGTGGTAACAAGCCATAAACAATCTCAAAGGGACACATCTTCGTAGTAGAATGCAGCGAACGATTATAAGCAAACTCAATATGAGGCAAACAATCTTTCCACATCTTAATATTCTTCTTTAAAACAGTCCTTAACATAGTAGACAAAGTTCTATTCACAACTTTAGTTTGACAATCAGTTTGGGGGTGACAAATGGTGAAAAATAAAAGCTTAGTCCCCAATTTGGTCCATAAAGTTCTCCAAAAATGGCTAAGAAATTTAGCTTCACGATCAGAAACAATTGTATTTGGCACACCATGCAAGCGAACAACTTCTCGAAAGAACAAATCAGCAATATTTGTAGCATCATCAGTTTTATGACATGGTATGAAATGTGCCATTTTAGAGAATCGATCCACAACCACAAAAACACTATCTCGCCCTTTCCTAGTCCGTAGCAATCCCAACACAAAATCTATAGAAATATCCTCCCAAGGAGCACTAGGAACAGGAAGAGGCATATACAAACCGTGTGGATTCAACCGGGAATTAGCCTTTCGACATGTTGTGCAGCGAGCAACAAATCTCTCCACGTCTCGTCGCATCTTTGGCCAAAAGAAATGACCAGCAAGAATGTCCTCCGTCTTCTTCGCTCCAAAATGCCCCATCAAGCCACCTCCATGCGCTTCCTGCAGCAACAACAAGCGAACAGAGCTAGCTGGAATGCATAGCTTGTTAGCTCTAAACACAAACCCATCATTGAGGATGAATTTGTTCCATGTTTTCCCATCTTTACAATGTAGCAGCACTTCTTTAAAATCAGCATCATGAGCATATCGGTCTTTAATTGTTTCTAACCCAAAGATCTTGTAATCAAGTTGATTCAGCAAAGTATATCTCCAAGACAATGCATCTGCAATGATATTATCCTTCCCTTTCTTGTGTTTGATAACATAAGGAAAAGATTCAATAAATTCAACCCATTTTGCATGTCTACGATTCAGTTTTCCTTGACTACGAATATGCTTCAAAGATTCATGATCAGAATGTATAACAAATTCTTTGGGCCACAAATAATGCTGCCATGTTTCTAATGTCCGCACTAGAGCATATAATTCCTTATCATATGTAGAATAATTAAGAATAGGCCCGCTCAATTTCTCACTAAAGTATGCAACAGGTTTTCCTTCTTGTAACAAAACACCACCCAATCCAATTCCACTCGCATCACATTCAAGCTCGAAAGTCTTATTAAAATCAGGGAGTTGGAGTAGAGGTGCATGTGTTAACTTATCTTTCAGCACATGGAAGGCGTGCTCTTGTGCTTTGCCCCAAGAAAAGGGCACTCCCTTCTTTGTAAGCTCATTCAATGGTGTAGCAATGGTGCTGAAGTCCTTCACAAAACGGCGATAGAAACCAGCAAGTCCTAGGAAACTCCGCACTTGTGTGACCGTCGTGGGTACAGGCCATCCTTGTATAGCTTCCACCTTGGCTTTATCAACCTCAATTCCCTGTGGAGTGACAACATAGCCAAGAAACGATACTCGATCGGTGCACAAAGTGCACTTCTCAAGGTTACCAAACAAACGTGCATCACGTAGAGCATTGAAAACAGCACGTAAGTGATCAAGGTGTTCATCCATGGATTTGCTATAAATCAGTATATCATCAAAGTAGATGACAACAAATTTCCCAATGAAAGCACGCAAAACCTCGTTCATTAATCTCATGAAAGTACTAGGTGCATTAGTTAACCCAAAAGGCATGACTAACCACTCATATAGACCGAACTTGGTTTTGAAAGCAGTTTTCCATTCATCTCCCAATTTCATACGAATCTGGTGGTACCCACTACGCAAATCAATCTTTGAAAACACAACAGCACCACTCAATTCATCAAGCATATCATCTAATCGTGGAATAGGGTGTCGATATCGAATGGTGATATTATTAATAGCCCTACAATCAACACACATGCGCCATGTTCCATCTTTCTTAGGTACTAAAATCACTGGAACAGCACAAGGACTAAGAGACTCACGCACATAACCTTTGTCTAGTAGTTCTTGCACTTGTCGCGGAATTTCCTTCGTTTCCTCCGGATTGGTCCTGTATGGCGCATGGTTTGGCAAAGATGCTCCAGGGATAAGATCAATTTGGTGCTCAATCCCTCGTATTGGTGGCAGCCCCGCTGGTATCTCAATGGGGAACACATCAGAATACTCCTGCAAAATGTTAGCAACAGCAGGGGGCAAAGAACGTTGCATATCCTCAAATGAAATCAAAGCATCCTTGCATACCAAAGCATAAGCAACAGAGGTGGATGCATTGAACTCATTAATATCAGATTTTGTAGCAAGCATACAACGTCCTTTCAATGTTATCTCATCTTTGTCATCAACAACAGATTTGTCACTCTCGCTCTTTGCTTTTGCAGCCTTAGTAACATCAGATTGCATAATAGCTTCAGGAGACATAGGATGCAACACAATTTTTCGATCATGGTATAGAAACGAATATTGATTTGATCTACCATGATGCATCGAATCTCTATCAAATTGCCATGGTCTACCTAGCAGAATATTGCAAGCTTGCATAGGCACAACATCACATTCAACAATATCTTTGTATGATCCGATGGCAAAATCGATTCGCACCAGTCTCATTACCTTTGCCTTACCACTGTTGTTCAGCCATTGGATGTAGTAGGGATGGGGATGTGGTTTGGTGGTGAGGGCGAGCTTCTGTACCATGTCGCTACTTGCCAAGTTGTTGCAGCTACCTCCATCAATGATCATGCGGCACGAACGCTCCTTGATGACACACTTTGTTTGGAATAAAGTGTGTCGCTGATTTTGCTCCGCCTTCTCCATTTGTGCACTAAGCACTCGCTGTACAATCAAGCTCTCATAGTGCTCCGCGTCACCTGCATTGATATGTTCTTCTATGTGTTCCTCACTACCTGCATAGTCAGCCGCAAGCAATGCAAGTGTATCTTCATCAAAATCACTACCAGATGAACACTCACCATCATCTTTGACAATCATAACACGCTTGTTTGGGCAGTCACGCATCATATGGCCATATCCCTTGCACCGATGACATTGTATGTTGCTTGTTCTACCTGTCGATGCCACGGATGAAGTACTCGCAGCCGGCTTTTGCGCTGTCTTCACTACTGAATTGGTGGGGGCAGCTCGAGTCTTGTCACTAGATGATGGCGTAGGAGTACGTGTAGACGGAGTTGTAGACGGGCGCGGCTGCCATGAACTAGTTTTCCCTGCAGAAACATTAGTCCTTGCGCTAGCACGTCGTCCCTGCACTTCCCGTTCAGCTTTACAAGCAAGATGAAACAGTTTGGTTACGTTATTGTATTCTTTGTAAGCGAGGATATCCTGAATTTCCCGATTTAATCCACCTAAAAATCTAGCCATAGCAGGTTCCTCATCCTCCTCTAATTTACAACGCAACATACCCGTTTGTAATTCCTGATAGTATTCTTCTACACATTTAGAACCTTGTCTCAATTGCTGCAACTTATTTATCATATCACGGGCATAGTAAGATGGAACAAATCTAGCTCTCATGGCTCGTTTCAGCGCATCCCAAGTTTTAGGTATGTTATTAGGATTTTTCTTGCCATATTCGATCCACCAAACAGAAGCAAAATCTGTGAACTCACTAGTAGCAGCCCTAACACGTGTGTTCTCAGGAAATTCATGGCATGCAAACTTTTGATCAATAGCAATCTCCCAAGTAATGTATGCATCAGGGTCATATTTACCATCAAAAGGAGGTATTTTAAATTTAATCTTACTGAAAGCATCATCATTATTGTATACCTCGCGTCGGCGGCGACCACCCATACCTCTACGGTTGTGACGTAGGCGACGTCGATCACGAGTGTCTCGATCATCATGTTCAGTATCACCTGTGTATTCTTCATCATAACTACCATCCTCTCGGTCTTCCTCCTTTTCTTCTTTATGCTGGTCTTTATCATTGTTGTGGAGGTCATCAAAACACCTCAGCAGAGCAGCAAGGCTTTTGTCCACACTAGCAATGGACTGCTCCAAACCTGCAAGCTTGTTGTTTGCGGCAATCTGAGTAGCCTCCAACTGCCCAAGTTTGTCATTTGTCACCTGCAAGTCATTATCAAGTCCCTCCGTGTGCAACTTCACTTTCCTTTCAAAATGTTGTATGATGCCCTTTGTGCGAGGCGAATGTGGAATTTGGTTATCTTCGTCGGTCCCTGGCATGGTTCAAAGACAAAGACAACAAGAAGACAAGTGAAGAAATAAAAACCCTACAACTACTAGGATGTAGCTACAGCAAGTCGCTCACTCTCCACCTATTACACAAGTTCTTACCAGTTCTTACCTTGCTCGACAGGAGGGGTCATCTACCAACAAGTCTGCAGCAATGGATGAAGTGTATCGGTGCCGCAGCACGAGACCTGTCAAGCTGTAGAATATGTGGAGCTATAGGTGGACTGAAACAAGGAACGAACTAGCATCACGTTAGTTACAAAAAACAAGCTAAATAATGATTCAACCGGCGGTAATGTGCTGGTCCTAGTCTAGACCGTGCTAGAGACGCGAGCCTAGACACAAAGGAGAGCACAACACACCACCCAAAGTGAACGAAGAATCTCTAAGATCAGCCCCTTTCTCTTCTTTTCTTTTGCTTCTTTCTCTTTTTTTTTCTTTTTTTTGAATATATTTTTTTTCAGGGGCACTCAAAACTGATTATATGAATAAGAACACTCCCAAAGAGTAACTCAGCACACACACACACTCTCTCTCTCTAGAGTAAGCCACTCGTTTAGATATGAATACTTGCTGCGTGGTTCGTTTGATATTTGTAGCACAGGGTGAACTGATTCCTCGTCTGATTGGAACTTCCAATTCTACTCGGACTTGGCCAACAGGGAGGAATACCCGATTCCTTGATCCGACTCAAACTTGAAAACCTACTTGGATTCGGCCAACAGAGAGGAACAGCCGATTCCTTGTCCGATTCAAACTTCAAACCCTACTTGGATTCGGCCAACAGAGAGACTATATGATAGCGCGTGTTGTGATAGAACGTGACAAGAACTCGAAACTCTAAAGGACTAAAATTAAGACCAGCAACTTGACACAACCGATGCAACCGACGACTCAACAAGCCCTAACTAGGTAGCACTAGCCACGGCCCAAAAGTCTATAGGATTGTAGGAAACTAATCTACTTTTTTTTGGCTTTTTTTTGGACTGTAGGAAAAATAAAAACAGCTAAGAATTACAAGTCTCTCACCGATAAACCTTGCTCTGATACCAATTGATATGAACACGCTAGGGTTTATGGATGATCTTTTGATGAGAGGTGTGAGATCACTCGATTTGGTGGATGGAGATGACGTTCATGGCCCGACTACAGCCTTCCAAGACCGCGCCTTAGCAACCGATACACCACCTCCAAAGGTCGTCACGATCTTGTGGAGTGCGACAACCAGCCACTAGGGCTCCCGTCCTGCAAGCAATCGAAGAACTAGCAAGAACAAGGAAACAAGCACTGAATTTGCAAGATGAAATTGAAAGCCTCAAACTGAATCTTATTATGAGTGGAGTTCCGAAGACAAGGAGACGGGTGGCTGGATCAGCACGCGCGCCTACAAGCAAGTAGCAAAGGCTAAACTTGATCTAAACAAAACCTAAGTGTTCCTGGTGGCGGCTAAGGGGTATATGATGTGTGGAGGATGACCACAAGAGAGTTTGGGTCGTGCTCCAACCCTAGGACGTGTCCCTACTGGACTCTAAACGATACAAGCCCATTGGGCTAACTTAAGGTGGCGCAGCACCCTGGACAGAATAGACCTCTCAGTGATTTTTGGACTGTTGATGCCGTTTCTAAGCAGGTATGAGTATGAGGTCAGATCCGTATGAAAGTAGACTTTATTAGCTTTCCAACAAGTCCAGAATCACCCCAATCCGACTCTGTATGTAACCGTGGCGACCGTCACAAGTTGGAGGTGTGCTGCAGTCCGAATCCAGCCTACGCGAGTCCTTTTCCCTTTCGGTCTTCTCCTTGATTCCTAATCAAAACAAGAGTGCACATGTCTCCAAGATCTAAACAAGATGGACAAGAGCTCAAGAAGGAACTCACTTGATGATTAAGTGTTCGAGCACGAGCATGGGTAATAGGACCAGCAGGTGTCGGCGTGGACGGCGTGGATGTATGATCGGTGTTGATGTCCTCATCAGGAATTGCATCGGATGCGTCCAAAACGATTTCCAAGTCTATGGTACGTTCGACGCAAACCGTGCACCTATCTTGCATCAAGATTAGCACAATGTATAATAGGCCGAACTTTCACTTGAGCCTCATCTCCTAGGAGGACCATCAGGTGCGTCCAAAACGATTCCTCAGCCGATGGTACGTTTAGCGCAAACTACTCACCTATCTTGCACTAACACTAACACTGTCTCCAAATGGAAAGAAGTGAGATTCCACATGACTCACATCACCTAAGAGTTCCATCGTGTGCGTCAAAAATGATTTCTGAGCCTAAGGTACGTTCGATGCAAACCATGCACCTATCTTGTGTCAAGATTAGCACTATCACTGAAATGACCGAAACGCGCTTCCACTTGAGCCTCGTCACCTAGTGGCACCATCAAATGTGTCCAAAATGATTTCTGAACCTATGGTACGTCTAGCGCAAACCATGCATCTATCTTGCACCAAAACTAACACTGTCTCCAAATAGAAAGAAGCGAGATTCCACATGACCCATGTCACCTAGGAGTTCCATCGGGTGCATCTAAAATGATTTCTTGCGTTAATATTAGCACAATGTCCAAACGGGCCGAACTTTCACTTGAGCCTCGTCACCTAGGAGGACCATTGGGTGCGTGTAAAATGATTCCTGAGCCAATGGTATGTTTAGCGCAAACTATGCACCTATATTGCTCCAACACTAACACTGTCTCCAAACACAAAAGAAGCGAGATTCCACATGACCCACATCACCTGGGACTTCCATCCGGTCCATCCAAAATGATTTCTGAGCCTATGATACTTTCAACGCAAACTGTGCACCTATCTTTCTTCAAGATTAGCACTATCACCAAAAGGACCAAAACACGCTTCCACTTGAACCTCACCAAATAGTAGTAGCATCGAGTGCGTCTTAAATGATTTCTGAGCCTATGGTACGTCTAGCGCAAGCCATGCACCTATCTTGCACCTATCTTCTATCCGGTCAATCCAAAATGATTTATGAGCCTATGGTACATTCGACAGAAACCATGCACCTATCTTGCATCAAGATTAGCTCTATCTCTGAACTGACTGAGCATTCACTTGAGCCTCCTCACCTAGAAGTACCATCGAGTGCGTCGAAAACGATTTCTAAGTTGATGGTACGTTTAGTACAAACTGTGCACCTAACTTGCACCAACACTAACACTATCTCCAAACTGAAAGAAGAAAGATTAAACATGACCCACGTTACCTATGAGTTCTATCGGGTGCGTCCAAAATGATTTTCCAGCCTATGGCACGTTCGACGCAAACTGTGCACCTATCTTACGTCAAGATTAGCACTATGTCCAAATGGACCGAAATGAGCTTCCACTTAGGCCTCGTCACCTAATGGTACCATCAGGTCTATCCAAAATAATTTCTGAGCCTTCGGTACGTCTAGCACATACCATGCACCTATCCTGCACTGACACTAACACTGCCTCCAAACAGAAAGAAGTGAGCTTCCACATGACACATGTCACCTAGGAGTTCCATTAGGTGCGTCCAAAACGATTTCTGAGCCTATGGTACGATCGATGCAAACCGTGCGCTATACTGTGTCAATGTTACAACTATATCTCAAAGGACCGAAACAAGCTTTCACTTGAGCCTCGTCACAAAGTGGTACCGTGAAGTGCATCCGAAACGATTTCTATGCCTTTGGTACGTATAGCGCAACCCATGCACCTATCTTGCACCGACACACTATCTCCAAATGGAAAGAAGAAAGATTCCAAATGACCCACGTCACCAAGGAATTGCATCGCGTGCATCCAAAATGATTTCTAAGCCTATGGTACGTTTGATGCAAACCGTGCACCTATCTTGCGTCAAAATTAGCACAATGTATAACAGACCAAACTTTCACTTGAGCCGCGTCTCCTAGGAGGACCATCAGGTGCGTCCAAAATGATTCCTAAGCCAATGGTACGTTTGGCGTAAACAATGCACCTATCTTACACAGACACTATCTCCAAACAGAAAGAAGTGAGATTCCACATGACTCACATCACCTAGGAGTTCCATCGGGAGCATCCAAGATGATTTTCGAGTCTATGGTGTGTTCGATGCAAACCATGCACCTGTCTTGTGTGAAGATTAGCACTATCACCGAAAGGACCAAAACACGCTTCCACTTGAGCCTCGTCACCTAGTGGTGCCATCGGGTGTCTCCAAAATGATTTCTGAGCCTACGGTACGTCTAGCGCAAACCATGCACCTATCTTGCACCAAAACTAACATTGTTTCCAAACAGAAAGAAGCAAGATTTCACATGACCCATGTCACCTAGGACTCCCATCAGGTGCGTCCAAAATGATTTTTGAGCCTCTGGTATGTTCGACACAAACCGTGCACCTATCTTGCGTCAAGATTAGCACTATGTCTGAAAGGACCGAAACAAGCTTCCACCTGAGCCTAGTCACCTAGTGGTGCCATTGGGTGCATCCAAAATGATTTCTGAGCCTATGGTACATCTAGCACAAACCATGCACCTATTTTGCACTGACACTAACACTTTCTTCGAACAGAAAGAAGTGAGATTCCTCATGACCCACATCATCTAGGAGTTCCATCAGGTGCATGCAAAATGATTTTCGAGCCTATGGTACTTTTGACGCAAACTGTGCACCTATCTTGCATCAAGATTTGCACTATTTCCAAATGGACTGAGCTTTCACATGAGCCTTGTCACCAAGGAGTACCATTGGGTGCATCCAAAATGATTTTTGAGCCGATGTTACGTTTGGCGCAAATTGTGCCCCTATATTACAGCGACACTATCGCTGTCTCCAAAAGGGAAAGAAGTGAGATTCCACATGACCCACATCACCTAGGAGTTCCATTAGGTGTGCCCAAAACGATGTCCGAGCCTATGGTACGTTCGACGCAAACAGTGCACCTATCATGCACCGACACTAACACTATCTCCAAACAGAAAGAAGTGAGATTCCTCATGACCCGCGTCACCTAGGAGTTCCATTGGGTGCATCCAAAATGATGCCTGAGACTATGGTACGTTCGATGCAAACTATGCACCTATCTTGTGTGAATGTTAGCACTATCTCCAAACGGACCAAAACGATGCTCGAGCCTATGCTATGTTTGGCGCAAACCATGCACCTATCTTGCACCGAAACTAATAGTCTCTAGGGAGAAAGAAGTGAGATCCCTCATGACCAACATCACGTAGGAGTTCCATCGGGTGCGTCCAAAATGATTTCTCAGCCTATGGCACATTTGACGCAAACCGTGCACCTATCTTGCGTCAAGATTAGCACTATCTCCAAAAGAACCGAAATGAGCTTTCACTTCAGCCTCGTCACCTAGGAGTACCATCAGGTGCATCCAAAATGATTTCTAAGCCATTGGTACATTTGGTGCAAACTGCGCCGACACTAACATCATCTTCAAATAGAAAGAAGTGAGTTCCACATGACCCAGGTCACCTAAGAGTTCCATTGGGTGCGTCCAAAATGATTTCCAAGCCTATGGTGCATTCGACGCAAACTGTGCAACTATCTTGCATCAAGATTAGCAGTCGTCACCTAGTGGTACCATCGGGTGCATCCAAAATGTTTTGTGAGCTTATGGTACGTCTAGCGCAAACCATGCACCTATCTTGCACTAACACTAACGTTGTCTCCAAATAGAAAGAAGTGAGATTCCACATGACCCACATCACCTAGGAGTGCCATTGGGTGCATCCAAAATGATGTCTTATGTCAAGATTAGCACAATGTCCAAATAGAACAAACTTTCACTTGAGCCTCATCACCTAGGAGGACCATCAGGTGCGTCTAAAATGATTCCTAAGCCAATGGTATGTTTGGCGCAAACTATGCACCTATCTTGCATCGACAATAACACTGTCTCCAAATGTAAAAAAATGAGATTTCACATGACCCACATCACCTAGGAGTCCCATTGGGTGCGTCCAAAATGATTTCCGAGCCTATGGTACGTTCGACGCAAACCGTGCACCTATCTTGCGTCAAGATTAGCACTATCTCCAATTGGACCGAGCTTTTACTCGTGCCTCATCACCTAGGAATACCGTCGGCTATGTCCAAAATGATTTTTGAGCCGATGGTATGCTTAACCCAAACTGTGCACCTATCTTGCACCGAAACTGATAGTCTCCAAAGAGAATGAAATGAGATTCCACATGACCCATGTCACGTAGGAGTTCCATCGGGTCTATCCAAAATGATTTACGTGCCCTTGGCACGTTTGATGCAAACCGTGCACCTATCTTGCATCAAGATTAGCACTATCTCTGAATAGACTAAAATGACCTTTCACTTGAGCCTCATCACCTAGGAGTACCATCGGGTGCGTCCAAAATAAGTTTTGACCCGATGGTACGTTTGGCACAAACCGTGCACCCATCTTGCACCGACACTAACACTGCCTCTAAACTTAAAGAAGTGAGATTTCACATGATCCACGTCACCTAGGAGTACCATCGGGTGTGTCCAAAATAATTTTCTAAGACGATGGTATATTTAGTGAAAACCGTGCACCTATTTTGCTCTGACACTAACACTATCTCCAAAAGAAAAAATTGAGCTTCCACATGACCCACGTCACCTAGGAGTTGTATCGGGTGCATCCAAAATGATTTCCGACCCTATGCTTCGTTCGATGCAAACCATGCACTTATCTTGCATCAAGATTAGCACTATCTTTGAAAGGACCGAAACGAGCTTCCACTTGAGCCTAGTCACCTAGTGGTACCATCAAGTGAGTCCAAAATGATTTTTGAGCCTATGGTACGCCTAGCGCAAACCATGCATCTATCTTGCACCGACACTAACACAGTCTCTAAATGAAAAGAAGAGAGATGCCACAAGACCCACGTCACCTAGGAGTTCCATTGGGTATGTCCAAAATGATTTCCAAGCCCATGGTACTTTAGACGCAAACCATGCACCTATCTTGCGTCAAGATTAGCACTATCTTCAAACAGATCGAGCTTTCACTTGAGCCTCGTCACCTAGGAGTAACATCGTGTGCATCCAAAAAGATTTCTGTGCTGATGGTACGTATGGCGCAAACTGTGCACCTATCTTGCACTAGCACTAGCACTATCTCCAAACAGAAAGAAGAGAGATTAAACAAGACCCACATCACCTAGGAGTTCCATCGGGTGTGTCCAAAACAAATTTTGAGCCTACGGCACGTTCGACACAAACCGTGCACCTATCTTGCGTTAAGATTAGCACTATCCACAAATGGACCGAAACGAGCTTCCACTTGAGCCTCATCGCCTTGTGGTACCGTCGGGTGCGTCCAAAACAATTTCTAAGCCTATGGTACGTCTAGCGCAAACCATGCACCTATCTTGCACTGACACTAACACTGTCTCCGAATGAAAAGAAGTGAGATTCCGCATGACCCACATCACTTAGGAGTTCCACCAGGTGCCTCCAAAACGATGTCTAAGCCTATGGGACGTTCGACGCAAACCGTGCACCTATCTTGCATCAAGATTAGCCCTATCTCCAAATGGACCAAAACGAGCTTTCACTTGAGCCTCATGACCTCGGAGTACCATCAGGTATGTCCAAAACGATTTCTGAGCTGATGGTACGTTTGGAGCAAACCATGTACCAATCTTGCACCAACACTAAAACTGTCTCCAAAGAGAAACAAGTGAGCTTCCACTTGAGCCTCGTCACCTAGTGGTACCATCGGGTGCGTCCAAAGCGATTTCTGTGCCTATGGTACGTCTAGCGCAAACCATGCACCTATTCTTGCACTAACACTAGCACTATCTCCAAACAAAAAGAAGAGAGATTCCACATGAACCATGTCACCTAGGAGTTCCATCGAGTGTGTCCAAAATGATGTATAAGCCTATGCTACGTTCGACACAAACCATGCACCTATCTTGCGTCAAGGTTACCACTATCTCCAAATGGACTAAAACGAGCTTTCACTTGAGCTTTGTGACCTCGGAGTACCATCCGGTTCGTCCAAAATGATTTCTGAGCCGATGGTATGTTTGGCGCAAATCGTGCACCAATCTTGCACCCACACTAACACTATCTCCAAAGAGAAGGAAGTGAGATTCCGCATGACCCACATCCCCTAGGAGTTCCATCGGGTGCATCCAAAATGATTTTTGAGCCTATGCTACAAGTGATGCAAACCGTGCACCTATCTTGTGTGAAGATTAGCACTATGTCTGAAAAGACCGAAACGAGCTTCCACTTGAGCCTCATCTTCCAGTGGTACAATTGAGTGCGTCCAAAATGATTTTTGAACCGATGGTACGTCTAGTGCAAACCATGCACCTATCTTTCACCACACTAACACTGTCTCCAAATGAAAAGAAGCGAGATTCCACATGACCCACGTCTCCAAGGAGTTATATTGGGTGCATCCAAAACTATTTCTGAACCTATCGTACATTCGAAGCAAACCGTACACTTATCTTGAGCCTTGTTACCTCAGAGTACCACGGGGTGGGTCGAGAACAGTTTCTGAGCCTATGGTATGTTTGGCGCAAACGGTGCACCTATCTTGCACCGACACTAACACTGCCTCCAAATGGAAAGATGTGAGAATCCACATGACCCATGACATCTAGGAGTTCCATCGGGTGCATCCATAATGATGTCCTAGCCTTTGACACGTTTGACGCAAACTGTGCACCTATCTTGTGTCAAGATTAGCACTATCCCAAAACAAACCAAAATGAGCTTTCACTTGAGCATCGTCAACTAGGAGTACCATTGGGTGCGTCCAAAAAGATTTCTAAGCCGATGGTACGTTTGGCGCAAAGTGTGCACCTATCTTGCACCGACACTAACACTGTCTCCAAATGAAAAGAAGCGAGCCACCACATGACCCACATTACCTAAATGTTCCATCGGGTGCGTCCAAAATGATTTCCGAGCCTATGGTACTTTTGATGCAAACCATGCACCTATCTTGCGTCAAGATTAGCACTATCTCCAAACGGACCGAGCTTTCACTTGAGCCTCATCACCTAGGAGTACTATTGGGTGCATCCAAAATGATTTACGATCTGATGGTACGTTTGGCGCAAACTGTGCCCCTATCTCGTACCAACACTACCACTGTCTCCAAACGGAAAGAAGTGAGATTCCACATGACCCACGTCACCTGGGAAGTCCAGGGTGCATCCAAAATGATTTTTGAGCCAATGGTACGTTCGACGCAAATTGGGCACCTATCTTGCGTCAAGATTAGCATTATCTCTGAAAGGACCAAAACGAGCTTCCACTTGAGCCTCGTCACCTAGTGGTACCATCAGGTGCGTCCAGAATGATTTCTGAGCCTACGGTACGTCTAGCGCAAACCATGCACCTTTCTTTCACTGACACTAGCACTATCTCCAAACAGAAAGAAGTGAGATTCCACATGACCCACGTCGCTTTGGAGTTCCGTTGGGTGCGTCCAAAATGATTTCTGAGGCTATGGTACGTTCGACACAAACTGTGCACCAATCTTATGTCAAGATTAGCATTGTCTCCAAACAGACCGAGCTTTCACTTGAGCCTTGTCACCAAGGAGTACCATTGGGTGCCTCCAAAATGATTTCTAATTCGATGGTATGTTTGGCGAAAACTATGCACCTATCTTGCACTGACACTAACGGTGTCTCGAAACAAAAAGAAGTGAGATTCCACATGACCCACGTCACCTAGGAATTCCATCGGGTGCGTCCAAAATGATTTTTGAGCCTATGGTACGTCTAGCGCAAACAATGCACCTATCTTGCCTGACATTAATACTGTCTCTAAACGGAAAGAAGCGAGATTCCACATGACACACGTCACCTAGGAGTTCCATCGGCTCCATCCAAAATGATTTCTGAGCCTATGGTACGTTCGACGCAAACCTTACACATATCTTGCATTAAGATTAGCACTATGTTCAAACACACCAAACTTTCACTTGAGCCTTGTCAGCTGGGAGGACCATTAGGTGCGTCCAAAACGATTCCTCAGCCGATGGTACGTTTAGCGCAAACTACTCACCTATCTTGCACTAACACTAACACTGTCTCCAAATGGAAAGAAGTGAGATTCCACATGACAATGGTACGTCCAAAATGATTCCACACTGTCTCCACCTGGGAGGACCATCAGGTGCGTCCAAAATGATTCCTGAGCCAATGGTACATTTGGTGCAAACGATGCACCTATCTTGCAGCGACACTAACACTGTCTCCAAACGGAAAGAAGTGAGATACCACGTGATCCACGTCACCTAGGGGTTCCATCGGGTGCGTCCAAAATCATTTTCGAGCCTATGGTTCATTCGACGCAAACCGTGCACCCATCTTGCGTCAAGATTAACACTATCTCCGAAAGAACCGAAACACGCTTCCACTTGAGCCCCGTCACCTAGTGATACCATCGAGTGTGTCCAAAAAATATTTCTGAGCCAATGGTACGTCTAGCGCAAACCATGGACCTATCTTGCACTAAAACAAACACTATCTCCAATTAGAAGGAAGCGAGATTCCACATGACCCACGTTACCTAGGAGTTCCATCGGGTGAGTCCAAATTGATTTTGAGCCTATAGTATGTTTGACGCAAACCATGCACCTATCTTGCATCAAGATTAGCACTATCCCCTAATGTACCGAGCTTTCACTTGAGCCACATCACCTAGGAGTACCATCGGGTGCGTCCAAAATGATTTCTGAGCCGATGGTACATTTGTTGCAAAGTGTGCACCAATTTTGCACCGACACTAACACTGTCTCAAATGAAAAGAAGTGAGCTACCACATGACCCATGTCACCTAGGTGTTCCATCAGGTGCGTTCAAAACAATTTTTGAGCCTATGGTACGTTCGACACAAACCATGCACCTATCTTGCGTCAAGATTAGCACTATGTCCAAACGGACCGAACTTTCACTTGAGGTCGTCACCTAGGAGGACCATCGGGTGTGTGCAAAATGATTCCTGAGCCAATCGTATGTTTGGCGCAAACTATGCACCTATCTCGCACCGACACTAACACTGTCCCCAAATGGAAAGAAGTGAGATTCCACATGATCCACGTCACCTAGGTGTTCCATTGAGTGCGTCCAAAATGATTTTCGAGCCTATGATATGTTCGACACAAACTGTGCACCCATCTTGCGTCAAGATTAGCACTATCTCTGAAAGGACTGAAACATGCTTCCACTTGAGCCACGTCACCTAGTGATACCATTGAGTGCGTCCAAAATGATTTCTGAGCCAATGGTACGACTAGCGCAAACCATGCACCTATATTGCTCCAAAACTAATACTATCTCTAAATAGAAATAAGCGAGATTCCACATGACCCGTGTTACCTAGGAGTCCCATCGGTTGAGTCCAAAATGATTTTTGAGCCTATGGTACGGTCGATGCAAACCATGCACCCATCTTGCATCAAGATTATCACTATTTGCAAAAGGACCGAAACATGCTTCCACTTGAGCCTTATCATCTAGTGGTACGATCAAGTGCGTCCAAAACAATTTCTGAGCACATGGTACGTATAGCGCAAACCATGCACCGAGCCTATGGTGTGTTCGATGCAAACCGTGCACCCATCTTGCATCAAGATTAGCACTATTTGCAAAAGGACCGAAACATGCTTCCACTTGAGCCTTATCATCTAGTGGTACGATCAAGTGCGTCCAAAACAATTTCTGAGCGTATGGTACGTATAGCGCAAACCATGCACCGATCTTACACTGACACTTACACAGTCTCCAAACGAAAAGAAGTGAGATTCCACATGACCCATGTCACTTTGGAGTTCCGTAAGGTGCATCCAAAATGAGTTCTGAGCCTATGGTACGTCTAACACAAACTGTGCACCAATCTTACGTTAAAATTAGCATTGTCTCCAAACAGACCGAGGTTTCACTTGACCTCGTCACCAAGGAGTACCATCGGGTGCTTCCAAAATGATTTCTAAGCTGATGGTACGTTTGGCGCAAACTATGGACCTATCTTGCACTGACACTAACAATGTCTCCAAACAGAATGAAGTGAGATTCCACGTGACCTACGTCACCTAGGAATTCCATCGGGTGCGTCGAAAATGATTTTCGAGCCTATGATATGTCCAAAAAGGACCAAAACAAGCTTCCACATGAGCCTTGTCACCTAGTGGTACCATCAAGTATGTCCAAAATGATTTCTGAGCCTATGGTATGTCTAGCGCAAACCAAGCACTTATCTTTCACTGACATTAACGCTGTCTCCAAACAGAAAGAAGTGAGATTCCACGTGATCCACGTCACCTAGGAGTTCCATCAGGTTCGTTCAAAATGATTTTTGAGCCTAGGGTACGTTCGACGCAAACCGTGCACCCATCTTGCGTCAAGATTAGCACTATCTCCGAAGGGACCAAAATAAGCTTCCACTTGAGCCCCGTCACATAGTGATACCACCGAGTGCGTCCAAAATGCATTCTGAGCCAATGGTACGTCTAGCGCAAACCATGCACCTATCTTGCACTAAAACTAACACTATCTCCAAATAGAAAGAAGCGAGATTCCACATGACCCACGTTACCTAGGATTTCCATCGGGTGAGTCCAAATTGATTTTGAGCCTATAGTATATTTGACACAAACCATGCACCTATCTTGCATCAAGATTAGCACTATCCCCTAATGTACGAGCTTTCACTTGAGCCACATCACCTAGGAGTACCATCGGGTGCGTCCAAAATGATTTCTTAGCTGATGGTACGTTTGTTGCAAAGTGTGCACCAATTTTGCACCAACACTAACACTGTCTCTAAACGAAAAGAAGTGAGCTTCCACATGACCCACGTCACCTAGGTGTTCCATCGGGTGTGTCCAAAACAATTTTTGAGCCTATGGTACGTTCGACGCAAACCATGCACCTATCTTGCGTCAAGATTAGTGCTGTCTCTGAAAGGACTGAAACAAGCTTCCACTTGAGCCTCGTCACCTAGTGGTACAATCAGGTGCATCAAGATTAATTTCTGAGCCTATGGTACGTCTAGCGCACACCATGCACCTATCTTGCACTGACACTAACACTGTCTCCAAACGGAAAGAAGTGAGATTCCACATGACCCACGTCACCTTGAAGTTCCGTCGGGTGCATCAAAAATGATTTCCAAGCTTATGGTACGTTCGACACAAACCATGCCCCAAACTGATCGAGCTTTCGCTTGAGCCCCATCACCAAGGAGTATCATCGGGTGCATCCAAAATGATTTCTATGCCGTTGGT
Organism: Saccharum spontaneum; assembly: GCA_022457205.1. Taxonomy (NCBI): domain Eukaryota; kingdom Viridiplantae; phylum Streptophyta; class Magnoliopsida; order Poales; family Poaceae; genus Saccharum; species Saccharum spontaneum. Next base: position 21,696,231 of record CM039601.1, read on the forward strand.
ATGTTTGACACAAACTATGCACCTATCTTGCACTAACTCTAACACTATCTCCAAATGGAAAGAAGTGAGATTCTGCATGACCCACATCACCTACGAATTCCATCAGGTGCATCCCAAATGATTTCTGAGCCTATGATATGTCTGACGCAAACCGTGCACCTATCTTACGTCATGATTAGCACTATTTCTGAAAACGACCGAAACAAGCTTCCACATGAGCCTCGTCACCTAGTGGTACCATCGAGTGCATCCAAAATGATTTCTAAGCCTATGGTACATCTAGCGCGAACCAAACACCTATCTTACACTGACACTAATACTGTCTCCAATCGGAAAGAAGCAAGATTCCACATGACCCATGTCACCTAGGCGTTCCATCGGGCGTGTCCAAAATGATTTCTGGGCCTATGGTACGTTCCATGCAAACCATGCACTTATTTTGCGTCAAGATTAGCACTATGTCCAAACGGACCGAAGTTTCACTTGAGCCTCATCAACAAGAGGACCATCGGGTGCGTCCAGAATGATTTCCGAGCCTATGGTATGTTTGACGCAAATCGTGCACCCATCTTGCGTCAAGATTAGCACTATTTCCGAAAAGGACCGAAAGGAGCTTCCACATGAGCCTCGTCACCTAGTGGTACCATCGAGTGCGTCCAAAATGATTTCTGAGCCTATGGTACGTCTAGCGTAAACCATGCATCTATCTTGCACCAACACTAATATTGTCTCTAAACGGAAAGAAGCGAGATTCCAGATGACCCACGTCACCTAGGAGTTCCATCGGGTGTGTCGAAAATAATTTCGGACCCTATGGTACATTCGACACAAACCATGCACCTATCTTGCGTCAAGATTTGCACTTGTTCCAAATGGACCAAACTTTCAATTGAGCCTCGTCACCTGGGAGGACCATCTGGTGCGTCCAAAATGATTCCTGAGCCAATGGTACGTTTGGCGCAAACTATGCACCTATCTTGCACCGACTTAACGCTATCTCCAAATGGAAAGAAGTGAGATTCCATGTGATCTACGTCAGTAGGAGTTCTATCGGTTGCGTCCAAAATGATTTTCGAGCTTATGGTACTTTTGACGCAAACCATGCACCTATTTTGCGTCAAGATTAGCACTATCTCCAAACGGACTGATCTTTCACTTGAGCCTCGTCACCAAGGAGGACCATTGGGTGCATCCAAAAATATTTCCGAGCCTATGGTATGTTCGACGCAAACCGTGCACCCACATTGCGTTAAGATTAGCACTATCTCTGAAAGGACCAAAATGTGCTTCCACTTGAAGCGAGAATCCACATGACCCACGTAACATAGGAGTTCCATCGGGTGAGTCCAAAAAGATTTTGAGCCTATAGTATGTTTGACGCAAACCATACAACTATCTTACATCATGATTAGAACTATCTCCTAATGGACCGAGCTTTCAATTGAGCCTCGTCACCTAGGAGTACCATCGAGTGCGTCCAAAACGATTTCTGAGCCAATGGTATGTTTGTTGCAAAGTGTGCACCTATGTTGCACCAACACTAACACTGTCTCCAAATGAAAGAAGTGAACTTCCACATGACCCACGTCACCTAGGTGTTCCATCGGGTGCGTCCAAAACAATTTCCGAGCCTATGGTACTTTTGACGCAAACTGTGCACCTATCTTGCGTCAAGATTAGCACTATCTCCGAAAGGACCAAAACGAGCTTCCACTTGAGCCTCGCCACCTACTGGTACCTTCAAGTGCGTCCAAAACAATTTCTGAGCCGATGGTACGTATAGCGCAAACCATGCACCGATCTTACACTAACACTTACACAGTCTCTAAATGAAAAGAAGAGAGATTCCACATGGCCCACGTCACCTAGGAGTTCCATCGGTTACGTCCACAATGTTTTCTGAGCCTATGGTACTTTCTACGCAAACTGTGCACCTACCTTGCGTCAAGATTAGCAATATCTTCAAATGGATCGAGCTTTCATATGAGCCTCATCACCTAGGTATACCATCGGGTGCATCCAAAATGATTTCTGAGCCGATGGTACATGTGGCGCAAACTATGCCCCTACCTTACATCGACACTAACACTATCTCCAAACGGAAAGAAGTGAGATTCTGCATAACCCACGTCACCTGGGAATTCCATCGGTTGCGTCCAAAATGATTTCTGAGCCTATGGTACATTCAACGCAAAACGTGCACCTATCTTGTGTCAAGATTAGCACTATCTCCGAAAGGATCGAAATGAGCTTCCACTTGAGCCTCGTCCCTTAGTGGTACCATTAGGTGCATCCAAAATAATTTCTGAGCCTATGGTACGTCTGGCGCAAACCATACACCTATCTTGCACTGACATTAACACTGTCTCCAAATGGAAAGAAGTGAGATTCCACATGACCCACATCACCTTGGAGTTTCGTCGGCTGCGTGCAAAATGATTTCCGAGCCCCTATCTTACGTTAAGATTAGCACTGTCTCCAAACAGACTGAGCTTTCACTTGAGCCTCGTCACCAAAGAGTACCATATGGAGCGTCCAAAATGATTTCTAAGCCTATGGTACATGATTTCTGAGTCTATGCTACGTTTGACGCAATCGTGCACCTATGTTGCATCAAGATTAGCGCCGTCTCCAAATGGACTGAGCTTTCACTTGAGTCTTGTCACCAAGAAGTACCGTTGGGCGAGACCAAATTGATTTTAGAGCATGTGGTACGTTCCACGCAAAGTGTGCACCTATCTTGCATCCAGATTAGCACTATCCCCACATGGACCGAGCTTTCACTCGAGCCTCATCACCGAGGAGTACCATTGGGTGCGTCTAAAACGATTTCTGAGCTAACGATACGGTTGGCGCAAACCATTCACCTATCTTGCGTCAAGATTAGCACTACCTTTGAAAGGACCAAAATGAGCTTCCACTTGAGTCCTGTCACCTAGTGGTACCATCAAGTGCGTCCAATATGATTTCTGAGCCTATGGTACGTCTAGTGCAAACCATGCACCTATCTTGCACTAACACTAATACTGTCTCCAAACGGAAAGAAGTGAGATTCCACATGACCCACGTCACCTAAGAGTTCCATCGGGTGCGTTCAAAATGATTTCTGAGCCGATGGTATGTTTGGTGCAAACCTATCTTGCACCAACAATTACACTGTCTCCAAACAGAAAGAAGTGAGATTCCACAAGACCCACATCACCTCTGACTACCATTGGGTGCATCCAAAATGATTTCTAAGCCTATGGTACATTTGATGCAAACTATTCATCTATCTAGCGTCAAGATTAGCACTATCTCCAAACGGACCAAGCTTTCACTTGAGCCTTGTCCCCTAGGAGTACCATCAGGTGCATCCAAAATGATTTTTGAGCCAATGGTAAGTTTGGCGCAAACTGTGCACCAATCTTGGACCGACAATAACACTGTCTCCGAAGAGAAAGAAGTGAGATTCCACATGACCCATGTCACCTAGGAGTTCCATCGGGTGCGTCTAATAAGATTTCTGAGGCTATGGTACGTTCGACGTATACGTGTAGCTATCTTGCGTCAAGACTAGCACTATCTCTAAAAAGGACCGAAACGAGCATCCACTTTAGCCTTGTCACCTAGGGGTACCATCGAGTGTGTCTAAAACAATTCCTGTGCCCATGGTACGTCTTGCGCAAACCATGCACCTATCTTGCACTAACACTAACACTGTCTCCATCTGGGAAGAAGCGAGATTCAACATCACGCACATGACCTAGGAGATCCATCGGGTGGGTCCAAAATGATTTTTGAGCCTATGGTACATTCGACGCAAACCATGCGCTATCTTGCCTCAAGATTAGCACCATCTCCGAAAGGACCAAAACAAGCTTCCACTTGAACCTCGTCACCCAGTGGTACCATCAGGTGCGTCCAAAATGATTTCTAAGCCTATGGTATATCTTGCACAAACCATGTACCTATCTTGCACCAACACTCACACTATCTGTAAATGGAAATAAGAGAGATTCCACATGATCCACATCACCAAGGAGACCCATCGGGTGATATGAACCCGCTAGGGTTTATGGACGATCTTTTGATGAGAGGCGTGAGATCACTCGATTTGATGGATGGAGATGACGTTCACGGCCCGACTTTAGCCTTCCAAGACCGCGCCTTAGCAACCGATACACCACCTCCAAAGGCTGTCACGATCTTGTGGAACGCGACAACCAGCCACTAGGGCTCCCGTCCTGCAAGCAATCGAAGAACTAGCAAGAACAAGGAAACAAGCACTGAATTTGCAAGAGTTTGGGTCGTGCTCCAACCCTAGGACGCGTCCCTACTGGACTCTAAAAGATACAAGCCCATTGGGCTAACTTAAGGTGGCGCAGCACCCTGGACAGAATAGACCTCTCGGTGATTTTTGGACTTTTGACGCCGTTTCTTAGCAGGTATGAGTATGAGGTCAGATCCGTATGAAAGTAGACTTTATTTGCTTTCCAACAAGTCCAGAATCACCCTAATCCGACTCCGTATGTAACCGTGGCGACCGTCACAAGTTGGAGGTGTGCTGCAGTCCGAATCCAGCCTACGCGAGTCCATTTCCCTTTCGGTCTTCTCCTTGATTCCTAATCAAAACAAGAGTGCACGTGTCTCCAAGATCTAAACAGGATGGACAAGAGCTCAAGAAGGAACTCACTTGATGATTAAGTGTTCGAGCACGAGCACGGGTAATAGGACCAGCAGGTGTTGGCGTGGACGGCGTGGATGTATGATTGGTGTTGATGTCCTCATCATCCTCCCTTTCTTGAATTTGAGTCGTCCTCGACTCAAGCTCATCTTCCTCACCCAAATAAGGCTTCAAATCTGCAATGTTAAATATAGGACTAACCCCAAAATCTGTAGGAAGATCAAGCTTATATGCATTCTTATTTATTTGTTGCATCACTTTAAAAGGACCATCCGCTCTAGGCATCAATTTAGATTTTCTTAATTCAGGAAATCTATCCTTTCGCAAATGCAACCAAACCCAATCTCCAGGTTCAAGAATCAATTCCCTTCTACCTTTATCTATAGCAAATTTGTACTTAGCATTCATGCGCTCTGTGTTTTCTTTAGTGGTTTCATGTAGTTTTAGCATCAATTCAGCACGTTGCTTAGCATCAAAATTCAACTTTTCAGAACTTGGCAATGGCATTAAATCAATAGGAGCACGTGGTAACAAGCCATAAACAATCTCAAAGGGACACATCTTCGTAGTAGAATGCAGCGAACGATTATAAGCAAACTCAATATGAGGCAAACAATCTTCCCACATCTTAATATTCTTCTTTAAAACAGTCCTTAACATAGTAGACAAAGTTCTATTCACAACTTCAGTTTGACCATCAGTTTGGGGGTGACAAGTGGTGGAAAATAAAAGCTTAGTCCCCAATTTGGCCCATAAAGTTCTCCACAAATGGCTAAGAAATTTAGCATCACGATCAGAAACAATTATATTTGGCACACCATGCAAGCGAACAACTTCTCGAAAGAACAAATCAGCAATATTTGTAGCATCATCAGTTTTATGACATGGTATGAAATGTGCTATTTTAGAGAATCGATCCACAACCACAAAAACACTATCTCACCCTTTCCTAGTCCGTGGCAATCCCAACACAAAATCCATAGAAATATCCTCCCAAGGAGCACTAGGAACAGGAAGAGGCATATTATGAACCCGCTAGGGTTTATGGACGATCTTTCGATGAGAGGCGTGAGATCACTCGATTTGATGGATGGAGATGACGTTCACGGCCCGACTACAGCCTTCCAAGACCGCGCCTTAGCAACTGATACACCACCTCCAAAGGCTGTCACGATCTTGTGGAACGCGACAACCAACCACTAGGGCTCCCATCCTGTAAGCAATCGAAGAACTAGCAAGAACAAGGAAACAAGCACTGAATTTGCAAGATGAAATTGAAAGGCTCAAACTGAATCTTATTATGAGTGGAGTTCTGAAGACAAGGAGACGGGTGGCTGGATCAGCACACGCGCCTACAAGCAAGTAGCAAAGGCTAAACTTGATCTAAACAAAACCCAAGTGTTCCTGGTGGCGGCTAAGGGGTATATGATGTGTGGAGGACGACCACAAGAGAGTTTGGGTCATGCTCCAACCCTAGGATGCGTCCCTACTGGACTCTAAAAGATACAAGCCCATTGGGCTAACTTAAGGTGGCGCAGCACCCTGGACAGAATAGACCTCTCGGTGATTTTTGGACTGTTGACGCCGTTTCTTAGCAGGTATGAGTATGAGGTCAGATCCGTATGAAAGTAGAATTTATTTGCTTTCCAACAAGTCCAGAATCACCCCAATCCGACTCCGTATGTAACCGTGGCGACCGTCACAAGTTGGAGGTGTGCTGCAGTCCGAATCCAGCCTACGCGAGTCCATTTCCCTTTCGGTCTTCTCCTTGATTCCTAATCAAAACAAGAGTGCACGTGTCTCCAAGATCTAAACAGGATGGACAAGAGCTCAAGAAGGAACTCACTTGATGATTAAGTGTTCGAGCACGAGCACGGGTGATAGGACCAGCAGGTGTCGGCGTGGACGGCGTGGATGTATGATCGGTGTTGATGTCCTCATCATCGGGTGTGTCCAAAACAATTTTTGAGCCTATGGTATGTTCGATACAAACCATGCACCTATCTTGCATCAAGATTAGCGCTACATCTGAAAGGACTGAAACAAATTTCCACTTGATCCTCGTTGCCTAGTGGTACCATCGAGTGCGTCCAAAATGATTTTTTGCCTATGGTACGTCTAGCGCAAACCATGCACCTATCTTGCATCGACACTAACACTATCTCCAAACAGAAAGAAAATCAATACCACATGACCCACATCACTTAGGAGTTCTATCGGGTGCATCCAAAACGTTTTTTGAGCCTATGCTTTGTTCGACATAAACCGTGCACCTATCTTGCAACAAGATTAGTACTGTCTCTAAACGGACCGAGCTTCCACTTGAGCCTCATCACCTAGTGGTACCATCAGGTGCGTCCAAAATGATTTCTTAGCCTATGGTACGTCTTGTGCAAACCATGAACCTATTTTGCATCAAGATTAGCACTATCCCCAAATGGATCAAGCTTTCACTTGAGCCTCATCACTTAGGAGTACCATCGGATGTGTCCAAAATAATTTCTGAGCTGATGGTACGTTTGGCGCAAACCGAGCACCTTTCTTGCACTGACAGTAGTACTATCTCCAAAGAGAAAGAAGTGAGATTCCACATGACCCACGTCACCTACGAGTTCCACTGGGTGCATCCAAAATGATTTCTGAGCCTATGGTACGGTCGACGCAAACCGCGCACCTATCTAGCGTTAATATCTCTAAACAGACCGAGCTTTCAACTGAGCCTCGTCCCCAGGAGTACCATCAGGTGCGTCCAAAATGATATCTGAGCCGATGGTACGTCTAGCGCAAACCGTGCACCAATCTTGCATTAATAGTAACACTGTCTCCAAAGAGAAAGAAGTGAGATTCCATATGACCCACGTCACCTAGGAGTTCCATCGGGTGCATCCAAAAAGATTTCCGAGGCTATGGTACGTTCGACGCAAACCTAGACCTTTCTTGCGTCAAGACTAGCACTATCTCTAAAAAGGACCAAAATGAGCTTTCACTTGAGCCTCGTCATGTAGTGGTACCATCAAGTGCGTCAAAAATGATTTCTGAGCCTATGGTACATCTAGCGCAAACCATGCACCTATCTTGCGCTGACACTAACACTATCTCCAAACGGGAAGAAGCGAGATTCCACATGACCCACATGACTTAGGAGTTCCATCGGGTGAGTCCAAAACTATTTTCGAGCCTATGGTACATTCGACGCAAACCATGTGTCTATCTTATCTCAAGATTAGCACTATATCTGAACGGATGGAGCTTCCATTTGAGCCTCACCACCTAGGCATCCAAAACGATTTCTGAGCCGATGGTATGTTTGGCGCAAACCATGCACCTATCTTGGACCAACAGCAAAACAGTCTCTAAAGAGAAAGAACTTAGATTCCACATGACCCATGTCACCTAAGAGTTCCATTGGGGGTGTCCAAAATGATTTCCGAGCCTATGGTACATTCGATGCAAAATCATGCACCTATCTTGTATCACTTCCACTTTAGCCTCGACAACAACTAGTGCCATCAAGTGTGTTCGAAACGATTTCTGAGACTATGGTACGTCTAGCGCAAACCATGCACCTATGTTGCACCGACACTAACATTGTCTCCAAACAGGAAGAAGCGAGATTCCACTTGACCCACATCACTTAGGAGTTCCGTCGGGTGAGACCAAAACAATTTTAGAGCCAGTAGTATGTTCAACTTAAAGTGTGCACCTATCTTGCATCAAGATTAGCACCATCTCCAAATGGACCGAGCTTTCATTTGAGCCTCGTCACCTAGGAGTACCATCAGGTGCATCCAAAACAATTTTCAAGCCTATGGTACATTCGACACAAACCATGTGCCTATCTTGCCTCAAGATTAGCACTATATCCAAACGGACCGAGCTTTCACTTGAGCCTCATCACCTAAGAGTACCATTGGGTGCGTCCAAAGCAATTTTTGACCTGATGGTATGTTTGGCGCAAACCGAGCACCTTTCTTGCACCGACAGTAACACTATCTGCAAAGAGAAATAAGTGAGATTCCACATGACCCATGTCACCTAGGAGTTCCATTGGGTGCGTCCAAAATGATTTCTAAGCCTACGACACGTTCGACACAAACCGTGCACCTATCCAGCATCAAGATTAGCACTATCTCGAAATAGACCGAGCTTTCAGTTGAGCCTCGTACCCTAGGAGTACCATCAGAAGCGTCCAAAATGATGTCTGAGCCGATGGTACGTTTGGTGCAAACCGTGCATCTATCTTGCACCGATAGTAACACTGTCTCTAAAGAGAAAGATGTAAGATTCCACATGACCCACGTCACCTAAGAGTTCCATTAGGTGCGTCCAAAATGATTTCCAAGCCTATGGTACATTCGACGCAAACCGTGCACCTATCTTGTGTCAATATTAGCACTATCTCCAAACAGACTGAAACGACCTTCCACTTGAGCCTCATGACCTAGTGTACCATCGAGTGCGTCCAAAATGATTTCTAAGCCTATGATATGTATAGCACAAACCATGTACCTATCTTACACCAACACTAACACCATCTCCAAATGGAATGAAGCGAGATTCCACATGACCCACATCACCTAAGAGTTCCATCGGGTGCGCCCAAAACGATTTCTGAGCTAATGTTACGTTCAACCCAAATCGTGCACCTATCTTGTGTCACTTCCAGTAGAGCCTTGTCACCTAGTGGTACCATCATGTGCATCTAAAAGAATTTCTGAGCCTATGGTACGTCTAGCGCAAACCATGCACCTATCTTGCACTGAAAATAACACTATCTCCAAACGAGAAGAAGCGAGATTCCTCATGACCCACGTCACCAAGGAGTTTCAACAGGTGAGTCCAAAATGATTCCCGAGCCTATGGTGCGTTCTATGCAAAGCGTGCACCTATCTTGCATCGAGATTAGCACTATCTCCGAACGAATAGAGCTTTAACTTGAGCCTCGTCACCTAGGAGTACCATCGTGTACGTCCAAAATGATTTCTGAGCCAATGGTATGTTTGGTGCAAACCATGTACCTATCTAGCATCAATGCAAACACTGTCTCCAAATGGAAAGAAGCGAGATTCCAAATGACCCACGTCACCTAGGAGCTCCATCAGGTGCATCCAAAATAATTTCTAAGCCTATGGTACGTTCAACGCAAACTGTGCACCAATCTTGTGTCAAGAGTAGCACTATCTCTGAAAGGACCAAAACGAGCTTCCACTTGAGCCTCGTCACCTAGTGGTACCATCAGGTGCGTCCAAAATAATTTCTTAGCCTATGGTACATCTTGTGCAAACCATGAACCTATCTTGCACCAACACTAACACTGTCTCCAAATGGAAACAAGAGAGATTCCACATGACCCATGTCACTAATGAGATCCATCGGGTGCGTCCAAAACGATTTTCAGCCCATGGTACGTCTAGCGCAAACCATGCACCTATTTTGCACCGACACTAACACTATCTCCAAACTAAAAGAAACTAGATTCCACATGACCCACGTCACTTAGGAGTTCCATCGGGTGCATCCAAAATGATTTTCAAGCCTATGCAACGTTCGACACAAATCATGCACCTATCTTGCATCAAGATTAACACTATCTCCAAACAGACCGAGCTTTCACTTGAGCCTTGTCACCAAGGAGTACCATCAGGTAATACCAAAACAATTTCAGAGCCTGTGGTACGTTCAATGCAAAGTGTGCACCTATCTTGCATCAAGATTAGCACTATACCCAAATGGACCAAGCTTTCACTTGAGCCTCGTCACCTAGGAGTACCATCGGGTGTGTCCAAAATGATTTTTGAGCCGACGATATGTTTGGCGCAAACCATATACCTGTCTTGCACCGACACTAACACTATCTCCAAATGGAAAGAAGTGATATTCCACATGACCCGTGTCACCTAGGAGTTCCATTGGGTGCGTCGATAATGATTTTCAAACCTGTGGGACGTTCGACGCAAACAGTGCACCTATATTGCGTCAAGATTAGCACTATCTCCACATGGACTAAAATGAGCTTTCACTTGTGCAATGTCACCTAGGAGTACCATCGGTTCTGTCCAAAACATTTTCTGAGCCAATGGTACGTTTGGTGGAAACTATGCACCTATCTTGCACCGACACTAACACTATCTCCAAAGAGAAAGAAGTGGGATTCGACAAGCCCACGTCACTTAAGGGTTCCATCGGGTGCAGCCAAAATGATTTCTAGGCCTATGGTACGTTCGACACAAACCGTGCACCTATCTTGCATCAAGATTAGCACTATCTCCGAAAGGACCGAAATGAGCTTCCACTTGAGCCTCGTCACCTAGTGGTACCGTTAGGTGTGTCCAAAACGACTTCTAAGCCTATGGTACGTCTAGCGCACACTACGCACCTACCTTGCACCGACTCTAACACTGTCTCCAAAGAGGAAGAAGTGAGATTTCACATGACCCACATCACTTAGGAGTTCCATTGGGTGTGTCCAAAATGATTTCTGAGCCTATGGTACATTCGATGCAAACTGTGCACCTATCTTGCATCAAGATTAGAACTATCGCCAAACAGACCAAGCTTTCACCTAAGCCTCATCACCTCAGAGTACCATCGGGTGCGACCAAAATGATTTCTAAGCTGATGGTACGTTTGGTGCAAACTGTGCACCTGTGTTGCATTGTCACTAACACTATCTCCAAAGAGAAAGAAGTGAGATTTCACATGACCCACGTCACATAGGAGTTCCATTGGGTGTGTCCAAAATGATTTCTAAGCCTATGGTACGTTCAACACAAACCATGCCCTATCTTGCGTCAAGATTAGCACTATCTCTAAAAGGACCAAAACATGCTCCACTTGAGTCCCGTCACCTAGTGGTACCATCGAGTGCGTCCAAAACAATTTCTAAGCCTATGGTACGTCTAGCGCAAACCATGCACCTATCTTGCATCGACACTATCACTATCTCCAAATGAAAAGAAGTGAGCTTCCACATGACCCAAATCACCTAGGCATTCCATTGGGTGCATCAAAAATGATTTCTGAGCCTATGGTATGTTTGACGCAAACCGTGTACCTATCTTGCATCAAGATTAACACTATCTCCAAACAAACCAAGCTTTAACTTGAGCCTCATCACCTAGGAGTACCATCGGGTGCATCTAAAACAATTTCTAAGCAGTTGGTACATTTGGCGCAAACCGTGCACCTATGTTATACGAATAGTAACACTGTCCCTAAAGAGAAAGAAGTGAGATTCCATTTGACCCACGTCACCTAAGAGTTCCATCAGGTGCGTCCAAAATGATTTTTGAGCCTATGGTACGTTCGACGCAAACCGTGCACCTATCATGTGTCACTTCCACTTGAGCATCGACACCTATTGGCACCATCGAATGCGTCCAAAATGATTTCTGAGCCAATGGCATGTCTAGCGCAAACCATGCACCTATCTTGGACCGACACTACCATTATCTACAAATGAAAAGAAGCGAGATTCCACATGACCCACATCACCTAGAAGTTCCATCAGGTGCATCCAAAATGATTTTTGAGCCTATGGTACATCTGACGCAAACAATGCACCTATCTAGCATCAAGATTAGCACTGTCTACAAACAAACCGACCTTTCACTTGAGCCTCATCGCCTAGGAGAATCATCGGGTGCATCCAAATCGATTTCTGAGCCGATTGTACATTTGGCACAAACCGTGCGCTATCTTGCACCGATAGTAACACTGTCTCCAAAGTGAAAGAACTAAGGTTCCACATGACCCACATCCCCTAAGAGTTCCATCGGGTGTGCCCAAGGAATTTCTGAGCCTATGGTACGTTCAGTGCAAACCATGCACCTATCTTGAATCACATCCAGTTGAACCCCGTCACCTGGTGGTACCATCAAGTGCGTCCAAAATGATTTCGGAACCTATGGTATGTCTAGCACAAACCATGCACCTATCTTGCACCGACACAAACTCTACCTCCAAACGAAAAGAAGCGAGATTCCACATGACCCAAGTCACCTAGGGGTACCATCGGGTGCGACTAAAATGATTTCTGAGCAGATGGTACGTTTGGCGTAAACCCTGCACCTACTTGCACTGACAGTAACATTGTCTCCAAAGACAAAGAAGTGAGATTCCATATGGCCCAAGTCACCTAAGAGTTCCATCGTGTGCGTCCAAAATGATTTTCGCGCCTATGGTACGTTCAACGCAAACCATGCACCTATCTTGTATCACTTCCACTTGAGCCTTGTCACCTAGTGGTACCAACGAGTGCCTCCAAAAATGATTTCTGAGCCTATGGTACGTCTAGCGCAAACCATGCACCTATCTTGAACTAACACCAACACTGCCTCCAAACAGAAAGAAGCGAGATTCCACATCACCCACAACACCTAGGAGTTTCATCGGGTGAGTCTGAAATGATTTCTAACCCTATGGTATGTTTGACACAAAGCATGCACCTATATTGCGTCAAGATTAGCACTATCTCCAAACTGACCAAGCATTCACTTGAGCCTCGTCACCTAGGACTACCATCGGGCACGTCCAAAATGATTTCTGAGCCAATGGTATGTTTGGCGCAAACCATGTACCTATCTTGCACCGACACTAACACTGTCTCCAAATGGAAAGAAGTGAGATTCCACATGACCCACACCATCTAGGAGTTCCAACGGGTGCGTATAAAATAATTTCTGAGCCTATGGTACGTCTAGCGCAAACCATGCACCTAGGAGTTCCATCCGGTGTGTCCAAAATGATTTCTGGGCCGACGGTTTGCTTGGCGCAAACCACATACCTATCTTGCACCGACACTAACAATGTCTCCAAATGGAAAGAAGTGAGATTCCACATGAACCATGACACCTAGGAGTTCCATTGGGTGCATCGAAAATGATTTTCAAACCTCTGGGACGTTCGACGCAAATAATGCACCTACCTTGCGTCAAGATTAGCACTATCTCCACATTTACCGAAATGAGCTTTCACTTGTGCAACATCACCTTGGAGTACCATCTGTTGTTTCCAAAACATTTTCTGAGCCAATGGTACATTTGGCAGAAACCATGCACCTATCTTGCACCGACACTAACACTATCTCCAAAGAGAGAAGTGAGATTCCACATGACCCACGTCACTTAAGGGTTCCATTGGGTGCAGCCAAAATGATTTCTAGGCCTATGGTACGTTCGACACAAACCGTGCACCTATCTTGCATCAAGATTAGCACTATCTCTGAAAGGACTGAAATGAGCTTCCACTTGAGCCTCGTCACCTAGTGGTACCGTTAGGTGCATCCAAAATGATTTCTAAGCCCATGGTACGTCTAGCGCACACTATGCACCTACCTTGCACCGACTCTAACACTCTCTCCAAAGAGGAAAAAGTGAGATTTCGCATGACCCACGTCACCTAGGAGTTCCATTGGGTGTGTCCAAAATGATTTCCAAGCCAATGGTACATTTGACGCAAACCGTGCACCTATCTTGCGTCAAGATTAGAACTATCGCAAAACATACTGAGCTTTGACTTGAGTCTCATCACCTCAGAGGACCATCGGGTGCGACCAAAATAATTTCTAAGTCGATGGTACGTTTGGTTGAAACTGTGCACCTATGTTGCATCGACACAAACACTATCTCCAAAGAGAAAGAAGTGAGATTTCACATGACCCACGTCACATAGGAGTTCCATTGGGAGTGTCCAAAATGATTTCTGAGACTATGGTACGTTCGACACAAACCATGCCCTATATTGCATCAAGATTAGCACTATCTCTGAAAGGACCAAAACAAGCTTCTAAGCCTATGGTACGTCTAGCACAAACCATGCACCTATCTTGCATCGACACTATCACTATCTCCTAATGAAAAGAAGTGAGCTTCCACATCACCCAAATCAGCTAGGTGTTCCATCGGGTGCATCAAAAACGATTTTTGAGCCTACGGTACATTCGAAACAAACTATGCACCTATCTTGCATCAAGATTGGAACTATCTCCAAACGGACCGAGCTTTAACTTGAGCCTCATCACCTAGGAGTACCATTGGGTGTGTCCAAAATAATTTCTAAGCAGATGGTACATTTGGTGCAAACCGTGCACCCATCTTGCACCAACAATAACACTGTCCATAAAGAGAAAGAAGTGAGATTCCATTTGACCCACGTCACATAAGAGTTCCATCGGGTGCGTCCAAAACTATTTTTGAGCCTATGGTACGTTTGGCGCAAATGTGCACCTATCATGTATCACTTCCACTTGAGCATCGACACCTATTGGCCCCATCGAGTGCGTCTAAAATGATTTCTGAGCCTATGGCACGTCTAGCGCAAACCATGCACCTATCATGGACTGACACTACCATTATCTCCAAATGAAAAGAAGCGAGATTCCACATGACCCACATCACCTAGAAATTCCATCGGGTGCATCCAAAACAATTTTTGAGCCTATTGTACGTCCGACGCAAACAGTGCATCTATCTGGCATCAAGATTAGCACTGTCTCCAAATGAACCGAGCTTTCACTTGAGCCTCATCACCTAGGAGAACCATCGGGTGCATCCAAATCGATTTCTGAGCCGATTGTACGTTTGGCACAAACCGTGCGCTATCTTGCACCAATAGTAACACTGTCTCCAAAGTGAAAGAACTGAGATTCCACATGACTCACATCTCCTAAGAGATCCATCGGGTGCGCCCAAGCGATTTTTGAGCCTATGATACATTCAATGCAAACCTTCCACCTATCTTGAATCACTTCCAGTTGAACCTCATCACCTGGTGGTTCCATCGAGTGCATCCAAAATGATTTTGGAACCTATGGTACATCTAGCACAAACCATGCACCTATCTTGCACCGACACAAACATTGCCTCCAAACGGAAAGAAGCGAGATTCCACATGACCCAAGTCACCTAGGGGTACCATCGGGTGCGTCTAAAATGATTTCTGAGCAGATGGTACGTTTGGCGCAAACCCACCTACTTACAGTGACAGTAACATTGTCTCCAAAGACAAAGAAGTGAGATTCCATATGGCCCATGTCACCTAAGAATTCCATCGGGTGCGTCCAAAATGATTTTCACTCCTATGGTACGTTCAACGCAAACCATGCACCTATCTTGTATCACTTCCACTTGAGCCTTGTCACCTAGTGGTACAAATGAGTGCCTCCAAAATGATTTCTGAGCCTATGGTACGTCTAGCACAAACCATGCACCTATCTTGCACTGACACTAACACTGCCTCCAAACGGAAAGAAGCGAGATTCCACCATCACCCACAACACCTAGGAGTTCCATCGGGTGAGTCCGAAACGATTTCTAAGCCTATGGTATGATCGACGCAAACCATGCACATATCTTGTGTCAAGATTAGCACTATTTCAAAACTGATCGAGCTTTCACTTGAGCCTTGTCACCTAGTACTACCATCGGGCGCGTCCAAAATAATTTCTAAGCCGATGGTATGTTTCTCGCACACCATGCACCTATCTTGTACCGACACTAACACTATCTCCAAATGGAAAGAAGTGAGATTCCACTTAACCCACGCCTCTTAGGAGTTCTATCGGGTGCGTCTAAAATGATTTCTAAGTCGATGGTATGTTTGGCGTAAACCATGTACCTATCTTGCACCGACACTGACACTGCCTCCAAATGGAAGGAAGTGAGATTAGACATGACTCATGTCACCTAGGAGTTCCATTGGGTGCGTCCAAAGCGATTTCTGAGCCTATGGTACGTTCGATGCAAACCACGCACGTATCTTGTATCACTTCCACTTGAGCCTCGTCACCTAGTGGTACCATCGAGTGCGTCCAAAATGATTTCTAAGCCTATGGTACGTCTAACGCAAACCATGCACCTTTCTTGCACCGACACTAGCACTGTCTCCAAATGAAAAGAAGCGAGATTCCACATGACCCTCATCACCTAGAAGTTCCATCGGGTGAGTCCATAATGATTTACGAGCCTATGGTACGTTTAACGCAAAGCGTGCACCTATCTTGGTTCAAGATTAGCACTATCTCCAAATGGATCGAGCTTTCACTTGAGCCTTCTCACCTAGGAGTACCATGTCCAAAATGATTTCTGAGCCGATGGTATATTTGGCGCAAACCATGTACCTATCTTGCACTAAAACTAACACTGTCTCCAAATAGAAAGAAGTGAGATTCCACATGACCCACGTCACTTGAGAGTCTCAGCGGGTGCATCCAAAACAATTTCCAACCCTATGGGACATTCGACGCAAACCGTGCACCTATCTTGCGTCAAGATTAGCACTATCTCTAAAAGGACCAAAACAAGTTTTC
Source organism: Saccharum spontaneum (assembly GCA_022457205.1). Lineage (NCBI taxonomy): Eukaryota > Viridiplantae > Streptophyta > Magnoliopsida > Poales > Poaceae > Saccharum > Saccharum spontaneum. The sequence goes on from CM039601.1 coordinate 21,713,204, forward strand.
ACTTGGGCCTCATCACCTAGTGGTACCATCAGGTGCGTCCAAAATGATTTATGAGCCTATGATACGTCTAGCGCAAGTCGTGCACCTATCTTGCAACAAAACTAACACAATCTTAAAACAGAAAGAAGAGAGATTCCACATGACCTGCGTCACCTAGGAGTTCCATCAGGTGAGGCCAAAACAATTTCTCAGCCTATGGTACGTTTGACACAAAGCGTGCACCTATTTGGCGTCAAGATTAGCACTATCTCCAAACGGACCGAGCTTTCACTTGAGCCTCATCACCTAGGAGTACCATCAGGAGCGTAGAAGATGATTTCTGAGCCGATGGTATGTTTGGAGAAAACCATATACCTATCTTGCACCGACACTGATACTATCTCCAAACAAAAAGAAGTGAGATTTCGGATGACCTAGGAGTTCCATTATGTATGACCAAAATGATTTCCAAGCTGATGGGACATTCGGCACAAACTATGCACCTATCTTGCGTGAAGATTAGAACTATCCCTGAAAGGACCAAAAAGAGTTTCCACTTGAACCTCACACCTAGTAGTACCATGAGGTGCGTACAAAACGATTTCTGAGCTGATGGTACGTTTGGCACAAACCATGCACCTATCTTGTATCACTTCCACTTGAGCCTCGTCACCTAGTGGTACCATCGAGTGCATCCAAAATGATTTCTAAGCCTATGGTACATCTAACGCAAACCATGCACCTTTCTTGCACCGACACTAGCACTGTCTCCAAATGAAAAGAAGCGAGATTCCACATGACCCTCATCACCTAGAAGTTCCATCGGGTGAGTCCATAATGATTTATGAGCCTATGGTACGTTTAACGCAAAGCGTTCACCTATATTGGTTCAAGATTAGCACTATCTCCAAATGGATCGAGCTTTCACTTGAGCCTTCTCACCTAGGAGTACCATGTCCAAAATGATTTCTGAGCCGATGGTATATTTGGCGCAAACCATGTACCTATCTTGCACTAACACTAACACTGTCTCCAAATAGAAAGAAGTGAAATTCCACATGACCCACGTCACTTGAGAGTCTCAGCGGGTGCGTCCAAAACAATTTCCAACCCTATGGGACATTCGACGCAAACCGTGCACCTATCTTGCGTCAAGATTAGCACTATCTCTAAAAGGACCAAAACAAGTTTTCACTTGGGCCTCATCACCTAGTGGTACCATCAGGTGCGTCCAAAATGATTTATGAGCCTATGATACGTCTAGCGCAAGTCGTGCACCTATCTTGCAACAAAACTAACACAATCATAAAACAGAAAGAAGAGAGATTTCACATGACCCGCGTCACCTAGGAGTTCCATCAGGTGAGGCCATAACAATTTCTCAGCCTATGGTACGTTTGACACAAAGCGTGCACCTATTTGGCGTCAAGATTAGCACTATGTCCAAACGGACCGAGCTTTCACTTGAGCCTCATCACCTAGGAGTACCATCAGGAGCGTAGAAGATGATTTCTGAGCCGATGGTATGTTTGGAGAAAACCATATACCTATCTTGCACCGACACTGATACTATCTCCAAACAAAAAGAAGTGAGATTTCAGATGACCTAGGAGTTCCAGTATGTATGACCAAAATGATTTCCAAGCTGATGGGACGTTCGGCACAAACTATGCACCTATCTTGCGTGAAGATTAGAACTATCCCTGAAAGGACCAAAAAGAGCTTCCACTTGAACCTCATCACCTAGTGGTACCATGAGGTGCGTCCAAAACGATTTCTGAGCCGATGGTACGTTTAGCACAAACCATGCACCTGACTTGCACCGACACTAACACTGTCTACAAACTAAAAAAAAGAGATTCCACATGACCCATGTTACCTAGCACTTCCATCAGGTGCATCCAAAATGATTTTCTAGCCTATTGCACGTTCGACACAAACCATGCACCATCAAGATTAGGACTATCTCCAAATGGACCGAAACGTCCAGTTTGGCCTCGTCACCTAGTGGAACCATCGGGTCCATCCAAAATGATTTCTAAGCCTATGGTACGTCTAACGCATACCATGCACCTATCTTGCACTGACACTAATGTTATCTCCAAACAAAAAGAAGTGCGCTTCCACAGGACACATGTCACCTAGGAGTTTCGTCGGGTGCGTCCAAAATGATTTTTGAGCCTATGGTACGTTTGATGCAAACCATACACTATCTTGTGTCAAGATTAGCATTTTCTCTCAAAGGACTAAAATGAGATTTCACTTGAGCCTTGTCACCAATTGGTACCGTCAAGTGCATCCAAAATGATTTTTGAGCTTTTGATACGTCTAGCGCAAACGATGCACCTATCTTGCACTGACATTAACACAGTCTCCAAACGGAAAGAAGAAAGATACCAAATGACCCACATCACCTAGGAGTTCCATCGGGTGCGTCCAAAATGATTTCTGAGGCTATGGTATTGTGGACGCAAACCGTGCACCTATCTTGCATCAAGATTAGCACAATGTCCAAATGGACTGAACCTTAACTTGAGCCTCGTCTCCTTGGAGGACCATTGGGTGCGTCCGAAATGATTCTTGAGCCGATGGTATGCTTGGCGCAAACTATGCACCTATCTTGTACCGACACTAACACTATCTGTAACACAAAAACAAGTGAGATTCCACATGACTCACATCACCTTTGAGTTCCATCAGGTGCGTCCAAAATGATTTCCAATCCTATGGTACATTCGACGCAAGCCATGCACCTATCTTATGTCAAGATTAGCACTATCTCCAAACAGACCGAAACGAGCTTCCACTTGAGCCTTGTCTCCTAGTGGTACCGTCGGGAGCATCCAAAACGATTTTCTGAGCCTATGGTACGTCTAGCGCAAATCATGCACCTATCTTGCACTGACACTAACACTGTCTCCAAATGGAAAGAAGTGAGATTTCACATGACCCAGGTTCCCTAGGTGTTCCACCGGTGCCTCTAAATCGATGTCCGAACCTATGGGACGTTCGACACAAACCATGCACCTATCTTGCATCAAGATTAGCCCAATCTCCAAATAGTCTGAAACGAGCTTTCACTTGAGCCTCGTCACCTAGTGGTACCATCAGGTGCGTCCAAAACAATTTTTGAGCCGATGGTGCGTTTGGCGCAAACTATGCACCTATCTTGCACTGGCACTAACATTGTCTCTGAATTGAAAGAAGTGAGATCTCTCATGACCCACGTCACCTAAGAGTTCCATCGGGTGCGTCCAAAATGATTTCTGAGCCTATGATACTTTCGACGAAAAACTGTGCTCCTATCATGCACCAAGATTAGCACTATCTCCAAACAGATCATGATTTTACTTGAGCCTCGTCACCTAGGAGTACCATCGGTTGTGTCCAGAACAATTTCTAAGCTGATGGTACGTTTGGTGCAAAGTATGCACCTATCTTGCACAGACACTAACCGTGCACCAATCTTGCACCGACACTAATACTATCTCCAAAGAGAAACAAGTGAGATTCCACATGACGCACATCACCTAGGAGTTCCATCATGTGCGTCCAAAACGATTTTTAAGCCTATGGTACATTCGATGCAAACCATGCACCTATCTTGTATCACTTCCACTTGAGCCTCGTCACCTAGTGGTACCATCGAGTGCGTCCAAAATGATTTCTAAGCCTATGGTACGTCTAACGCAAACCTTGCACCTTTCTTGCACCGACACTAGCACTGTCTCCAAATGAAAAGAAGCGAGATTCCACATGACCCTCATCACCTAGAAGTTCCATCGGGTGAGTCCATAATGATTTATGAGCCTATGGTACGTTTAACGCAAAGCGTGCACCTATCTTGGTTCAAGATTAGCACTATCTCCAAATGGATCGAGCTTTCACTTGAGCCTTCTCACCTAGGAGTACCATGTCCAAAATGATTTCTGAGCCGATGGTATATTTGGCGCAAACCATGTACCTATCTTGCACTAACACTAACACTGTCTCCAAATAGAAAGAAGTGAGATTCCACATGACCCACGTCACTTGAGAGTCTCATCGGGTGCGTCCAAAACAATTTCCAACCCTATGGGACATTCGACGCAAACCGTGCACCTATCTTGCGTCAAGATTAGCACTATCTCTAAAAGGACCAAAACAAGTTTTCACTTGGGCCTCATCACCTAGTGGCACCATCAGGTGCGTCCAAAATGATTTATGAGCCTATGATACGTCTAGCGCAAGTCGTGCACCTATCTTGCAACAAAACTAACACAATCTTAAAACAGAAAGAAGAGAGATTCCACATGACCCGCGTCACCTAGGAGTTCCATCAGGTGAGGCCAAAACAATTTCTCAGCCTATGGTACGTTTGATGCAAAGCGTGCACCTATTTGGCATCAAGATTAGCACTATCTCCAAATGGACCGAGCTTTCACTTGAGCCTCATCACCTAGGAATACCATCAGGAGCCTAGAAGATGATTTCTGAGCTGATGGTATGTTTGGAGAAAACCATATACCTATCTTGCACCGACACTGATACTATCTCCAAACAAAAAGAAGTGAGATTTTGGATGACCTAGGAGTTCCATTATGTATGACCAAAATGATTTCCAAGCTGATGGGACGTTTGGTTCAAACTATGCACCTATCTTGCGTGAAGATTAGAACTATCTCCGAAAGGACCAAAAAGAGCTTCCACTTGAACCTCATCACCTAGTGGTACCATGAGGTGCGTCCAAAACAATTTCTGAGCTGATGGTACGTTTGGCACAAACCATGCACCTAACTTGCACCGAAACTAACACTATCTACAAACTAAAAGAAGAGAGACTCCACATGACCCATGTCACCTAGGACTTCCATCAGGTGCGTCCAAAATGATTTTCTAGCCTATTGCACGTTCGACACAAACCATGCACCGTCAAGATTAGCACTATCTCCAAACGGACCAAAACATCCAGTTTGGCCTCGTCACCTAGTGGAACCATCGGGTGCATCCAAAATGATTTCTGAGCCTATGGTACGTCTAGCGCATACCATGCACCTATCTTGCACTGACACTAATGTTATCTCCAAACAAAAAGAAGTGCGCTTCCACAGGACACATGTCACCTAGGAGTTTCGTCGGGTGCGTCCAAAATGATTTCTGAGCCTATGGTACGTTTGACGCAAACCATACACTATCTTGTGTCAAGATTAGCATTTTTTCTCAAAGGACTAAAATGAGCTTTCACTTGAGCCTTGTCACCAATTGGTACCGTCAAGTGCATCCAAAATGATTTCTAAGCCTTTGATACGTCTAGCGCAAACGATGCACCTATCTTGCACTAACATTAACACTATCTCCAAATGGAAAGAAGAAAGATACCAATTGACCCACATCACCTAGGAGTTCCATCAGGTGCGTCCAAAACGATTTCTGAGCCTATGGTATTGTGGACGCAAACCGTGCACCTATCTTGCATCAAGATTAGCACAATGTCCAAATGGACCGAACCTTCACTTGAGCCTCGTCTCCTTGGAGGACCATCGGGTGCGTCCGAAATGATTCTTGAGCCAATGTTATGTTTGGCGCAAACTATGCACCTATCTTGTACCGACACTAACACTGTCTACAAACAAAAACAAGTGAGATTCCACATGACTCACATGACCTATGAGTTCCATTAGGTGCATCCAAAATGATTTCCGATCCTATGGTACGTTCGACGCAAGCCATGCACCTATCTTATGTCAAGATTAGCACTATCTCCAAACAGACCGAAACGAGCTTCCACTTGAGCCTTGTCTCCTAGTGGTACCATCGGGAGCATCCAAAATGATTTTCTGAGCCTATGGTACGTCTAGCGCAAATCATGCACCTATCTTGCACTGGAAAGAAGTGAGATTTCACATGACCTAGGTTCCCTAGGTGTTCCACCGGTGCCTCTAAATCGATGTCCGAACCTATGGGACGTTCGACACAAACCATGCACCTATCTAGCGTCAAGATTAGCCCAATCTCCAAATGGTCTGAAACGAGCTTTCACTTGAGCCTCGTCACCTAGTGGTACCATCAGGTGCGTCCAAAACAATTTTTGAGCCGATGGTGCGTTTGGCGCAAACTATGCACCTATCTTGCACTGGCACTAACATTGTCTCTGAATTGAAAGAAGTGAGATCTCTCATGACCCACGTCACCTAAGAGTTCCATCAGGTGCGTCCAAAATGATTTCTGAGCCTATGATACTTTCGAAGCAAACTATGCTCCTATCATGCACCAAGATTAGCACTATCTCCAAACAGATCGTGACTTTACTTGAGCCTCGTCACCTAGGAGTACCATCGGTTGTGTCCAGAACAATTTCTGAGCTGATGGTACGTTTGGTGCAAAGTATGCACCTATCTTGCACAGACACTAACCGTGCACCAATCTTGCACCAACACTAATACTATCTCCAAAGAGAAACAAGTGAGATTCCACATGACGCACATCACCTAGGAGTTCCATCATGTGCGTCCAAAACGATTTTTAAGCCTATGGTACATTCGATGCAAACCATGCACCTATCTTGTATCACTTCCACTTGAGCCTCGTCACCTAGTGGTACCATCGAGTGCGTCCAAAATGATTTCTAAGCCTATGGTACGTCTAACGCAAACCTTGCACCTTTCTTGCACCGACACTAGCACTGTCTCCAAATGAAAAGAAGCGAGATTCCACATGACCCTCATCACCTAGAAGTTCCATCGGGTGAGTCCATAATGATTTATGAGCCTATGGTATGTTTAACGCAAAGCGTGCACCTATCTTGGTTCAAGATTAGCACTATCTCCAAATGGATCGAGCTTTCACTTGAGCCTTCTCACCTAGGAGTACCATGTCCAAAATGATTTCTGAGCCGATGGTATATTTGGCGCAAATCATGTACCTATCTTGCACTAACACTAACACTGTCTCCAAATAGAAAGAAGTGAGATTCCACATGACCCACGTCACTTGAGAGTCTCATCGGGTGCGTCCAAAACAATTTCCACCCCTATGGGACATTCGACGCAAACCGTGCACCTATCTTGCGTCAAGATTAGCACTATCTCTAAAAGGACCAAAACAAGTTTTCACTTGGGCCTCATCACCTAGTGGTACCATCAGGTGCGTCCAAAATGATTTATGAGCCTATGATACGTCTAGCGCAAGTCGTGCACCTATCTTGCAACAAAACTAACACAATCTTAAAACAGAAAGAAGAGAGATTCCACATGACCCGCGTCACCTAGGAGTTCCATCAGGTGAGGCCAAAACAATTTCTCAGTCTATGGTACGTTTGATGCAAAGCGTGCACCTATTTGGCGTCAAGATTTGCACTATCTCCAAACGGACCGAGCTTTCACTTGAGCCTCATCACCTAGGAATACCATCAGGAGCCTAGAAGATGATTTCTGAGCTGATGGTATGTTTGGAGAAAACCATATACCTATCTTGCACTGACACTAATACTATCTCCAAACAAAAAGAAGTGAGATTTTGGATGACCTAGGAGTTCCATTATGTATGACCAAAATGATTTCCAAGCTGATGGGACGTTCGGTTCAAACTATGCACCTATCTTGCGTGAAGATTAGAACTATCTCTGAAAGGACCAAAAAGAGCTTCCACTTGAACCTCATCACCTAGTGGTACCATGAGGTGTTCTGAGCTGATGGTACGTTTGGCACAAACCATGCACCTAACTTGCACCGAAACTAACACTATCTACAAACTAAAAGAAGAGAGATTCCACATGACCCATGTCACCTAGGACTTCCATCAGGTGCGTCCAAAATGATTTTCTAGCCTATTGCACGTTCGACACAAACCATGCACCGTCAAGATTAGCACTATCTCCAAACGGACCAAAACATCCAGTTTGGCCTCGTCACCTAGTGGAACCATCGGGTGCATCCAAAATGATTTCTGAGCCTATGGTACATCTAGCGCATACCATGCACCTATCTTGCACTGACACTAATGTTATCTCCAAACAAAAAGAAGTGCGCTTCCACAGGACACATGTCACCTAGGAGTTTCGTCGGGTGCGTCCAAAATGATTTCTGAGCCTATGGTACGTTTGACGCAAACCATACACTATCTTGTGTCAAGATTAGCATTTTCTCTCAAAGGACTAAAATGAGCTTTCACTTGAGCCTTGTCACCAATTGGTACCGTCAAGTGCATCCAAAATGATTTCTGAGCCTTTGATACGTCTAGCGCAAACGATGCACCTATCTTGCACTAACATTAACACTATCTCCAAACGGAAAGAAGAAAGATACCAAATGACCCACATCACCTAGGAGTTCCATCAGGTGCGTCCAAAACGATTTCTGAGCCTATGGTATTGTGGACGCAAACCGTGCACCTATCTTGCATCAAGATTAGCACAATGTCCAAATGGACCGAACCTTCACTTGAGCCTCGTCTCCTTGGAGGACCATCGGGTGCGTCCGAAATGATTCTTGAGCCAATGTTATGTTTGGCGCAAACTATGCACCTATCTTGTACCGACACTAACACTGTCTACAAACAAAAACAAGTGAGATTCCACATGACTCGTGTAACGTCCCACCTCCTCGAGGCTGGGCCCGCTTACATCTGGCCGCTTTTCTAGAACATAGACTACCCTCACAGACCAACACAAGTGTTTTCTGCGCACTTTGTCCTCACTCGTGTGCACCCGGGAAGAACTTCCCGGTCGGTCACCCATCGCTCCAGGCCTCGCTCCAGGCCAAGCACGCTTAACTTTGGAGTTCTTTCGAGATGGGCTTCCGAAAAAGAAGTTGCAACTTGTTGGTATGAGTATCCTATTAATCCTGTTAAGCCCTGGGCCGGGATATTACATCCTCACCCCCTTAAGAGACCGACGTCCTCGTCGGTCAATCCCAAGCCAGGAACATCCTCTCTTGGCCACGTCCGTGTGTCCAGTGCCAGCGCATATGCCATGCTGTGTGACCACACTGGGTCCACACTAGCCATGCGCACCATGCCTGCGCAACTGCGACACACGCGCCCGTGAAACCGCGAGAGTCGGCTCTGATACCATTCTGTAACGTCCCACCTCCTCGAGGCTGGGCCCGCTTAGATCTGGCCGCTTTTCTAGAACATAAACTACCCTCACAGACCAACACAAGTCTTTTCTGCGCACTTTGTCCTCACTCGTGTGCACCCGGGAAGAACTTCCCGGTCGGTCACCCATCGCTCTAGGCCAAGCACGCTTAACTTTGGAGTTCTTTCGAGATGGGCTTCCGAAAAAGAAGTTGCAACTTGTTGGTATGAGTATCCTATTAATCCTGTTAAGCCCTGGGCCGGGATATTACATCGCTGTAACACCTCAAGTGTTTAGTCCTTAATTGCATTGCATTTGCATAAGCATGACATGCATAATCCATGTTTACTATTTTATGTAATGCAATTCATGTGTTTGTTTAGGGTTTGTTTGGTTTGTGTCATGAGTGATTGATAGTTGGTGTAACCAAAAAGGTAAGATGGCCAATCATGATCTACAACACCTTAGTTATACTTAGGGTAACATTTGGAACAAGGTTCATGTTGACCAAAATTACAAAATTGCCCTCCAAGAAAAGTTTGACCACCATTTGACCCTAGAAGGTTCTAGTTTGACCATTTAAAAAGTCTAACTTAGAGACCTTGCATGGAAGAGCACCCTTAAGCAAAGTTGTAAAGAAATTCATGGAGAACAAAAGTCTCAATGTGATCATCTCATGAAAGTGATCACAACATGCTCAAAAGAGGCCCACAAGTCAGCTAGTGAAGTATCTCCAAGACTTAGAATTTTTCAAAGTCTGGAATCTGACCCTACAGTTTTACTGATGCCTAGTTTAGGAGCTTGTAGTTTGCAAACCAAGCCAAACCAGCTTTCACTCATATTGACAAACTTGTAGATCACATGTAGCCCTACAACTTTGTCAACATTACCCAAGTCTGGTTCTCAGTGGTTCAAGAGTTATCGTGTCATGAACTTCAGCTGTCAGTCGGCATCATTAACTGAACCCCAGTTTCAGTTTCACTGAGCACTACTTAATGTCCCTATATCTCACTAACCAAACCGAATCAGCTCTGGAGGCCTATTACAAAATTGTAGAGCTTACATAGGTCTACAACTTTGTTAATTTGAGTTTCCACTGAAACGAGCTAGTTTAGAAGTTAATCACGTTCGAAATCACTCTGTCAGTCACTACCGATGGCGTCAATGAATTGCGATTCAGTTTCGTCAGTGGCCGACCGGCCACAGGGCAACGTCGACGCGTGGAGGCGCGGTGGCGCCCGTACGCCGGCCCTGGCCCCACCAGTCAGGCCGCGACGCCTTCAAGACGCCACGACGCGTGAGCCAGCCTCCATTCCTCCGCCCCCTCTCTTCCAGTCACAAGAACACCGAAACCGAGCCGCCATTTCCGTTCTTCTCCGGCGAGCTCAAGCGCGAGCTACACCGCATCGCCGGCCGCCAGACCTCGCCACTCCCTCTGCCTCACCACCCTCCATCCCCTTGACCCACCAACGCCCGCGATTTGACTCAAGGTGAGCCGCATTGCTTTCTTCTCCGTCTCCGAGAGGTCGCCGGAGCCCGCCATGGGACCTCACGTGGTCGGGGTGCTTCGGGCCCCTCTCCATCCTCCCTTCCTATCAAAATGGATCCGCCTAGCTTCGGTGAAGCTCGTACCGAGCCTAGACCGCACTGTACATCCTCACCGGCGGCGGTGCGCCGCCACCGGACCTCACCGGCCACCGCTCGTGGTGGCAAGCCCCTTCCACCCCATCCCCATCCATTCTACGGGCACCAATCGACGCACCGGGTGACGGAGAGCACGAGGCGGTGTTCGGTTGGCCGAGCGAGTCCTTCTCCGGCGAGCTCGAGCTCGTCGGAGCTCGCGGTACGTCGCCTCCCCTGCCTCCGGTCAATGACCGCGGGGGCCCGCCCGTCAGTGTCGCGCGCGGGCGGGGGCGCTGAGCGGGCCGCGCTCGCTCAAGTGTGTGGGCCGAGTTCCCGGGCCGGCCCAGTCTTCCGAAATGAATTTCATTTTTATTATTTTGTCACTGATTTTTGTACAAGTTGGAAAAATATAGATCTAGGGTTTTAATGATCCAAAAATCATGAGATAAATTTTGTTAGAATCTACATGATGTGTAGTATTTTAGAAAAATATGGATCTGGCATGAGATGTTTAAATTCTGTAAGAATTTAATAGATCCTTTAAATGTGTTTTGGAATGCATGCAAATTTGTTTAATTTATAACTTGAGCTGTATTGTTCCATAAATCATGAAATTTGGTGGGTAGGTTACCCTATGCTAGCCCTAGCTCTGGTAAAAATTTGGGCATCAGTACTTAAGTAATTTTCAAGTTATAAGGCTATCATTTTATTCTAGGAAATAATTGAAGAAATTTTTGTAATTTTTCTACATGTGCAATGTTCTTGTAACTTTTTGGAGAATGTCTTGGTACCCTAGAGTGTCTAAGAAAAATATGAAATCTGTTGTTTGATACTTTTCAATGTGATTTATGAATTATACAGAAATCAGCCTTTTGGGCTTGTGAATTTTGTATAGAGAGTTTCTGCGAATAAAACTTGTTCAAATTTTTACTGTGGTCTCTTTTGGGGTCAGAGAGTCCCCTGTAATTTTTGTAGAATTTTAGGAGCAGTTTACATATATGTTTAAAATTCCACCTAATTAATTAAGTAAATTAAGAAATGGGGTTAAATAAATGTTCTAGTTGGTCCCACCTTACTTTCTGGTGTTTTTATACCTCATGTGAACATTGGGTAACATTAGTTTGGTTTTAGGGGACTTTGGTCACATCAACAAATATTTAACCTTTGTAATTTTAGGTTTTCTGGACAGCTGGTAGTATTTCTAAGTTTGACCTTTGATAAAATTGGTTGCTGGAAAACTTGTAAATACCAAAGTCACAGTAAACTTGATGAACTAGCTTGTGTCAAAATTTGGGAGCAGTTGGCTTAGTAGTTTGAGAGTTACTGTTGTTTTAAGTGGCAGTTCAGAATCTGCTACTCTCTGTTTTGAGAGGACAGATTCTGGAACTTGTGAAGTTTGACATGGAAAACTTAGGAGTTTGGGGTTGAGGTCTGAAAATGAATTGTAGAGCATTTCTCAAGCTTTCCAGATTGCCTTAGATCATATCTTTTGGAATTGTAAATCTCCAGTTGTGATAAAAACAAGTAGCTGCTGTCCAGAATGCTTACTGTGATGTTTTGCTGATTGATATGGTGTGGTATCCTAAGACATGTTACTTTTGTAATTGTTAGGTGTTAGGGCCTTAACTGAGGATGAGCAGCTTTATCTTAGGTTAAGTAGATTAGGTGAGTACTTCTCTACCGGAGAGGAAATTTGCACCTACTCTTTTGAAGTGATTTGATTAGAGCGTAAATTGTTGTAATGCATTTCATTCCGAGCATATTGCATCTTTCATTATGCATTCATGGGATTTATTATGCACTCATGCAATAGGTGTACCGGAGGGGGTGACACTCCTCGAATTCGAACAAGCAACACCGGAGGAGGTTCAGAATCCGTCGGAACCAACAGAGGAGCCCACCATCGGAGAAGCTTCCGAAGAAGATCTACCCGAGTGTCCGGACCACAGACCCGCAACGTTTCTCAAAGGCAAGCCCCGGTGCATGCTGAACCCATTGTTTTATAAAGATATCTTGAGTACTTTTAATTGTTTACTGCATTAAGTAGTAGGAGTTGTATGAAAACAACTGTTGCATTATACCTGTCCTTGTCCAGATATTGTGCCCTAATCCTATATTAGGTGTAGGCACGTGTCAATGCTTAGCCCTGCTTAGTACGGTAGAAGTCGGGTGATTTCCGGTCATCCGCGAGAGATAGGATTGGGTCGCGAGTGGCTTATGGCTATCGTGATGGAACCATGCTTTAAAATGAGATTGAGACCGGGCGGGAGTTCGATGGTACAGCTGCAAGACACTTCACGTCTTGGGTGTGGAGCCATGCCCGTCTGAGTCGTTTAAGGACCGATTCGCTGTACGTCCTTGAGTCATGTTGAACGCAGTCTAACACTTAGTTGGCCGGATAAGTCGTTCCGACCGCGAAGCCGAGTAATGTGATTCAGGCCGGGAATCGAATGGTAGGTTGCTTCTTGGAGGAGAGAAAGGATGTGCTTGGGGACATTGGCGTGAGACCAAGGGGGGGTTAGAGTCCCTATCACCTGGCAGAGTGTCGCCCTTGGGGTTGCGACATCATTCGGACCCGCGATTCCTGAATCATATGAAATGGTGGCCTGTGCGACCCTGGCAGGGGTCTGCGCGGTGAGTGTTAGAAATACCCCTCCAGCTGGATAGGAATTCGATTCGAATCGCCGTCGCTCCCGGTTAGTGAGCACTTGACTTGAGCAGCGGCAACGTAGATCTCATTAATTGAACAGATGGTTTAGTGAATGATACAATGTTGCCACAATTTATACCTGCTATGGAATATTATGAATAATTGTTTGATGATAATCAAGTGCATGTTTAGTACAGGTGCTAAGATAGATGACAGGTAAATGATAAAAATAAATGCTAGAACAGGTTATAAGAGTTTCAACTACTTATGCCTTTATGCAAAATGTGGTGTCAGCTAGCCTCTGGTGTAAGCCTTGCATAATCCTTGGTGTCTTATTTATTTCTGGTTTATGACGGGTAAGTCTAGCTGAGTACATTCCAGTACTCAGGGTTTATTCCCTCCTGTTGCAGATGACATGCTTTATCAGGGATTCTGCAAGACGTGTCTCCACCCTGCGGGTGATGATGACTAGATCACAAGGGCGTGATCATCTTTATGTACTTTCCTTTTGCTTTTGCGAGATGTCGATCGTCCAGACTGGCAGTATTTAAGTAACTAATGTGTGTGTTATGCTTCCGCTACTTTCAAACTCGGTTTGTAATAATTGCTACTCCGTGGGGTAAACTTATTTCGGAACTACTTGTGAAATGTAACGTATGATGTGTATGTTGAATGATGCGATCCTGGTTGTAAGCAGTTTGGTTTGAAATCCTTCGTGATTTCGATTGACTACCGGGATTATATGGGCTCAAGTTTGAAAATTTGAGCGCTTCGGTGCTTGTTTTCGTACTTGTGCTCTTATAATTTGGTCGGTTCTGTTACAGCTGGTACCGGAGCATAATTCAACATTAAACACATCTTACGAGTAATTAAAAACAAAAGTGTTTGTTTGCAAAAAGGGTTAAACTCTAAAAAATTATTTTTATAAGTATGCCAGTGATCACATCCCTTAGCCCAAATAAGGACTCTTAGGTGGCTTATTATAAAGACTAACTTGGGGGCCTTGTTTGTTTTTGTTTCGTCGTCCATACGGCGTGATATTGTATGGATGCCATCCACTTGGGTGGTAATGTATGGATCAATTACCTCGACGCTCTGGTAAGTGTGAGTTGTGAGAGCATGATCGTCCAACCGGCGGTCTAGGGGAGAGTAGTTTTGGTGACTTGCATACTTACATGTTTAAACCATGTAACTATGTAAAAGCACTTAATTGTGGGCGTCTATCAATCGGGTAGCTTTGATACTGAAATATATATACATCCGGGGATGTGTATATGTAAAGTGTTTAGTTTACTGTTTTCTTGTATGTTATTTTGGGAATTGTTGGGCTGCAATGGAATTTTCTGCAGGTACCCTAACAGCGTAACGTGTAGACCGATAGTTTCGCTTATATGAGAGAACGTATGTATGCCACCGCTTAGCGTTAGCACTTTAGTTTTCTGCTAAGGTGAGAGGACGTACGGAACGTGCATGCATCATGTTTAATTATATCATACATGTCATTCACTCCCTCCTTAAAAATTTAAATAGTCCCGACTAAATTAAATTTCGTATCCCCTAAATGATTCTCACTTTAAGTCACATCTTGTTGATACAGATGGCACGTACCAGGATGACAGCCCGTAAGTCAACTGGTGGAAGGGTCCCTCACCACCAGTTAGCTCCACGCGAGCCCCGTCCTGAGCCCTCTGAGGTGGAAAGGTTACGGGCTGAGCTGGCAGAGGTGACTGCTGCTAGGGATGCAGCACGGCAACAACTGGAGCAAGTGATTCATGATCGAGATCAAGAAACGCTTGTAGTCCAGAGGTTGACAGTGGCAAATCGCAACTGTCAGCGTATGTTGGTCCATGTGATGGAACAGAGGGATGAAGCCTGGCACGAGGAGAACGTTCTGAGGGCCCGTCAGTTTGAGCTCGAACAACAGTTAGAGAATGCTGAAGAATACAATGACAACCTTCATGAAGAAGTGCACCGCCTGAACAACCAGCTTAATCCTCTGCTACCTAGGAACAACAACGTAGATGAGGATATGGGTTCGGGAATCTTCATGGCTGAGGATGATGATGAAGTGGAGGTCGATGGACCACAGGATGCTCCACCTGCAGAAGCACCAGAGGAAGAGCCGGAAGAAGAAGAAGACGAGGAGTTAGAGCCTGTCAGTGATGAGGACGGCGGGGAGATCCTTGACACTGACTCGGAGGATAATGCTTAGAGTAGTCATCACGTACCTATAATGTTAGGATCGTCTTTTGTGCCCTCCCTGTGAAGGAGTGAGGACTTGTAATAACTTGACTTTGGGATGTAAGGTTGAACCGTATGTTTCCTGAATGTAGTTTGAACCTGTTAATTTCGATCGCAATGGGATGTCTTATTGTGTTGTGTTCGATGATGGTGTCACGATTAGCACCCTTCGGTGCCGCGACGAAACCAAGGGCCTCCTATGGCGCGCGACATAAGGTTGTGCTGCTTGGCACGCGCAGGTATCGAGGTGGCTAGTCATGATCCACCATGGAACTCTTCATTGAGAAGTTCCTTGTGGTCAGTTTGAAGTATTCTTTCACAGTCAACTAGAAATCTTGAGATCGAATCCAAGTACCGTGCGAAAGGTCAAAAATCACGTAGATAGCAACGTAAACGGTCCGATAACCGTTGTGCTCCCTGTGAGTGGGCCTTTATCAAAGAACATCTTGTTGGATTACCGAGTATGAGTTCGTCAATTGATGCGCTTGAATGGATTGTGCGGTTGTGATGAATTATTGTACCTTAGTTATTATGAGAATTCTATTCTTGAAGATAGTTTGGCATTTCGCAATAATTCATCTACAAATTTCCCACATCGTCAGTGCTCATTGGCTATGCATTTTGCAGATGTCGTACAATCTACGTCGAGGTCGTGGGAATGAGGAGGAGGAACAGCCGCCCCCTCCGCCACCACCTACTCCGGCCGAGTTGATGCAATCAGTGGTTGAGGGGCAGCGTATGTTGGCTGACGCCATGCGCCAACTGGCTAATCGAGAGGCTCGGCATGGCCACCAGGGCCCAGAGCCAAATCAGTACAGCGATTTCAAGGACTTCCTGGATACAAAGCCCCCGCTCTTCAAGGAAGCGGAGGAACCACTGCAGGCTGATGAGTGGTTGAATACCATTGAACAAAAGTTTCGTCTGCTACGTCTAACTGATGAGCTGAAAACTGAGTATGCTTCCCATCAGTTGCATGGTCCGGCGGGCATCTGGTGGAGCCACTATCGTTCCACACTGCCTGCCAATGTCCCAATTGCTTGGGATCAGTTTAAGGCGGCATTCCGGGGGAATTATATCCCTCCCGGTCTTATGGCAATCAAGCACACGGAGTTTATGAGGCTGTCACAGGGAAACAAAAGCTTGACTGAATACTTGCAGTCCTTCAACAACCTGGCAAGGTATGCCACAGAGTTTGTGGACACTGATGCAAAGAAGATTGCTAGTTTCAAAAGGGGCCTCGGCCCAAAGCTAATGAAGACTATGCGCACTAGCAAGTGTACCACTTTCAATGATTTCATCAGCGATGCTTTGACACAGGAGAACAACAATACTATTTATTCTGCTTCTAAGAGCCATAAAAGGGCCCTTGAGGCAAGTGCTTCTCAGTCAAGGGCCTCAGCTGCACCAAGGTCTTCTCCACGCCCGCCTGCTCAGAATACGAAGTTCCGTCCGCCACAGAAAAAGCCTGCTGCAAAAACGGGATTCCGTAAGGCGTATACTATCGCTCTGCCAAAGGGAACTTCTGGTCAGAGCAGCTCTAGTGTTCCTCCTAGCAATATGCCTTGCTGGAATTGCAACAAGCCAGGCCATTGGGCCCGGAACTGTCCGTACCCTAAGAAAAATGTCAATCAAGGTGGTCGTCAGGGACACGCTCATTATAACAGCATTGAAGAAATTCCATCTGGTGAGGTGGTCACGGCTGGTAAGTTCCTAGTTGACCAACACCCCGCAGTGGTACTTTTTGATTCAGGTGCTTCGCATTCCTTTATCAGTCCTAAGTTTGCATCCAAATTTGCACACAAGTTGCATACTGTTGAAGGTGTGGGTTATTGCATTAGTGCTACAAGTGGGAATATTTCCACAAACAAAGTAGTGGGGAACCTTAAGTTTGAGATAGAAGGGCGAAGTTATTCGCTTGCTCTTTTGGTTTTACCTAGGTTAGACATAGATGTTATCTTGGGCATGAATTGGATGAGCCAGAATGGGGTACTCATTGACACATCCGCTCGGGTAGTTATGCTCAGAGATCCTACAGATAAAAAGGGTTTTCTAGTACAACTTCCCAGAAAAGTTGAATTGTCGGGGGAAATTCATGCTGTGCAAGCAAAGGCGTTGGCTGAAATTCCCGTAGTAAATGAATTTCCGGACGTTTTTCCCGATGATTTGCCGGGACTCCCTCCGGATCGGGATGTGGAATTTAAAATCGAGTTGCTGCCTGGCACCGCACCCATCTCTAGGAGACCCTATAGAATGCCTCCAAATGAGTTAGCTGAGCTTAAGGTGCAATTGAATGAACTTTTGAAGAAGGGGTTGATCCGTCCTAGCTCGTCTCCGTGGGGTTGCCCTGCTATCTTTGTAAAGAAGAAGGATCAAACCTTGCGGATATGCGTGGACTATAGACCTCTGAATGCAGTCACTGTTAAGAATAAGTATCCTCTACCGCGTATCGACATCTTGTTCGATCAGTTGTCCAAGGCTAAAGTCTTTTCTAAGATTGATCTAAGGTCTGGGTACCATCAGATTAAAATCCGTCCTGAAGATGTTCCAAAAACAACCTTCTCGACAAGATACGGTCTTTATGAGTATCTTGTTATGTCCTTCGGCCTGACAAATGCCCCAGCACACTTCATGTGCTTGATGAATTCGGTGTTTATGCCTGAATTGGACAAGTTTGTGGTGGTGTTCATTGATGACATCTTAGTGTATTCTGAGAATGAGGAAGAACACGCCGAACACTTACGTATTGTCCTCAGCAGACTGCGTGAGCATAAACTGTATGCGAAGTTCAGTAAGTGTGAATTCTGGCTTCGTGAAGTACCTTTTTCTTGGGCATGTGTTGTCCGATGGAGGAATTATGGTGGATCCCACCAAGGTACAAGAAGTATTGAATTGGAAGGCTCCTACTTCGGTTCATGAGGTCCGGAGTTTTCTTGGGTTGGCTGGCTATTATCGTCGCTTCATCCCGGATTTCTCAAAAATAGCCAAACCCATGACTCGGTTGCTACAAAAAGACACCAGGTTTGTCTGGACTCCTGAGTGTGATGCGGCTTTTCACCAACTGCGAACCCTCCTAACCTCGGCTCTGGTTTTGGCACAACCGGATATCGAGAAACCTTTTGATGTTTACTGTGATGCCTCAGGCATAGGTTTGGGAGGTGTTTTGATGCAGGAAGGCCGAGTAATTGCATATACTTCACGACAACTTCGGAAGCATGAGGTGAATTACCCAACGCATGACTTAGAACTGGCCGCAGTTGTTCATGCTTTGAAGGTATGGCGGCATTATCTGCTGGGCAATGTCTGCAATATCTAAACAGATCACAAAAGCCTCAAATACATCTTCACCCAACCCGAGCTAAATATGCGTCAGAGAAGATGGCTCGAGTTGATTAAAGATTATAATCTTCAAGTGCACTATCACCCAGGCAAGGCAAACGTGGTTGCGAACGCTTTAAGCCGTAAGTCTCATTGCCATTCTTTAGTTGAAACTGATTTTCACCGATCTCGCCTGTTACATCCGGCAGTCTTGTACAACATCACTGTCAGTGGTACTCTCAGAAATAGAATCATTGAGCTCCAAAAGACTGATCCGGGTATCTTTCACATAAAACGGAAGATGAATGAAGGAGAGACTAAGCATTTCAGGTTAGATGACGAAGGTGTGCTGTGGTTTAAGGATCGATTAGTGGTACCTAAGGACCGTGAGCTTAGAGATCAGATCCTGTCCGAAGCACATTCATCCAAGTTGTCCATCCATCCGGGTAGCAATAAGATGTATTATGATTTGAAGCCACTTTATTGGTGGACTAAGATGCGGAAAGAGATAGCTGCATATGTTGCTAGGTGTGACACCTGTTGCAGAGTTAAAGCTGTGCACATGAAAGCTGGGCTACTTCAGCCACTTTCCATTCCAGGCTGGAAATGGGAAGAGATAAGTATGGATTTCATTGTCGGACTTCCTCCCACAGTCAAAAATCATAACTCTATCTGGGTAATTGTTGATCGTTTGACCAAATCAGCTCACTTCATCCCAGTGAGAGTGGACTATCGTCCCACTGACTATGCTGAGTTGTACTTCAATCAGATAGTCCGGCTTCATGGGATACCTCGTACTATCATTTCTGACCGTGGTCCCCAGTTCACTGCTCGCTTTTGGGAGCATTTGCATCACCTTCTGGGAACCAAGTTAGTGAGAAGCTCTGCTTATCACCCCCAGACATCTAGTCAGACGGAACGAGTTAACCAAATCTTGGAAGATCTGTTGCGGGCATGCGTCATTTCATCCAAGGGTTCTTGGGAAAAATGGTTACCTTTAGCCGAATTCTCGTACAATAACAGTTATCAGGATAGTATTAAGATGGCCCCATTCGAAGCTTTGTACGGTCGTAAGTGCCGAACTCCACTAAACTGGGTAGAAGCTGGGGAAAGAAGGTATTATGGCATTGATTTTGTCCAGGAAGCCGAGGAACAAGTCCGTACTATCCAGAAACACATGGCTGCAGCCCAAGCTAGACAGAAAAGCTATGCTGATCGTCGTAGAAAACCACTCGAATTTGAAGTTGGAGACTTCGTCTATTTGAAAGTTTCTCCAATGAAGAGTGTCCAACGTTTTGGTGTTAAGCGGAAACTTGCACCAAGATACGTGGGTCCTTTCCAGATCATAGGCAAGAGCGGAGCTGTTGCGTACAAAATCCAGTTGCCTCCTGAAATGAGAGCCATATTCAACGTTTTCCATGTATCTCAGCTTAAAAAGTGTCTTCGAGTTCCTGAGGAACAGGTTCCCTTAGGAGATATCAGGCTCGAATCCGACCTAACCTATGAAGAAAAGCCAGTCCGAGTGATTGATACTCAGGAACGAGTAACTAGAAGTAAAGTGGTTAAGTGGTACAAAGTGATGTGGAGTAATCAGGGAAGTGAGAGTGATGCTACGTGGGAACGGGAAGATTATTTGCGGGATGGTTATAAGGAATTCTATGAAAAATGGTACGCTTTCCAAATCTCGGGACGAGATTTTTATAAGGGGGGAAGGCTGTAACACCTCAAGTGTTTAGTCCTTAATTGCATTGCATTTGCATAAGCATGACATGCATAATCCATGTTTACTATTTTATGTAATGCAATTCATGTGTTTGTTTAGGGTTTGTTTGGTTTGTGTCATGAGTGATTGATAGTTGGTGTAACCAAAAAGGTAAGATGGCCAATCATGATCTACAACACCTTAGTTATACTTAGGGTAACATTTGGAACAAGGTTCATGTTGACCAAAATTACAAAATTGCCCTCCAAGAAAAGTTTGACCACCATTTGACCCTAGAAGGTTCTAGTTTGACCATTTAAAAAGTCTAACTTAGAGACCTTGCATGGAAGAGCACCCTTAAGCAAAGTTGTAAAGAAATTCATGGAGAACAAAAGTCTCAATATGACCATCTCATGAAAGTGATCACAACATGCTCAAAAGAGGCCCACAAGTCAGCTAGTGAAGTATCTCCAAGACTTAGAATTTTTCTAAGTCTGGAATCTGACCCTACAGTTTTACTGATGCCTACTTTAGGAGCTTGTAGTTTGCAAACCAAGCCAAACCAGCTTTCACTCATATTGACAAACTTGTAGATCACATGTAGCCCTACAACTTTGTCAACATTACCCAAGCCTGGTTCTCAGTGGTTCAAGAGTTATCGTGTCATGAACTTCAGCTGTCAGTCGGCATCATTAACTGAACCCCGGTTTCAGTTTCACTGAGCACTACTTAATGTCCCTATATCTCACTAACCAAACCGAATCAGCTCTGGAGGCCTATTACAAAATTGTAGAGCTTACATAGGTCTACAACTTTGTTAATTTGAGTTTCCACTGAAACGAGCTAGTTTAGAAGTTAATCACGTTTGAAATCACTCTGTCAGTCACTACCGATGGCGTCAATGAATTGCGATTCAGTTTCGTCAATGGCCGACCGGCCACAGGGCAACGTCGACGCGTGGAGGCGTAGTGGCGCCCGTACGCCGGCCCTGGCCCCACCAGTCAGGCCGCGACGCCTTCAAGACGCCACGACGCGCGAGCTAGCCTCCATTCCTCCGCCCCCTCTCTTCCAGTCGCAAGAACACCGAAACCGAGCCGCCATTTCCGTTCTTCTCCGGTGAGCTCAAGCGCGAGCTACACCGCATCGCCGGCCGCCAGACCTCGCCACTCCCTCCGCCTCACCACCCTCCATCCCCTTGACCCACCAACGCCTGCGATTTGACTCAAGGTGAGCCGCATTGCTTTCTTCTCCGTCTCCGAGAGGTCGCCGGAGCCCGCCATGGGACCTCACCGTGGTCGGGGTGCTTCGGGCCCCTCTCCATCCTCCCTTCCTATCAAAATGGATCCGCCTAGCTTCGGTGAAGCTCGTACCGAGCCTAGACCGCACTGTACATCCTCACCGGCGGCGGTGCGCCGCCACCGGACCTCACCGGCCGCCGCTCGCGGTGGCAAGCCCCTTCCACCCCATCCCCATCCATTCTACGGGCACCAATCGACGCACCGGGTGACGGAGAGCACGAGGCGGTGTTCGGTTGGCCGAGCGAGTCCTTCTCCGGCGAGCTCGAGCTCGTCGGAGCTCGCGGTACGCCGCCTCCCCTACCTCCGGTCACTGACCGCGGGGGCCCGCCTGTCAGTGTCGCGCGCGGGCGGGGGCGCTGAGCGGGCCGCGCTCGCTCAAGTGTGTGGGCCGAGTTCCCGGGCCGGCCCAGTCTTCCGAAATGAATTTCATTTTTATTATTTTGTCACTGATTTTTGTACAAGTTGGAAAAATATAGATCTAGGGTTTTAATGATCCAAAAATCATGAGATAAATTTTGTTAGAATCTACATGATGTGTAGTATTTTAGAAAAATATGGATCTGGCATGAGATGTTTAAATTCTGTAAGAATTTAATAGGTCCTTTAAATGTGTTTTGGAATGCATGCAAATTTGTTTAATTTATAACTTGAGCTGTAGTGTTCCATAAATCATGAAATTTGGTAGGTAGGTTACCCTATGCTAGCCCTAGCTCTGGTAAAAATTTGGGCATCAGTACTTAAGTAATTTTCAAGTTATAAGGCTATCATTTTATTCTAGGAAATAATTGAAGGAATTTTTGTAATTTTTCTACATGTGCAATGTTCTTGTAACTTTTTGGAGAATGTCTTGGTACCCTAGAGTGTCTAAGAAAAATATGAAATCTGTTGTTTGATACTTTTCAATGTGATTTATGAATTATACAGAAATCAGCCTTTTGGGCTTGTGAATTTTGTATAGAGAGTTTCTGCGAATAAAACTTGTTCAAATTTTTACTGTGGTCTCTTTTGGGGTCAGAGAGTCCCCTGTAATTTTTGTAGAATTTTAGGAGCAGTTTACATATATGTTTAAAATTCCACCTAATTAATTAAGTAAATTAAGAAATGGGGTTAAATAAATGTTCTAGTTGGTCTCACCTTACTTTCTGGTGTTTTTATACCTCATGTGAACATTGGGTAACATTAGTTTGGTTTTAGGGGACTTTGGTCACATCAACAAATATTTAACCTTTGTAATTTTAGGTTTTCTGGACAGCTGGTAGTATTTCTAAGTTTGACCTTTGATAAAATTGGTTGCTGGAAAACTTGTAAATACCAAAGTCACAGTAAACTTGATGAACTAGCTTGTGTCAAAATTTGGGAGTAGTTGGCTTAGTAGTTTGAGAGTTACTGTTGTTTTAAGTGGCAGTTCAGAATCTGCTACTCTCTGTTTTGAGAGGACAGATTCTGGAACTTGTGAAGTTTGACATGGAAAACTTAGGAGTTTGGGGTTGAGGTCTGAAAATGAATTGTAGAGCATTTCTCAAGCTTTCCAGATTGCCTTAGATCATATCTTTTGGAATTGTAAATCTCCAGTTGTGATAAAAACAAGTAGCTGCTGTCCAGAATGCTTACTGTGATGTTTTGCTGATTGATATGGTGTGGTATCCTAAGACATGTTACTTTTGTAATTGTTAGGTGTTAGGGCCTTAACTGAGGATGAGCAGCTTTATCTTAGGTTAAGTAGATTAGGTGAGTACTTCTCTACCGGAGAGGAAATTTGCACCTACTCTTTTGAAGTGATTTGATTAGAGCGTAAATTGTTGTAATGCATTTCATTCCGAGCATATTGCATCTTTCATTATGCATTCATGGGATTTATTATGCACTCATGCAATAGGTGTACCGGAGGGGGTGACACTCCTCGAATTCGAACAAGCAACACCGGAGGAGGTTCAGAATCCGCCGGAACCAACAGAGGAGCCCACCATCGGAGAAGCTTCCGAAGAAGATCTACCCGAGTGTCCGGACCACAGACCCGCAACGTTTCTCAAAGGCAAGCCCCGGTGCATGCTGAACCCATTGTTTTATAAAGATATCTTGAGTACTTTTAATTGTTTACTGCATTAAGTAGTAGGAGTTGTATGAAAACAACTGTTGCATTATACCTGTCCTTGTCCAGATATTGTGCCCTAATCCTATATTAGGTGTAGGCACGTGTCAATGCTTAGCCCTGCTTAGTACGGTAGAAGTCGGGTGATTTCCGGTCATCCGCGAGAGATAGGATTGGGTCGCGAGTGGCTTATGGCTATCGTGATGGAACCATGCTTTAAAATGAGATTGAGACCGGGCGGGAGTTCGATGGTACAGCTGCAAGACACTTCACGTCTTGGGTGTGGAGCCATGCCCGTCTGAGTCGTTTAAGGACCGATTCGCTGTACGTCCTTGAGTCATGTTGAACGCAGTCTAACACTTAGTTGGCCGGATAAGTCGTTCCGACCGCGAAGCCGAGTAATGTGATTCAGGCCGGGAATCGAATGGTAGGTTGCTTCTTGGAGGAGAGAAAGGATGTGCTTGGGGACATTGGCGTGAGACCAAGGGGGGGTTAGAGTCCCTATCACCTGGCAAGAGTGTCGCCCTTGGGGTTGCGACATCATTCGGACCCGCGATTCCTGAATCATATGAAATGGTGGCCTGTGCGACCCTGGCAGGGGTCTGCGCGGTGAGTGTTAGAAATACCCCTCCAGCTGGATAGGAATTCGATTCGAATCGCCGTCGCTCCCGGTTAGTGAGCACTTGACTTGAGCAGCGGCAACGTAGATCTCATTAATTGAACAGATGGTTTAGTGAATGATACAATGTTGCCACAATTTATACCTGCTATGGAATATTATGAATAATTGTTTGATGATAATCAAGTGCATGTTTAGTACAGGTGCTAAGATAGATGACAGGTAAATGATAAAAATAAATGCTAGAACAGGTTATAAGAGTTTCAACTACTTATGCCTTTATGCAAAATGTGGTGTCAGCTAGCCTCTGGTGTAAGCCTTGCATAATCCTTGGTGTCTTATTTATTTCTGGTTTATGACGGGTAAGTCTAGCTGAGTACATTCTAGTACTCAGGGTTTATTCCCTCCTGTTGCAGATGACATGCTTTATCAGGGATTCTGCAAGACGTGTCTCCACCCTGCGGGTGATGATGACTAGATCACAAGGGCGTGATCATCTTTATGTACTTTCCTTTTGCTTTTGCGAGATGTCGATCGTCCAGACTGGCAGTATTTAAGTAACTAATGTGTGTGTTATGCTTCCGCTACTTTCAAACTCGGTTTGTAATAATTGCTACTCCGTAGGGTAAACTTATTTCGGAACTACTTGTGAAATGTAACGTATGATGTGTATGTTGAATGATGCGATCCTGGTTGTAAGCAGTTTGGTTTGAAATCCTTCGTGATTTCGATTGACTACCGGGATTATATGGGCTCAAGTTTGAAAATTTGAGCGCTTCGGTGCTTGTTTTCGTACTTGTGCTCTTATAATTTGGTCGGTTCTATTACAACTCACATCACCTATGAGTTCCATTAGGTGCATCCAAAATGATTTCCGATCCTATGGTACGTTCGACGCAAGGCATGCACCTATCTTATGTCAAGATTAGCACTATCTCCAAACAGACCGAAACGAGCTTCCACTTGAGCCTTGTCTCCTAGTGGTACCATCGGGAGCATCCAAAACGATTTTCTGAGCCTATGGTACGTCTAGCGCAAATCATGCACCTATCTTGCACTGGAAAGAAGTGAGATTTCACATGACCCATGTCCCCTAGGTGTTCCACCGGTGCCTCTAAATCGATGTCTGAACCTATGGGACGTTCGACACAAACCATGCACCTATCTTGCGTCAAGATTAGCCCAATCTCCAAATGGTCTGAAACGAGCTTTCACTTGAGCCTCGTCACCTAGTGGTACCATCAGGTGCATCCAAAACAATTTTTGAGCCGATGGTGCGTTTGGCGCAAACTATGCACCTATCTTGCAATGGCACTAACATTGTCTCTGAATTGAAAGAAGTGAGATCTCTCATGACCCACGTCACCTAAGAGTTCCATCGGTTGCGTCCAAAATGATTTCTGAGCCTATGATACTTTCGACGCAAACTGTGCTCCTATCATGCACCAAGATTAGCACTATCTCCAAACAGATCGTGACTTTACTTGAGCCTCGTCACCTAGGAGTATCATCGGTTGTGTACAGAACAATTTCTAAGCTGATGGTACGTTTGGTGCAAAGTATGCACCTATCTTGCACAGACACTAACCGTGCACCAATCTTGCACCGACACTAATACTATCTCCAAAGAGAAACAAGTGATTTTTAAGCCTATGGTACATTCGATGCAAACCATGCACCTATCTTGTATCACTTCCACTTGAGCCTCTTCACCTAGTGGTACCATCGAGTGCGTCCAAAATGATTTCTAAGCCTATGGTACATCTAACGCAAACCTTGCACCTTTCTTGCACCGACACTAGCACTGTCTCCAAATGAAAAGAAGCGAGATTCCACATGACCCTCATCACCTAGAAGTTCCATCGGGTGAGTCCATAATGATTTATGAGCCTATGGTACGTTTAACGCAAAGTGTGCACCTATCTTGGTTCAAGATTAGCACTATCTCCAGATGGATCGAGCTTTCACTTGAGCCTTCTCACCTAGGAGTACCATGTCCAAAATGATTTCTGAGCCGATGGTATATTTGGCGCAAACCATGTACCTATCTTGCACTAACACTAACACTGTCTCCAAATAGAAAGAAGTGAGATTCCACATGACCCACGTCACTTGAGAGTCTCATCGGGTGCGTCCAAAACAATTTCCAACCCTATGGGACATTCGACGCAAACCGTGCACCTATCTTGCGTCAAGATTAGCACTATCTCTAAAAGGACCAAAACAAGTTTTCACTTGGGCCTCATTAGTGGTACCATCAGGTGCGTCCAAAATGATTTATGAGCCTATGATACGTCTAGCGCAAGTCGTGCACCTATCTTGCAACAAAACTAACACAATCTTAAAACAGAAAGAAGAGAGATTCCACATGACCCGCGTCACCTAGGAGTTCCATCAGGTGAGGCCAAAACAATTTCTCAGCCTATGGTACGTTTGATGCAAAGCGTGCACCTATTTGGCGTCAAGATTAGCACTATCTCCAAACGGACCGAGCTTTCACTTGAGCCTCATCACCTAGGAGTACCATCAGGAGCGTAGAAGATGATTTCTGAGCTGATGGTATGTTTGGAGAAAACCATATACCTATCTTGCACCGACACTGATACTATCTCCAAAAAAAAGAAGTGAGATTTTGGATGACCTAGGAGTTCCATTATGTATGACCAAAATGATTTCCAAGCAGATGGGACGTTCGGTTCAAACGATGCACCTATCTTGCGTGAAGATTAGAACTATCTCCGAAAGGACCAAAAAGAGCTTCCACTTGAACCTCATCACCTAGTGGTACCATGAGGTGCGTCCAAAACAATTTTCTGAGCTGATGGTACGTTTGGCACAAACCATGCACCTAACTTGCACCGACACTAACATTATGTACAAACTAAAAGAAGAGAGATTCCACATGACCCATGTTACCTAGGACTTCCATCAGGTGCGTCCAAAATGATTTTCTAGCCTATTGCACGTTCGACACAAACCATGCACCATCAAGATTAGCACTATCTCCAAACGGACCGAAACATCCAGTTTGGCCTCGTCACCTAGTGGAACCATCGGGTGCATCCAAAATGATTTCTGAGCCTATGGTACGTCTAGCGCATACCATGCACCTATCTTGCACTGACACTAATGTTATCTCC
The DNA here is from genome assembly GCA_022457205.1 of Saccharum spontaneum. Lineage (NCBI taxonomy): Eukaryota > Viridiplantae > Streptophyta > Magnoliopsida > Poales > Poaceae > Saccharum > Saccharum spontaneum. The sequence goes on from CM039601.1 coordinate 21,740,912, forward strand.
AAACAAAAAGAAGTGCGCTTCCACAGGACACATGTCACCTAGGAGTTTCGTCGGGTGCGTCCAAAATGATTTCTGAGCCTATGGTACGTTTGACGCAAACCATACACTATCTTGTGTCAAGATTAGCATTTTCTTTCAAAGGACTAAAATGAGCTTTCACTTGAGCCTTGTCACCAATTGGTTCCATCAAGTGCATCCAAAATGATTTCTGAGCCTTTGATACGTCTAGCGCAAACGATGCACCTATCTTGCACTGACATTAACACTATCTCCAAACGGAAAGAAGAAACATACCAAATGACCCACATCACCTAGGAGTTCCATCAGGTGCGTCCAAAATGATTTCTGAGCCTATGGTATTGTGGACACAAACCGTGCACCTATCTTGCATCAAGATTAGCACAATGTCCAAATGGACCGAACCTTCACTTGAGCCTCGTCTCCTTGGAGGACCATCGGGTGCGTCCGAAATGATTCTTGAGCGAATGTTATGTTTGGCGCAAACTATGCACCTATCTTGTATCGACACTAACACTGTCTACAAACAAAAACAAGTGAGATTCCACATGACTCACATGACCTATGAGTTCCATTAGGTGCATCCAAAATGATTTCCGATCCTATGGTACGTTCGACGCAAGCTATGCACCTATCTTATGTCAAGATTAGCACTATCTCCAAACAGACCGAAACGAGCTTCCACTTGAGCCTTGTCTCCTAGTGGTACCATCAGGAGCATCCAAAATGATTTTTTGAGCCTATGGTACGTCTAGCGCAAATCATGCACCTATCTTGCACTGACACTAACACTGTCTCCAAATGGAAAGAAGTGAGATTTCACATGACCCATGTCCCCTGTGTGTTCCACCGGTGCCTCTAAATCGATGTCTGAACCTATGGGACGTTCGACACAAACTGTGCACCTATCTTGCGTCAAGATTAGCCCAATCTCCAAATGGTCCGAAATGAGCTTTCACTTGAGCCTCGTCACCTAGTGGTACCACTAGGTGCGTCCAAAATGATTTTTGAGCCGATGGTGCGTTTGGCGCAAACTATGCACCTATCTTGCAATGGCACTAACAATGTCTCTGAATTGAAAGAAGTGAGATCTCTCATGACCCATGTCACCTAAGAGTTCCATCGGGTGCGTCCGAAATGATTTCTGAGCCTATGGTACTTTCGATGCAAACCGTGCTCCTATCATGCACCAAGATTAGCACTATCTCCGAACAGATCGTGATTTTACTTGAGCCTCGTCACCTAGGAGTACCATCGGTTGTGTCCAGAATAATTTCTGAGCTGATGGTACGTTTGGTGCAAAGTATGCACCTATCTTGCACAGACACTAACCGTGCACCAATCTTGCACCGACACTAATACTATCTCCAAAGAGAAACAAGTGAGATTCCACATGACGCACATCACCTAGGAGTTCCATCATCTGCGTCCAAAATGATTTTTAAGCCTATGGTACATTCGACACAAACAGTGTGTCTATCTTGCCTCAAGATTAGCACTATGTCCGAAAGGACCGAAACAAGCTTGCACTTGAGCCTCATCCCCTAGTGGTGCCATCGGGTGCGTCCAAAATGATTTATGAGCCTATGGTCAGTCTAGTGCAAACCATGCACGTATCTTGCACTGACACTAACAATATCTACAAATGGAAAGAAGTGAGATTCCACATGACCCGCATCACCTAGGAGTTCCATCGGGTGCGTCCAAAACAATGCCCGAGCCTATGGTACGTTCGACGCAAACCATGCACCTATCTTGTGTGAAGGTTAGTACTATCTCCAAATAGACCGAAACGATGCCCGAGCCTATGGTACGTTTGGTGCAAACCATGTACCTATCTTGCACCAAAACTAACACTGTCTCTAAGGAGAAAGAAGTGAGATCCCTCATGACCTACGTCACCTAGGAGTTCCATCGGGTGTGTCCAAAATGATTCCGAGCCTATGGCACATTCGACGCAAACCATGCACCTATCTTGCGTCAAGGTTAGCACTATCTCCAAATGAATAAAATGAGCTTTCACTTCAGCCTTGTCACCTAGGAGTACCATCATTGCGTCCAAAATGATTTCTGAGCCATCGGTACGTTTGGTGCAAACTGCACCAACACTAACATTGTCTCCAAACCGAAAGAAGTGAGATTCCACATGACCCATGTCACCTAGGAGTTCCATTGGGAGCCTCCAAAATGATGTCTAAGCCTATGGGACATTCGACGCAAACCGTGCACCTATCTTGTGTCAAGATTAGCCTAATCTCCAAGCCGATGGTACGTTTAGCGCAAACTATGCACCTATCCTGCACTAACACTAACACTGTCTCTGAACGGAAAGAAGTGAGATCCCTCATGACCCACGTCGCCAAGAATTTCCATCGAGTGCGTCCAAATTGATTTTTGAGCCTCTAACACGTTCGACGCAAAACCATGCACCTATTTTGCATCAAGGTTAACACTATCTCCAAACAAACCAAAATGAGCTTTCACTTGAGCCTCGTCACCTAGGAGTACCATCGGGTGCGTCCAAAATGATTTCCGAGCCTATGGCACATTCGATGCAAACTGTGCACCTACCATGCGTCAAGATTAGCACTATCTCCAAACGAACTGAAATGAGCTTTCACTTCAGCCTCGTCACCTAGGAGTACCATCAGGTGCGTCCAAAATGATTTCTGAGCCATTTGTACGTTTGGCGCAAACTGCACCGACACAAACATTTTCTCCAAATGAAAAGAAGTGAGATTCCACATGACCCACGTCACCTAAGAGTTCCACCGGGTGCCTCCAAAACGATTTCTGAGCCTATGGGACGTTTGACACAAACCGTGCACCTATCTTGTGTCAAGATTAGCCTTATCTCCAAATGGACCGAAACGAGCTTCCACTGGAGCCTCGTCACCTAGTGGTACCATCGGGTGCGTTTAAAAAGATTTCTGAGCCAATGGAACGCTTGGCGCAAACTATGCACCTATCTTGTACTGACACTAACACTGTCTCCGAACGGAAAGAAGTGAGACACCTCATGACCCACGTCACCTAGGATTTCCATCGAGTGCGCCCAAAATGATTTTTGAGCCTCTGACACGTTCGACGCAAACCGTGCACCTATCTTGCGTCAAGATTAACACTATCTCAAAACAAACCGAAATAAGCTTTCACTTGAGCCTCGTCACCTAGGAGTACCATCGGGTGCATCCAAAATGATTTCTGAGCCGATGATACATTTAGTGCAAAGTGTGCACCTATCTTGCACCGACACTAACACAATCTTCAAACAAAAAGAAGTGAGCTTCCACATGACCCACGTCACCTAAGTGTTCCATCGGGTGCGTCCAAAATGATTTCTGAACCTATGGTACTTTCGATGCAAACCGTGCACCATCTTGCATCAAGATTAGCACTATCTCCGAACAGATCAGGATTTTACTTGAGCCTCGTCACCTTGCAGTACCATAGGTTGCGTCCAGAACAATTTCTGAGCCGCTGGTACATTTGGCGCAAAGCATGCACCTATCTTGCATCGACACTAACACTGTCTCTAAACAGAAAGAAGTGAGCTTGCACATGACCCATGTCACCTTGGAGTTCCATTAGGTGCATCCATAATGATTTATGAGCCTATGGTATGTTCAACGCAAACTGTGCACCTATCTTGTATCAAGGTTAGCACTATCTCTCAAAGGACCGAAATAAGCTTTCATTTGAGCCTCGTCACCATGTGGTACTGTCAAGTGTGTCCAAAACGATTTATGAGCCATTGTTATGTCTAGCACAAACCATGCACCTATCTTGGACCGACACTAACACTATCTCCAAATAGAAAGAAGAGATATTCCACATGACCCATGTCACTAAGAAGTTCCATCGGTTGCGTCCAAAACGATTTCTGAGCCCATGGTAACATCGACACAAACTGTGCAGCTATCTTGCCTCAAGATTAGCACTATGTCCAAATAGACCGAACTTTCACTTGAGCCTAATCACCTAGGTGGACCAACGGCTATGTCCAAAATGATTCTTGAGCTGATGGTACGTTTAGCGCAATCTATGCACCCATCTTGCATCAACACTAACACTGTCTCCAAATGAAAAGAAGTGGGATTCCACATGACCCACGTCACCTAGAGGTTCCGTCGGTTGTGCAAAAAATGATGTCCAAGCCTATGGTATGTTCGACACAAACCATGCACCTATCTTTCACCAAGATTGGCACTATGGCCGAAACGACCGAAACGTGCTTCCACTTGAGCCTTGTCACCTAGTGGTACCATCGAGTGCAAACAAAATGATTTCTGAGCCTATGGTACGTCTAGCGTAAACGATGCACCTATCTTGCACCGAAACTAACACTATCTCCAAACGGAAAGAAGCGAGATTCTAGATGACCCACGTTACGTTGGAGCTCCAACGGGTGAGTCCAAAATGATTTCGAGCCTATGGTATGTTCGATGCAAACCATGCACCTGTCTTGCATCAAGATTAGCACTATCTTCTAACAGACCAAGCTTTCACATTAGCCTCATCAGCTAGGAGTACCATCAGGTGCGTCCAAAACAATTTCTGAGCCAATGGTACATTGACGCAAAGTGTGCACCTATCTTGCACCAAAACTAACACTGTCTACAAATGAAAAGAAGTGAGCTTCACATGGCCCACGTCACCTAGGAGTTCCATCGGGTGCGTCCAAAATGATTTATGAGCATATGGTACGTTCGAAGCAAACCATGCACCCATCTTGTGTCAAGATTAGCAATATCTCCGAAAGGACCAAAACAAGCTTCCACTTGAGCCTCGTCGCCTAGTGGTACCATCAAGTGCAACCAAAATGATTTATGAGCCTATGGTACATCTTGCGCAAGCCATGCACCTATCTTTTACCGACACTAAAATTGTCTCCAATCAAAAAGGAGATTCTACATGACCTACGTCACCTAGGAGTTTCGTCGGGTGCGTCCAAAATGATTTCTATGCCTATGGTACTTTTGACGCAAACCGTGCACCTATCTTGCATCAAGATTCACACTATCTCCAAATGGACCGAGCTTTCACTTGAGCCTTGTCACCTAGGAGTACCATCAGGTGAGTCCAAAATGATTTATGAGCCGATGATACGTTTGGCACAAAGTGTGCACCTATCTTGAACTGATACCAACACTGTCTCTAAATGAAAAGAAGTGAGCTTCCACATCACCTAGGAGTTCTATCAGGTGCATCCAAAACGATGCGTGAGCCTATGGTATGTTCGACGTAAACCGTGCACCTATCTTGTGTAAACATTTTCACTATTTCCAAATGGTCCAAAATAAGCTTTCACTTATGCCTCATCACCTAGGAGTTCCATCGGGTGCGTCCAAAATGATTTCTAAGCCTATGGTACTTTCGACGCATACTGTGCACCTATCTTGCATCAAGACTAGCACTATCTCCAAAGGGACCGAGCTTTCACTTGAGCCTTGTCCCCTAGGAGTACCATCGGGTGAGTCCAAAATGATTTCCGAGCCGATGGTACGTTTGGCACAAAGTGTGGACATATCTTGCACCGATACTAACACTGTCTCTAAACAAAAAGAAGTGAGCTTCCACATCACCTAGGAGTTCCGTTGGGTGCATCCAAAACGATTTCCAAGCCATGGTACTTTAGACACAAACCGTGCACCTATCTTGCGTGAAGATTAGCACTATCTCCAAATGGCCAAAAACGAGCTTTCACTTGTGCCTTATCACCTAGGAGTACCATCGGCTACATCCAAAATGATTTTCTGAGCCGATGGTATGTTTGGCACAAACCGTGTACCTATCTTGCATCAAGATTACCACTATCTCCAAACGAACCGAAATCAGCTTTCACTTTAGCCTCATCACCATGGAGTACCATCTGGTGCGTGCAAAATGATTTCTGAGCCATTGGTACATTTAGCGCAAACTGTGCACCTATATTGCACCGACACTAACACTGTCTCCATACGGAAAGAAGTGAGATTCCACATGACCCGTGTCACCTAGGAGTTCCATCGGGTGCGTCCAAAATGATGTTCGAGCCTATGGTACGTTCGACGCAAACCGTACACCTATCTTGCGTCAAGATTAGCACTATCTCCAATTGGACCGAGCTTTTACTTGTGCCTCATCACCTAGGAGTACCGTCGGCTGTGTCCAGAATGATTTTTGAGGTGATGGTATGCTTAACCCAAACCATGCACCTATCTTGCACCAAAACTGATAGTCTCCAAAGAGAATGAAATGAGATTCCACATGACCCATGTCACCTAGGAGTTCCATCGAGTGTGTCCAAAATGATGTATAAGCCTATGGTACGTTCGACGCAAACCGTGCACCTATCTTGCGTCAAGGTTACCACTATCTCCAAATGGACTAAAATGAGTTTTCACTTGAGCTTTGTCACCTCAGAGTACCATCTGGTTCATCCAAAACGATTTCTGAGACGATGGTACATTTGGCGCAAACCGTGCACCAATCTTGCACCCACACTAACACTATCTCCAAAGAGAAGGAAGTGAGATTCCACATGACCCACATCACCTAGGAGTTCCATCGGGTGCGTCCAAAATGATTTTTGAGCCTATGCTACATTTGATGCAAATCATGCACCTATCTTGCGTGAAGATTAGCACTATGTCTGAAAGGACCGAAATGAGCTTCCACTTGAGCCTCGCCATCTAGTGGTACAATTGAGTGTGTCCAAAACGATTTTTGAACCGATGGTACGTCTAGTGCAAACCATGCACCTATCTTTCACCACACTAACACTGTCTCCAAACGAAAAGAAGTGAGATTCCACATGACCCACGTCACCAAGGAGTTATATTGGGTGCATCCAAAACTATTTCTGAACCTATGGTACATTCGAAGCAAACCGTACACCTATCTTGAGCCTTGTTACCTCAGAGTACCACTGGGTGCGTCCAGAATAGTTTCTGAGCCTATGGTACGTTTGGCGCAAACGGTGCTCCTATCTTGCACCGACACTAACACTGCCTCCAAACGGAAAGAAGTGAGATTCCACATGACCCATGACATCTAGGAGTTCCATCGGGTGCATCCATAATGATGTCCTAGCCTTTGACACGTTTGACGCAAACTGTGCACCTATCTTGTGTCAAGATTAGCACTATCTCCAAACAGACCGAAATGAGCTTTCACTTGAGCATCATCACCTAGGAGTACCATTGGATGCGTCCAAAATGATTTCTAAGCCGATGGTACGTTTGGCGGAAAGTGTGCACCTATCTTTCACCGACACTAATGCTGTCTCCAAATGAAAAGAAGCGAGCCACCACATGACCCACGTTACCTAGATGTTCCTTCGAGTGTGTCCAAAACGATTTCTGAGCCTATGGTACTTTCAATGCAAACCGTGCACCTATCTTGCATCAAGATTAGCACTATCTCTGAAAGGACCAAAACGAGCTTCCACTTGAGCCTCGTCACCTAGTGGTACCATCAGTGCATCCCAAACGATTTCTGAGCCTATGGTACGTCTAGCTCAAACCATGCACCTATCTTACACTGACACTAACACAGTCTCCAAACTGAAAGAAGAGAGATTCCACATGACCCACGTCACCTAGGAGTTCCATCGGTTACGTCCAAAACGATTTTCCGAGCCTATGGTACTTTTGACGCAAACTGTACACCTATCTTGCGTCAAGATTAGAACTATCTCCAAATGGATCGAGCTTTCACTTGAGCCTCATCACCTAGGAGTACCATCGAGTGCATCCAACTTGATTTTTGGGCCGATGGTATGTTTGGCTTAAACTGTGCCCCTATCTTGCACCGACCCTAACACTATCACCAAACGGAAAGAAGTGAGATTCCACATGACCCACGTCACCTAGGAATTCCATCAGGTGCGTCCAAAATGATTTCTAAGCCTATGGTATGTTCAATGCAAACCATGCACATATCTTGCGTCAAGATTAGCACTATCTCCGAAAGAATCGAAATGAGCTTCCACTTGAGCCTCGTCACCTAGTGGCAACATCAAGTGTGTCCAAAACGATTTCTGAGCCTATCGTATGTCTAACGCAAATCATGCACCTATCTTGCACCAACACTAACACTGCCTCCAAACAAAAATAAGAGAGATTCCACAACTCACATCACCTAGGAGTTCCATTGGGTGCGTCCAAAATGATTTCCAAGCCCATGGTACTTTAGATGCAAACCGTGCACCCATCTTGTGTCAAGATTAGCACTATCTCTAAAAGGACCGAAACGAGCTTCCACTTGAGCCTCGTTACCTAGAGGTACCATCAGGTGCGTCCAGAACAATTTTCTGAGCGTATGGTACATCTAGTGCAAATTGTCCACCTATCTTGCGCCGACACTAACAATGTCTCCATACGGAAAGAAAGTGAGATTTCACATGTCCTACGTCACCATGGAGTTCTGTCGGGAGCATCCAAATCAATTTCTGAGCTTATGGTACGTTCGACACAAACTGCGCACCTATCTTACATCAAGATTAGCACTGCCACCAAACAGACCGAGCTTTCACCTAAGCCTCGTCACCAAGGAGTACCATCGGGTGCGTCAAAAATGATTTCTAAGCCGATGGTACAATTGACGCAAACTATGCACCTATCTTGCACCGACACTAAAACTGTCTCCAAACGGATAGAAGTGAGATTCCACATGACCCACGTCACCTAGGAATTCCATCGGGAACGTCCAAAATGATTTTTGAGCCTATGATATATTCGACGTAAACCGTGCACCTATCTTACGTCAAGATTAGCACTATTTCCAAAAAGGACCGAGACGAGCTTCCACATGAGCCTCGTCACCTAGTGGTACCATCAAGTGCGTCCAAAACAATTTTCTGAGCCTATGGTACGTCTAGCGCAAACCATGCACCTATCTTGCACTGACACTAATACTGTCTCCAAACAGAAAGAAGTGAGATTCCACATGACCCACGTCACCTAGGTGTTCCATCTGGTGCGTCCAAAACGATTTTTGAGCCTACGGTACGTTCGACACAAACCATGCACCAATCTTGCATCAAGATTAGCACTATGTCCAAATGGACTGAACTTTCACTTGAGCCTCGTCAGCTAGGAGGACCATCGGGTGTGTCCAAAATGATTCCTGAGCCAATGGTATGTTTGGCGAAAACTATGCACCTGTCTCGCACCGACACTAATATCCCCAAACGGAAGGAAGTGAGATTCCACATGTTCCACGTCACCTAGGAGTTCTATCAGGTGCGTCCAAAATGATTTCTGAGCCTAGGGTATGTTCGACACAAACCGTGCACCCATCTTGCGTCAAGATTAGCACTATCTTCGAAAGGACCGAAATATGCTTCCACTTGAGCCGCGTCACCTAGTGATAATGTCGAGTGCATCCAAAATGATTTCTGAGCCAATGGTACGTCGCGCAAACTATGCACCTATCTTGCACCAAACCTAACACTGTCTCCAAACAGAAATAAGCGAGATTCCTCATGACCCGTGTTACCTAGGAGTTCCATCGGGTGAGTCCAAAATGATTTCAAGCCTATAATATGTTTGGCACAAATCGAGTACCTATCTTGCATCAAGATTAGCACTATCTCCTAGTGGACCAAGCTTTCACTTGAGCCTCGTCACCTAGGAGTACCATCAGGTGCGTACAAAACAATTTCTGAGCTGAGAGTACGTTTGTTGCAAAGTGTGGACCTATCTTGCATCGATACTAACACTATCTTCAAACAAAAAGAAGTGAGCTTCCACAAGACCCACGTCACCTAGGTGTTCCATCGGGTGCGTCCAAAACAATTTCTAAGCCTATGGTACTTTCGACACAAACTGTGCACCTACCTTGCGTCAAGATTAGCACTATCTCTGAAAGGACCGAAATAAGCTTCCACTTGAGCCTTGTCACCTAGTGGTACCATCAAGTGCGTCCAAAATGATTTCTGAGCCTATGGTACGTATAGCGCAAACCATGCATCGATCTTACACTGACACTTACACAGTGTCCAAACAAAAAGAAGAGAGATTCCACATGGCCCACATCGCCTAGGAGTTCCATCGGTTACGTCCAAAACTATTTCCAAGCCTATGGTACTTTCGACGCAAACTGTGCACCTATCTTGCGTCAAGATGAGCACTATCTCTGAAAGGACCGAAACGAGCATTCACTTGAGCCTCGTCACCTAGTGGTATGATCAAGTGCGTCCAAAACAATTTCTTAGCATGTGGTACGTCTAGCGCAAACCATGCACTGATCTTACGCTGACACTTACACATTCTCCAAATTGAAAGAAGAGACATTCCACATGGCCCACGTCCCCTAGGAGTTCCATCGGTTACGTCCAAAACGATTTCCGAGCCTATGGTACTTTTGACGCAAACTGTGCACCTATCTTGCGTTAAGATTAGCACTATCTCCAAATGGACCAAGCCTTCACTTGAGCCTCATCACCTAGGAGTACTATCGAGTGCATCCAAAATGATTTACAATCCGATTGTACGTTTGGCTCAAACTGCGCCCCTATCTCGCACCAACACTACCACTGTCTCCAAATGGAAAGAAGTGAGATTCCACATGACCCACGTCACCTAGGAAGTCTAGGGTGCATCCAAAATGATTTTTGAGCCAATGGTACGTTCGACGCAAACCGAGCACCTATCTTGCGTCAAGATTAGCATTATCTCCGAAAGGACCAAAACGAGCTTCCACTTGAGCCTCGTTACCTAGTGGTACCATCAGGTGCGTCTAGAATGATTTCTGAGCCTATGGTACATCTAGAGCAAACCATGCACCTATCTTGCACCGACACTAGCACTATCTCCAAACAGAAAGAAGTGAGATTCCACATGACCCACGTCGCTTTAGAGTTCCGTTGGATGCGACCAAAATGATTTCTGAGCCTATGGTATGTTCGACACAAACTGTGCATCTATCTTATGTCAAGATTAGCAATGTCTCCAAACAGACCGAGCTTTCACTTGAGCCTTGTGACCAAGGAGTACCATCGGGTGCGTCCAAAATGATTTCTAATTCGATGGTATGTTTGGCGAAAACTATGCACCTATCTTGCACTGACACTAACGGTGTCTCAAAACAAAAAGAAGTGAGACTCCACATGACCCACGTCACCTAGGAATTCCATCAGGTGCGTCCAAAATGATTTCTGAGCCTATGGTACGTCTAGCGCAAATAATGCACCTATCTGGCCTGACATTAATACTGTCTCTAAACGGAAAAAAGCGAGATTCCACATGACACACGTCACCTAGGAGTTCCATCGGGTCCATCCAAAATGATTTCTGAGCCTATGGTACGTTCGACGCAAACCTTGCGCATATCTTGCATCAAGATTAGCACTATGTTCAAACACACCAAACTTTCACTTGAGCCTTGTCAGCTGGGAGGACCATCATGTGCGTCCAAAATGATTCCTGAGCCAATGGTACATTTGGTGCAAACGATGCACCTATCTTGCAGCGACACTAACACTGTCTCCAAACGGAAAGAAGTGAGATACCACGTGATCCACGTCACCTAGGGGTTCCACCGGGTGCGTCCAAAATCATTTTCGAGCCTATGGTTCGTTCGACGCAAACCGTGCACCCATCTTGCGTCAAGATTAACACTATCTCCGAAAGAACCGAAACATGCTTCCACTTCAGCCCCGTCACCTAGTGATACCATCGAGTGTGTCCAAAATTATTGCTGAGCCAATGGTATGTCTAGCGCAAACCATGGACCTATCTTGCACTAAAACAAACACCGTCTCCAATTAGAAAGAACCGAGATTCCACATGACCCACGTTACCTAGGAGTTCCATCGGGTGAGTCCAAATTGATTTTGAGCCTATAGTATGTTTGACGCAAACCGGCACCTATCTTGTGTCAAGATTAGCACTATCCCCTAATGTACCGAGCTTTCACTTGAGCCACATCACCTAGGAGTACCATTGGGTGCGTCCAAAACGATTTCTGAGCCGATGGTACGTTTGTTGCAAAGTGTGCACCAATTTTGCACCGACACTAACACTATCTCCAAATGAAAAGAAGTGAGCTTCCGCATGACCCATGTCACCTAGGTGTTCCATCGGGTGCGTTCAAAACAATTTTTGAGCCTATGGTACATTCGACACAAACCATGCACCTATCTTGCATCAAGATTAGCACTATGTCCAAATGGACCGAACTTTCACTTGAGCTCGTCACCTAGGAGGACCATCGGGTGTGTGCAAAATGATTCCTGAGCCAATGGTACGTTTGGCGCAAACTATGCACCTATCTCGCACCGACACTAACACTGTCCCCAAATGGAAAGAAGTGAGATTCCACGTGATCCACGTCACCTAGGAGTTCCATTGAGTGCGTCCAAAATGATTTTTGAGCCTATGATATGTTCAACACAAACCGTGCACCCATCTTGCATCAAGATTAGCACTATCTCTAAAAGAACTGAAACATGCTTCCACTTGAGCCACGTCACCTAGTCATACCATTGAGTGTGTCCAAAATGATTTCAGAGCCAGTGGTATGACTAGCGCAAACCATGCACCTATATTGCTCCAAAACTAATAATATCTCCAAATAGAAATAAGCGAGATTCCACATGACCGTGTTACCTAGGAGTCCCATCGGGTGAGTCCAAAATGATTTCAAGCCTATAGTATGTTCGACACAGACCATGCACCTATCTTGCGTCAAGATTAGCACTATCTCCTAATGGACTAAAGCTTTCACTTGAGCCTCGTCACCTAGGAGTACCATCGATTGTGTCAAAAATGATTTCTAAGCCAATGGCACATTTGTTGCAAAGTGTGCACCTATCTTGCACCGACACTAACACTATCTCTAAACAAAAAGAAGTGAGCTTCCATATGACCCACGTCACCTAGGTGTTCCATCAGGTGCATCCAAAACAATTTCCGAGCCTATAGTACTTTCGACGCAAACCGTGCACCTATCTTGCGTCAAGATTAGCACTATATCCGAAAGGACCAAAACGAGCTTCCACTTGAGCCTCGTCACCTAGTGGTACCGTTAAGTGTGTCCAAAATGATTTATGAGCCTATGGTATGTATAGCGCAAACCATGCATCAATCTTACACTGACACTTACACAGTCTCCAAACGAAAAGGAAAGAGATTCCACATGCCCCACGTCACCTAGGATTTCCATCGGTTACGTCCAAAACGACTTCTGAGCCTATGCTAGTTTTGACGCACACTGTGCACCTATCTTACATCAAGATTAGCACTATCTCGAAATGGATCGAGCTTTCACAGAGCCTTGTCACCTAGGAGTACCATCGGGTGCATCTAAAATGATTTTCTGAGCCAATGGTACGTTTGGCGCAAACGGTGCTCCTATATTACACGGACACTAACACTGTCTCCAAACGAAAAGAAGTGAGATTCCACATTACCCACATCACCTAGGATTTCCATCGGGTGCGTCCATTATGATTTCTGAGCCGATGGTACATTTGGCGCAAACTATGCACCTATCTTGCACTAACTCTAACACTGTCTCCAAAGTGAAAGAACTGAGATTCCACATGACCCACATCACCTAGGAAGTCCATCGGGTGCGTTCAAACTAATTTTTGAGCTTATGATATGTTCGACACAAACTGTGCACCCATCTTGCGTCAAGATTAGCACTATTTCTGAAAAGGACCGAAACGAGCTTCCACATGAGCCTCGTCACCTAGTGGTACCATCAAGTGCGTCCAAAATGATTTCTGAGCCTATGGTACGTCTAGCGCAAACCATGCACCTATCTTGCACCGACACTAATACTGTCTCCAAACGGAAAGAAGCGAGATTCCACATGACCCGCGTCACCTATGAGTTCCATCGGGTGCATCCAAAATGATTTTTGAGCCTATGGTACGTTCGACTCAAACCATGCACCTATTTTGGGTCAAGATTAGCACTAGGTCCAAACAAACTGATCTTTCACTTGAGCCCCATCACCAAGGAGGACCATTGGGTGCATCCAAAATGATTTCTGAGCCTATGGTACGTTCGATGTAAACTGTGCACCCATCTTGCGTCAAGATTAGAACTATCTCTGAAAGGACCAAAATGTGCTTCCACTTGAGCCTCATCACCAAGTGATACCATTGAGTGCGTCCAAAATTATTTCTGAGCCTATGGTATGTCTAGCGCAAACCATGCACCTATCTTGCACCAACACTAATATTGTCTCTAAACGGAAATAAGCGAGATTCCACATGACCCACGTCACCTAGGAGTTCCATCGGGTGCATCCAAAATGATTTTCGAGCCTATGGTACGTTCAACACAAACCAAGCACCTATCTTGCATCAAGATTAGCACCATGTCCAAATGGACCATACTTTTACATGAGCCTCGTCACATGGGAGGCCGATCGGGTGTGTCTAAAATGATTCCTGAGCCAATGGTACGTTTGGCGCAAACTATGCACCTATCCTGCACTGACACTAACACTATCTCCATACAGAAAGAAGTGAGATTCCAAACGATCCACATCATCTAGGAGTTTCATCGGATGCGTCCAAAATGATTTTTTTAGCCTATGGTACATTCGACACAAACCGTGCACCCAACTTACATCAACATTAGCAGTATCTCCGAAAGGACCGAAACATGCTTCCACTTGGGCCCCATCACCTAGTGATACCAACGAGTGTGTCCCAAATGATTTCTGAGCCAATGGTACGTCTAGCGCAAACCTTGCACCTATCTTGCATCAAAACTAACACTGTCTCTAAATGGAAAGAAGCGAGATTCCACATGACTCACGTTACCTAGGACTTCCATCGGGTTAGTCCAGAATGATTTCAAAAATATAGTATGTTAGACGCAAACTGTGCACCTATCTTGTGTCAGGATTAGCACTATCTCCTAATGGACCGAGCTTTCACTTGAGCCTTGTCACCCAGGAGTACCATCGGGTGCGTCCAAAATAATTTCTGAGCCGATGGAACGTTTGGCGCAAAGTGTGCACCTATCTGGCACCGACGCTAACATTGTCTCCAAATGAAAAGAAGTGAGCTTCCACATGACCCACATCACCTAGGTGTTCCATCAGGTGCGCCCAAAATGATTTCTGAGCCAATGGTACTTTCGATGCAAACTATGCACCTATCTTGCGTCAAGATTGGCACTATCTCCGAAAGGCCCGAAATGAGCATCCATTTGAGCCTCGTCACCTAGTGGTACCATCAAGTACGTCCAAAATGATTTCTTAGCCTATGGTACGTCTAGAGCAAACCATGCACCGATCTTATGCTGACACTTACGCAGCCTCCAAAAGGAAAGAAGAGACATTCCACATGGCCCACATCACCTAGGAGTTCCATCGGTTACGTCCAAAATGATTTCCGATCCTATGGTACTTATGACGCAAACTGTGCACCTATCTTGCACCAACACTAGCATTATCTCCAAATGGGTTGAGCTTTCACTTGAGCCTCGTCAGCTAGGAGTACCATCGGGTGCATCTAAAATGATTTATGAGCTAATGGTATGTTTGGCACAAACTGTGCCCCTATCGTGCACCGACACTACCACGGTCTCTAAATGGAAAGAAGTGAGATTCCACATGACCCATGTCACCTGGGAATTCTAGGGCGCATCCAAAATTATTTTTGAGCCTATGGTACGTTCGACGCAAACCGTGCACCTATCTTGCGTTAAGATTAGCAGTCTCCGAAATGACCAAAATGAGCTTCCACTTGAGCCTCGTCACCTAGTGGTACCATCAGGTGCGTCTAGAACAATTTCTAAGCCTATGGTACATCTAGCACAAACCATGCAACTATCTTGCACCGACACTAACACTGTCTCCAAATAGAAAGAAGTGAGATTCCACATGATCCACGTCACTCTGGAGTTCCGTCGGGTGCGTCCAAAGCAATTTTTGAGCCTATGGTACGTTCCACACAAACTGTGCACCTATCTTACGTCAAGATTAGCACTGTCTCCAAATAGACTGAGCTTTCACTTGAGCCTCGTCACCAAGGAGTACCATCAGGTGCGTCCAAAATGATTTCTAAGCCGATGGTACGTGTGGCGCAAATTATGTACCTATCTTGCGCTGACACTAACACTATATCCAAACAGAAAGAAGTGAGATCCCACATGACCCACGTCACTAGGAATTCTATCGGGTGCATCTAAAACGATTTTCGAGCCTATGACATGTTCGACGCAAAAATCGTGCACCTATCTTGCGATAAGATTAGCACTATTTCTAAAAAAGACCGAAACAAGCTTCCCCATGAGCCTCATCACCTAGTGGTGCCATTGAGTGCGTACAAAATGATTTCTGAGCCTATGGTACATCTAGCGCAAACCATACACCTATCTTGCACCGACACTAATACTGTCTCTAAACGGAAAGATGCGAGATTCCACATGACCCACATCACCTAGGAGTTCCATCGGGTGTGTCCAAAATGAATTCCGAGCCTATGGCACGTTCGACGCAAACCATGCACCTATCTTGCGTCAAGATTAGCACTTTGTCCAAACAGACCAAACTTTCACCTGGGCCTCATGGGACGACCATCGGGTGCGTCCAAAATGATTCCTGAGCCAATGGTATGTTTGGCGCAAACTACACACCTATCTAGCACCAACATTAACGCTGTCTCCAAACGGAAAGAAGTGAGATTCCACGTGATACCATCAAGTGCGTCCAAAACAATTTTTGAGCCTATGGTACGTATATCGCAAACCATGCACCGATCTTACACTGACACTTACATAGTTTCCAAACGAAAAGAAGTGAGCTCGTCACCTAGGAGTTCCATCGGTTATGCCCAAAACGATTTCTGAGCCTATGGTACTTTCGACGCAAACTATGCACCTATCTTGCGTCAAGATTAGCACTATCTCCGAAAAGGACCAAAACGAGCTTCCACTTGAGCCTCGTCACCTAGTGGTACCATGATTTCTGAGCCTATGGTACGTCTAGCGCAAACCATGCACCGATCTTATGCTAACACTTACACAGTCTCCAAACAGAAACAAGAGAAATTCCACATGGCCCACATCACCTAGGAGTTCGATCAGTTACGTCCAAAATGATTTCTGAGCCTATGGTACTTTTGACACAAACTGTGTACCTATCTTGTGTCAAGATTAGCACTATCTCCAAATGGACTGAGCTTTCACTTGAGCCTCGTCACCTTGGAGTACCGTCAGGTACATCCAAAATGATTTATGAGCCGATGGTATGTTTGGCGCAAACTGTGCTCCTATCTTGCATCGACATTAACGCTATCTCCAAATAGAAAGAAGTGAGATTCCACGTGATCCACGTCACCTAGGAGTTCCATCGGGTGCGTCCAAAATGATTTTTGAGCCTATGGTACGTTCAATGCAAACCGTGCACCCATCTTGCATCAAGATTAGCACTATTTGTAAAAGGACCGAAACATGCTTCCACTTGAGCCTTATCATCTAGTGGTACGATCAAGTGCATCCAAAACAATTTCTGAGCATATGGTACATATAGCGCAAACCATGCACCGATCTTACACTGACACTTGCACAGTCTCCAAACGAAAAGAAGTGAGATTCCACATGACCCATGTCACTTTGGAGTTCCGTAAGGTGCATCCAAAATGATTTCTAAGCCTATGGTACGTCTGACACAAACTGAGCACCTATCTTACGTCAAAATTAGCATTGTCTCGAAACAGACCGAGGTTTCACTTGAGCCTCATCACCAAGGAGTACCATCGGGTGCGTTCAAAATGATTTCTAAGCTGATGGTACATTTGGCGCAAACTATGCACCTATCTTGCACTGACACTAAAATTGTCTCCAAACAGAAAGAAGTGAGATTCCACATGACCTACGTCACCTAGGAATTCCATCGGGTGCGTCCAAAATGATTTTCGAGCCTATGATATGTTTGACACAAACCGTGCACCTATCTTGCGTCAAGATTGGCACTATTTCCGAAAAGGACCAAAACAAGCTTCCACATGAGCCTTGTCACCTAGTGGTACCATCAAGTGTGTCCAAAATGATTTCTGAGCCTATGGTACGTCTATCGCAAACCATGCACTTACCTTTCACCGACATTAACGCTGTCTCCAAACAGAAAGAAGTGAGATTCCACGTGATCCACGTCACCTAGGCGTTCCATCAGGTGCGTTCAAAATGATTTTTGAGCCTATGGTACGTTCGATGCAAACCATGCACCCATCTTGCGTCAAGATTAGCACTATCTCTGACGGGACCAAAAGAAGCTTCCACTTGAGCCCTGTCACCTAGTGATACCACCGAGTGCGTCCAAAATGCATTCTAAGCCAATGGTACATCTAGCGCAAACCATGCACCTATTTTGCACTAAAACTAACACTGTCTCCAAATAGAAAGAAGCGAGATTCCACATGACCCACGTTATCTAGGAGTTCTGTTGGGTTAGTCCAAAATGATTTTGAGCCTATAGTATGTCTGACGCAAACCGTGCACCTATCTTGCGTCAAGATTAGCACTATTTCCTAATGGACCTAGCTTTCACTTGAGCCTCGTCACCCAGGAGTACCATCAGGTGCATCTAAAATGATTTCTAAGCCGATGGTACGTTTGTTGCAAAGTTGCACCTATCTTGCACCGACACTAACACTGTCTCCAAATGAAAAGAAGTGAGCTTCCACATAACCCACGTCACCTAGGTGTTTCCATCGGGTGTGTCCAAAATAATTTCTGAGCATATGGTACGTTCGACGCAAACCATGCACCTATCTTGCGTCAAGATTAGTGCTGTCTCTGAAAGGACCGAAACAAGCTTCCACTTGAGCCTCGTCACCTAGTGGTACCATTAGGTGCATCTAGAATAATTTCTGAGCCTATGGTACGTCTGGCGCAAACCATGAACCTCTCTTGCACTGACACTAACACTGTCTCCAAACGGAAAGAACTGAGATTCCACATGACCCACGTCACCTTGAAGTTCCACCAGGTGCATCCAAAATGATTTCCAAGCTTATGGTACATTCCACACAAACTGTGCCCCTATCTTACGTCAATATTAGCACTGTCTCCAAACAGATCAAGCTTTCACTTGAGCCCCGTCACCAAGGAGTATCATCGGGTGCATCCAAAATGATTTCTAAGCCGATGGTATGTTTGGCGCAAACTATGCACCTATCTTGCAGTAACTCTAATGCTATCTCCAAATGGAAAGAAGTGAAATTCTGCATGACCCACATCACCTACGAATTCCATCAGGTGCATCCCAAATGATTTCCAAGCCTATGATATGTCTGACACAAACCGTGCACTTATCTTGCGTCATGAGTAGCACTATTTTTGAAAACGACCGAAACGAGCTTCCACATCAGCCTCGTCACCTAGTGGTACCATCAAGTGCATCCAAAATCATTTCTAACCCTATGGTACATCTAGCGCAAACCATACACCTATAGCACTGACACTAATACTGTCAACAATCGAAAAGAAGATTCCACATGACCCATGTCACCTAGGCGTTCCATCGGGCGTGTATAAAATGATTTCTGAGCCTATGGTACGTTCGACGCAAACCATGCACTTATTTTGCGTCAAGATTAGCACTATGTCCAAATGGACCGAAGTTTCACTTGAGCCTCATCAACAAGGAGGACCATCGGGTGCGTCAGAATGATTTCCGAGCCTATGGTATGTTCTACGCAAATCATGCACTCATGTTGCGTCAAGATTAGCACTATTTACGAAAAGGATGGAAAGGAGCTTCCACATGAGCCTCATCACCTAGTGGTACCATCGAGTGCGTCCAAAATGATTTCTGAGCCTATGGTACATCTAGCGTAAACCATGCATCTATCTTGCACCAACACTAATATTGTCTCTAAACGGAAAGAAGCGAGATTCCAAATGACCCACGTCACCTAAGATTTCCATCGGATGTGTCGAAAATGATTTCTGAGCCTATGGTACGTTCGACGCAAACCATGCACCTATCTTGCGTCAAGATTTGCACTTTGTCCAAATGGACCGAACTTTCACTTAAGCCTCGTCACCTGGGAGGACCATCTGGTGCGTCCAAAATGATTCCTAAGCCAATGGTATGTTTGGCGCAAACTATGCACCTATCTTGCACCGACATTAACACTATCTCCAAATAGAAAGAAGTGAGATTCCACGTGATCTACGTCAGTAGGAGTTCTATCGGGTGCGTCCGAAATGATTTTCAAGCTTATGGTACTTTCGACGCAAACCATGCACCTATTTTGCGTCAAGATTAGCACTATCTCTAAACTGACTGATCTTTCACTTGAGCCTCATCACCAAGGAGGACCATTGGGTGCATCCAAAATGATTTCTGAGCCTATGGTATATTCGACGCAAACCGTGCACCCATCTTGCGTTAAGATTAGCACTATCTCTGAAAGGACCAAAATGTGCTTCCACTTGAAGCGAGAATCCACATGACCCACGTAACCTAGGAGTTCCATCGGGTGAGTCCAAAAAGAATTTGAGCCTATAGTATGTTTGATGCAAACCGTGCAACTATCTTACATCAAAATTAGAACTATCTCCTAATGGACTGAGCTTTCAATTGAGCCTCGTCACCTAGGAGTACCATCCGTTGTGTCCAAAATGATTTATGAGCCAATGGTATGTTTGTTGCAAAGTGTGCACCTATCTTGCACCAACACTAACACTGTCTCCAAACGAAAGAAGTGAACTTCCAGATGACCCACGTCACCTAGGTGTTCCATCGGGTGCGTCCAAAACAATTTCCGAGCCTATGGTACTTTTGACGCAAACTGTGCACCTATCTTGCGTCAAGATTAGCACTATCTCCGAAAGGACCGAAACGAGCTTCCACTTGAGCCTCGCCACCTACTAGTACCATCAAGTGCGTCCAAAATGATTTCTGAGCCTATGGTACGTATAGCGCAAACCATGCACCGATCTTACACTAACACTTACACGGTCTCCAAATGAAAAGAAGAGAGATTCCACATGGCCCACGTCACCTAGGAGTTCCATCGGTTACGTCCACAATGATTTCTAAGCCTATGGTACTTTCTACGCAAACTGTGTACCTATCTTGCGTCAAGATTAGCAATATCTTCAAATGGATCGAGCTTTCATATGAGCCTCATCACCTAGGCGTACCATCGGGTGCATCCAAAATGATTTCTGAGCCGATGGTACATGTGGCGCAAACTGTGCCCCTATCTTACACCGACACTAACACTATCTCCGAACGGAAAGAAGTGAGATTTCGTATAACCCACGTCACCTGGGAATTCCATCGGGTGCGTCCAAAACGATTTTTGAGCCTATGGTACATTCAACGCAAAACGTGCACCTATCTTGTGTCAAGATTAGCACTATCTCCGAAAGGACCGAAACGAGCTTCCACTTGAGCCTCGTCACCTAGTGGTACCATTAGGTGCATCCAGAATAATTTTTGAGCCTATGGTACATCTGACGCAAACCATACACCTATCTTGCACCGACACTAACACTGTCTCCAAATGGAAAGAAGTGAGATTCCACATGACCCACGTCACCTTGGAGTTCCGTCGGCTACGTGCAAAATGATTTCTGAGCCCCTATCTTACGTCAAGATTAGCACTGTCTCCAAACAGACTAAGCTTTCACTTGAGCCTCATCACCAAAGAGTACCATATGGTGCATCCAAAATGATTTCTAAGCCGATGGTATGTGATTTCTGAGCCTATGCTACGTTTGACGCAACCGTGCACCTATGTTGCATCAAGATTAGCGCCATCTCCAAATGGACTGAGCTTTCACTTGAGTCTTGTCACCAAGAAGTACCGTTGGGTGAGACCAAAATGATTTCAGAGCCTATGGTAAGTTCCACACAAAGTGTGCGCCTATCTTGCATCCAGATTAGCACTATCCCCACATGGACCGAGCTTTCACTTGAGCCTCATCATCGAGGAGTACCATTGGGTGTATCCAAAATGATTTCTGAGCTGACGGTACGGTTGGCGCAAACTGTGCACCTATCTTGCGTCAAGATTAGCACTACCTCTTAAAGGACCGAAATGAGCTTCCACTTGAGTCCTGTCACCTAGT
Organism: Saccharum spontaneum; assembly: GCA_022457205.1. Classification (NCBI taxonomy): domain Eukaryota; kingdom Viridiplantae; phylum Streptophyta; class Magnoliopsida; order Poales; family Poaceae; genus Saccharum; species Saccharum spontaneum. Next base: position 21,762,973 of record CM039601.1, read on the forward strand.
CGTACCATCAAGTGCGTCCAAAATGATTTCTGAGCCTATGGTACGTCTAGCGCAAACCATGCACCTATCTTGCACTGACACTAATACTGTCTCCAAACGGAAAGAAGTGAGATTCCCATGACCCACGTCACCTAAGAGTTCCATCGGGTGCATTCAAAATGATTTATGAGCCGATGATATGTTTGGTGCAAAGCTATCTTGCACCAATAATTACACTGTCTCCAAACAGAAAGAAGTGAGTTTCCACAAGACCCACATCACCTTAGACTTCCATTGGGTGCGTCTAAAATGATTTCTGAGCCTATGGTACATTTGATGCAAACTATTCATCTATCTAGTGTCAAGATTAGCACTATCTCCAAACGGACCAAGCTTTCACTTGAGCGTTGTCCCCTAGGAGTACCATCAGGTGCATCCAAAATAATTTTTGAGCCAATGGTATGTTTGGCACAAATTGTGCATCAATCTTGGACCAACAATAACACTATCTCCGAAGAGAAAGAAGTGAGATTCCACATGACCCATGTCACCTAGGAGTTCCATCGGGTGCGTCTAACAAGATTTATGAGGCTATGGTACGTTCGACGTATACGTGCAGCTATCTTGCGTCAAGACTAGCACTATCTCTAAAAAGGACCGAAACGAGCTTCCACTTTAGCCTCGTCACCTAGTGGTACCATCGAGTGTGTCTAAAACAATTCCTGAGCCCATGGTACGTCTTGCGCCAACCATGCACCTATCTTGCACTGACACTAACACTGTCTCCATATGGGAAGAAGCGAGATTCCACATGACCCACGTGACCTAGGAGTTCCATCGGGTGGGTCCAAAATGATTTTTAAGCCTATGGTACGTTCGACACAAACCATGCGCTATCTTGCCTCAAGATTAGCACCATCTCTAAAAGGACCCAAATGAGCTTCCACTTGAACCTCGTCACCCAGTGGTACCATCAGGTGCGTCCAAAATGATTTCTAAGCCTATGGCATATCTTGCACAAACCATGTACCTATCTTGCACCAACACTAACACTATCTGCAAATGGAAATAAGAGAGATTCCACATGATCCACGTCACCAAGGAGATTAGCATCAAGATTAGCACTATCTTGCAAACCATGTACAAACCATGTACAAACCAAGATTAGCACCAAGGAGATTAGCATCAAGATTCCACATGATCCACATGACTAACACTATCTGCAAAAATCATTTTGGATGCACAAACCATGTATGTTTGATACAAACCATGCACCTATCTTGCATCAAGATTAGCACTATGTCTGAAAGGACTGCAACAAACTTCCACTTGATCCTCGTTGCCTAGTGATAACATCGAGTGCGTCCAAGATGATTTTTTTGCCTATGGTACGTCTAGCGCAAACCATGCACCTATCTTGCATCGACACTAACACTATCTCCAAACAGAAAGAAAATCGATACCACATGACCCACATCACTTAGGAGTTCCATCGGGTGCATCCAAAATGATTTTTGAGCCTATGCTTTGTTTGACACAAACCGAGCACCTATCTTGCAACAAGATTAGCACTATCTCTAAACGGACCGAGCTTTCACTTGAACCTTGTCACCAAGGAGTACCATCGGGTGAGACCAAAACAATTTTAGAGCCTATGGTACGTTCGATGCAAAGTGTGCACCTATCTTGCATCAAGATTAGCACTATCCCCAAATGAACCAAGCTTTCACTTGAGCCTCATCACTTAGGAGTACCATCGGGTGTGTCCAAAACGATTTCTGAGCTGATAGTACGTTTGGCGCAAACTGAGCACCTTTCTTGCACTTACAGTAGCACTGTCTCCAAAGAGAAAGAAATGAGATTCCACATGACCCACATCACCTACGAGTTTCATTGGGTGCATCCAAAATGATTTCCGAGCCTGTGGTACGGTCGACTCAAACCATACACCTATCTAGCGTTAATATCTCTAAACGGACCGAGCTTTCAATTGAGCCTTGTCCCCAGGAGTACCATCAGGTGCGTCCAAAATGATATCTGAGCCGATGGTACGTCTAGCGCAAACCGTGCACTAATCTTGCATCAACAGTAACACTGTCTCCAAAGAGAAAGAAGTGATATTCCATATGACCCACGTCACCTAGGAGTTCCATCAGGTGCATCCAAAAAGATTTTCGAGGCTATGGTATGTTCGACGCAAACCTACACCTATCTTGCGTCAAGACTAGCACTATCTCTAAAAAGGACCGAAATGAGCTTTCACTTGAGCCTCGTCATGTAGTGGTACCATCAAGTGCGTCTAAAATAATTTCTGAGCCTATGGTACGTCTAGCGCAAACCATGCACCTATCTTGCGCTGACACTAACACTGTCTCCAAACGGGAAGAAGTGAGATTCCACATGACCCACATGGTACGTTCGAGCCTATGGTACGTTCGACGCAAACCGTGTGTCTATCTTATCTCAAGATTAGCACTATATCCGAACGGATATAGCTTCCATTTGAGCCTCATCACCTAGGCATCCAAAATGATTTTTGAGCCGATGGTATGTTTGGCGCAAACCATGCACCTATCTTGCACCAACAGCAAAACAGTCTCCAAAGAGAAAGAACTTAGATTCCACATGACCCATGTCACCTAAGAGTTCCATTGGGGGTGTCCAAAATGATTTCGGAGCCTATGGTACATTCGATGCAAAATCGTGCACGTATCTTGTATCACTTCCACTTGAGCCTCGTCAACAACTAGTGCCATCAAGTGTGTCCGAAACAATTTCTGAGACTATGGTATGTCTAGCACAAACCATGCACCTATGTTGCACCGACACTAACATTGCCTCCAAATAGGAAGAAGCAAGATTCCACATGACCCACATCACTTAGGAGTTCCGTCGGGTGAGACCAAAATTATTTTAGAGCCAGTAGTATGTTCGACTTAAAGTGTGCACCTATCTTGCATCAAGATTAGCACCATCTCCAAATGGACCGAGCTTTCACTTGAGCCTCGTCACCTAGGAGTATCATTGGGTGCGTCCAATACAATTTTTGAGCCTATGGTACGTTCGACGCAAACTGTGTGCCTATCTTGCCTCAAGATTGGCACTATATCCAAACAGACTGAGCTTTCACTTGAGCCTCATCACCTATCAATACCATCAGGTGTGTCCAAAATGATTTCTGACCCGATGGTACGTCTGGCACAAATCGAGCACCTTTCTTGCAACGAAAGTAACATTGTCTCTAAAGAGAAAGAAGTGAGATTCCACATGACCCACATTACCTGGGAGTTCCATTGGGTGTGTCCAAAATGATTTTTGAGCCTACAAAACGTTCGACATAAACCGTCACCTATCTACCGTTAAGATTAGTACTATCTCCAAACGGACCGAGCTTTCACTTGAGCCTCGTACCTAGGAGTACCATTAGATGCGTCCAAAACGATTTTTGAGCCGATGGTATGTTTGGCGCAAACCGAGCACCTTTCTTTCACCGACAGTAACACTGTCTCCAAAGACAAAGAAGTGAGATTCCACATGACCCACGTCACCGATGAGTTCCATTGGGTGCGTTGATTTTTGAGCCTATGGTACATTCGACGCAAACCATGCACATGTCTAGCATTAATATTACCTCGTACCCACATCATCCAAACGGACCGAGCTTTCAATTGAGGCTCATCCCCAAGAGTACCATTAGGTGCGTCCAAAACAATTTCTGAGCTCATGGTACGTTTGGTGCAAACCGCGTACCAATCTTGCACCGACAGTAACACTATCTCCAAAGAGAAAGAAGTGAGATTCCATATGACTCATGTCACCTAGGAGTTCTATCGGGTGCATCCAAAAAGATTTCTGAGGCTATGGTACGTTCGACGCAAACATGCACCTATGTTGCGTCCAGACTAACACTATCTCTAAAAAGGACCGAAATGAGTTTCCACTTGAGCCTCGTCACGTAGTGGTACCATCAAGTGCGTCTAAAATGATTTTTGAGCCTATGGTACATCTAGCGCAAACCATGCACTGAGACTAACACTATCTCCAAATGGAATGAAGCAAGATTCCACATGACCCACGTAACCTAGGAGTTCCATCGGGTGATCCAAAATGATTTTCGAGCCTATGGTACATTCGAGGTAAACTGTGTCATCTTGTCTCAAGATTAGCACTATATCCAAATGGACCGAGCTTTCACTTGAGCCTCGTCACCTAGGAGTATAATCTGGTGCATCCAAAATAATTTCTGAGCCGATGGTACGTTTGGTGCAAACCATGCACCTATCTTCCACCAACAATAACATAGTCTCTAGAGAGAAAGAACTGAGATTCCACATGACCCATGTCACCTAGGAGTTCTATCGGATGCATCCAAAATTATTTCCGAGCCTATGGTACGTTCGACGCAAACCGTGTAGCTATGTTGCACCAACACTAACACTATCTCCAAACAGGAAGAAGCGAGATTCCACATGAACCACATCATCTAGGAGTTCCATCGGGTGAGACCAAAATGATTTTAGAGCCAGTAGTACGTTCGATGCAAAGTGTGGCCTATTTTGCGTCAAGATTAGCACTATCTCCAAATGGACCGAGCTTTCATTTGAGCCTCGTCACCTAGGAGTAACATCGGGTGCATCCAAAACAATTTTCGAGCCTATGATACGTTCGACACAAACCTTGTTCCTATCTTGCCTCAAGATTAGCACTATATCCAAACAGACCGAGCTTTCACTTGAGCCTCATCACCTAAGAGTACCATCGGGTGCGTCCAAAGCGATTTTTGACCTGATGGTATGTTTGGCACAAACCGAGCACCTTTCTTGCACCGACAGTAACACTATCTGCAAAGAGAAAGAAGTGAGATTCCACATGACCCACGTCACCTAGGAGTTCCATTGGGTGTGTCCAAAATGATTTCTGAGCCTACGGCACGTTCGACTCAAACCGTGCACCTATCCAGCGTCAAGATTAGCACTATCTCGAAATAGACCGAGCTTTCACTTGAGCCTCGTACCCTAGGAGTACCATTAGAAGCGTCCAAAACGATGTCTTAGCCGATGATATGTTTGGTGCAAACCATGCATCTATCTTGCACCGACAGTAACATTGTCTCCCAAGAGAAAGATGTAAGATTCCACATAACCCACGTCACCTAAGAGTTCCATTAGGTGCGTCCAAAACGATTTCCAAGCCTATGGTACATTCGACGCAAACCGTGCACCTATCTTGTGTCAATATTAGCACTATCTCCAAACAGACCGACACGACCTTCCACTTGAGCCTCATGACCTAGTGTACCATCGAGTGCGTCCAAAATGATTTCTAAGCCTATGATATGTCTAGCACAAACCATGTACCTATCTTACAGCAACACTAACAGTGTCTCCAAACGGAATGAAGCGAGATTCCACATGACCCACATCACCTAAGAGTTCCATCGGGTGCGCCCAAAACGATTTCTGAGCTAATGTTACGTTTGACCCAAATCATGCACCTATCTTGTGTCACTTCCACTAGAGCCTCGTCACCTAGTGGGACCATCATGTGTATCTAAAACAATTTCTGAGCCTATGGTACGTCTAGTGCAAACCATGCACCTATCTTGCACCGACACTAACACTGTCTCCAAATGAAAAGAAGCGAGATTCCTCATGACCCACGTCACCAAGGAGTTCCAACGGGTGAGTCCAAAATGATTTCCGAGCCTATGGTGCGTTCTATGCAAAGCGTGCACCTATCTTGCATCAAGATTAGCACTATCTCCAAATGAACAGAGCTTTAACTTGAGCCTCGTCACCTAGGAGTACCATCATGTGCGTCCAAAACGATTTCTGAGCCAATGGTATGTTTGGTGCAAACCATGTACCTAACTAGCATCAACGCAAACACTGTCTCCAAATGGAAAGAAGCGATATTCCACATGACCCACATCACCTAGGAGCTCCATCGGGTGCATCCAAAATAATTTCTAAGCCTATGGTACGTTCAACGCAAACCGTGCACCAATCTTGTGTCAAGAATAGCACTATCTCTAAAAGGACCGAAACAAGCTTCCACTTGAGCCTCGTCACCTAGTGGAACCATCAGATGCGTCCAAAATGATTTCTTAGCCTATGGTACATCTTGTGCAAAACCATGAACCCATCTTGCAATGACACTAACACTGTCTCCAAATGGAAACAAGAGAGATTCCACTTGACCCATGTCATCAATGTGATCCATCGGGTGCGTCCAAAATGATTTTCAGCCCATGGTACGTCTAGCGCAAACCATGCACCTATTTTGCACCGACACTAACACTATCTCCAAACTGAAAGAAGCTAGATTCCACATGACCCACGTCACCTAGGAGTTTCATCGGGTGCATCCAAAACAATTTTCAAGCCTATGCAACATTCGACGCAAATCGTGCACCTATCTTGCGTCAAGATTAGCACTATCTCCAAACAGACCGAGCTTTCACTTGAGCCTTGTCACCAAGGAGTGCCATCAGGTAATACCAAAATAATTTCAGAGCCTCTGGTACGTTCGATGCAAAGTGTGCACCTATCTTGCATCAAGATTAGCACTATACCCAAATGGACCGAGCTTTCACTTGAGCCTCATCACCTCGAAGTACCATCGGGTGCGTCCAAAATGATTTTTGAGCCGACGATATGTTTGGTGCAAACCATATACCTATCTTGCACCAACACTAACACTATCTCCAAATGGAAAGAAGTGAGATTCCACATGACTCGTGTCACCTAGGAGTTCCATTGGGTGCGTCGATAATGATTTTCAAACCTGTGGGACGTTCAACGCAAACAGTGCACCTATCTTGCGTCAAGATTAGCACTATCTCCACATGGACTGAAATGAGCTTTCACTTGTGCAATGTCACCTAGGAGTACCATCGGTTATGTCCAAAACATTTTCTAAGCCAATGGTACGTTTGGTGAAAACTATGCACCTATCTTACACCGACACTAACACTGTCTCCGAAGAGAAAGAAGTGAGATTCGACATGACCCACGTCGCTTAAGGGTTCCATCGGGTGCAACCAAAATGATTTCTAGGCCTATGGTACGTTCGACACAAACCGTGCACCTATCTTGCATCAAGATTAGCACTATCTCCGAAAGGACCGAAATGAGCTTCCACTTGAGCCTCGTCACGTAGTGGTACCATTAGGTGCGTCCAAAACGATTTCTGAGCCTATGGTACATCTAGCGCACACTATGCACCTACCTTGCACCGACTCAAACACTCTCTCCAAAGAGGAAGAAGTGAGATTTCACATGACCCACATCACCTAGGAGTTCCATTGGATGTGTCCAAAATGATTTCTGAGCCTATGGTACATTCGACGCTAACAGTGCACCTATCTTGCGTCAAGATTAGAACTGTCACAAAACAGATCGAGCTTTCACTTGAGCCTCATCAGCTCAGAGGACCATCAGGTGCGACCAAAATGATTTCTAAGTCGATGGTACGTTTGGTTCAAACTGTGCAGCTATGTTGCATCGACACACACACTATCTCCAAAGAGAAAGAAGTGAGATTTCACATGACCCACGTCACATAGGAGTTCCATTGGGTGTGTCCAAAATGATTTATGAGCCTATGGTACGTTCAACACAAACCATGCCCTATCTTGTATCAAGATTAGCACTATCTCTGAAAGGATCAAAACAAGCTTCCACTTGAGTCCTGTCACCTAGTGGTACCATCGAGTGCGTCCAAAATGATTTCTGAGCCTATGGTACGTCTAGCGCAAACCATAAACCTATCTTGCATCGACACTATCACTATCTCCTAATGATAAGAAGTGAGTTTCCACATTACCCAAATCAGCTAGGTGTTCCATCGGGTGCATAAAAAATGATTTCTGAGCCTACGGTACATTCGAAACAAACTGTGCACCTATCTTGCATCAAGATTAGAACTATCTCCAAACGGACCGAGCTTTAACTTGAGCCTCATCACCTAGGAGTACCATCGGATGTGTCCAAAATAATTTCTTAGCAGATGGTACATTTGGTGCAAACTGTGCACCTATCTTGCACCAACAATAACACTGTCCCTAAAGAGAAAGAAGTGAGATTCCATTTGACCCATGTCACCTAAGAGTTCCATCGGGTGCGTCCAAAACTATTTTTGAGCCTATGGTACGTTTGACGCAAACGTGCACCTATCATGTATCCCTTCCACTTGAGCATCGACACCTATTGGCCCCATCGAGTGTGTCCAAAATGATTTCTGAGCCTATGGCACGTCTAGCACAAACCATGCACCTATCATGGACCAACACTACCATTATATCCAAATGAAGAGAAGCGAGATTCCACATGACCCACATCACCTTGAAGTTCCATCGGGTGCATCCAAAATCATTTTTGAGCCTATTGTATGTCTGACACAAACAGTGCACCTATCTGGCATCAAGATTTGCACTGTCTCCAAATGAACTGAGCTTTCACTTGAGCCTCATCACCTAGGAGAACCATCGGCTCCGTCCAAATCGATTTCTGAGCCGATGGTACGTTTGGCACAAACCGTGTGCTATCTTGCACCGATAGTAACACTGTCTCCAAAGTGAAAGAACTGAGATTCCACATGACTCACATCTCCTAAGAGTTCCATCAGGTGTGCCCAAGCGATTTCTGAGCCTATGATACATTCAATGCAAACCTTCCACCTATCTTGAATCACTTCCAGTTGAACCTCATCACCTGGTGGTTCCATCGAGTGCGTCCAAAATGATTTCGGAACCTATGGTACGTCTAGCACAAACCATGCACCTATCTTGCACCGACACAAACACTGCCTCCAAACAGAAAGAAGCGAGATTCCATATGACCCAAGTCACCTAGGGGTACCATTGGGTGCGTCTAAAATGATTTCTGAGCAGATGGTACGTTTGGCGCAAACCCTGCACCTACTTGCACCGACAGTAACATTGTCTCCAAAGACAAAGAAGTGAGATTCCATATGGCCCATGTCACCTAAGAATTCCATCGGGTGCATCCAAAATGATTTACACTCCTATGGTACGTTCAACGCAAACCATGCACCTATCTTGTATCACTTCCACTTGAGCCTTGTCACCTTGTGATACCAAAGAGTGCCTCAAAACGATTTCTGAGCCTATGGTACGTCTAGCACAAACCATGCACCTATCTTGCACTGACACTAACACTGCCTCCAATCAGAAAGAAGCGAGATTCCACATCACCCACAACACCTAGGAGTTCCATCGGGTGAGTCCGAAATGATTTCTAAGCCTATGATATGTTCGACGCAAACCATGCACATATCTTGTGTCAAGATTAGCACTATTTCCAAACTGACCGAGCTTTCACTTGAGCCTTGTCACCTAGTACTACCATCGAGCTCGTCCAAAATGATTTCTGAGCCAATGGTATGTTTGTCGCACACCATGCAACGAAACTAACAGTGTCTCGAAATGGAAAGAAGTGAGATTCCACATAACCCACGCCTCTTAGGAGTTCTATCGGGTGCGTCTAAAATGATTTCTGAGCCTATGGTACGTCTAGCACAAACCATGCACCTAGGAGTTCCATCGAGTGCGTCCAAGATGATTTCTAAGCCGATGGTATGTTTGGCGCAAACCATGTACCTATCTTGCACCGACACTGACACTGCCTACAAATGGAAGGAAGTGAGATTCGACATGACTCACGTCACCTAGGAGTTCCGTTGGGTGCGTCCAAAGCGATTTATGAGCCTATGGTACGTTCGATGCAAACCATGCACCTATCTTGTATCGCTTCCACTTGAGCCTCATCACCTAGTGGTACCATCGAGTGCATCCAAAATGATTTCGAAGCCTATGGTACGTCTAGCGCAAACCATGCACCTTTCTTGCACCGACACTAGCACTATCTCCAAATGAAAAGAAGCGAGATTCCACATGACCCTCGTCACCTAGAAGTTCCATCGGGTGAGTCCATAATGATTTATGAGCCTATGGTACGTTTAACCCAAAGCGTGCACCTATCTTGGTTCAACATTAGCACTATCTCCAAATAGATCGAGCTTTCACTTGAGCCTTCTCACCTAGGAGTACCATGTCCAAAATGATTTCTGAGCCGATGGTATATTTGGCGCAAACCATGTACCTATCTTGCCTAACACTAACACTATCTCCAAATGGAAAGAAGTGAGATTCCACATGACCCACGTCACTTGAGAGTTTCATCGGGTGCGTCCAAAACAATTTCCAACCCTATGGGACATTTGACACAAACCGTGCACCTATCTTGGGTCAAGATTAGCACTATCTCCAAAAGGACCAAAACATGTTTTCACTTGGGCCTCATCACCTAGTGGTGCCATCAGGTGCGTCTAAAATGATTTCTGAGCCTATGATACGTCTAGCGCAAGTCATGCACCTATCTTGCAACAAAACTAACACAATCTTAAAACAGAAAGAAGAGAGATTCCACATGACCCGCGTCACCTAGGAGTTCCATCAGGTGAGCCCAAAATAATTTGTCAGCCTATGGTACGTTTGACGCAAAGCGTGCACCTATTTGGCGTCAAGATTAGCACTATCTCTAAACGGACTGAGCTTTCACTTGAGCCTCATCACCTAGGAGTACCATCAGGAGCATAGAAGATGATTTCTGAGCCGATGGTATGTTTGGAGAAAACCATATACCTATCTTGCACCGACACTGACACTATCTCCAAATAAAAAGAAGTGAGATTTCGGATGATCTAGGAGTTCCATCGGGTATGACCAAAATGATTTCCAAGCTGATGGGACGTTCGGCACAAACTGTGCACCTATCTAGCATGAAGATTAGAACTATCTTCGAAAGGACCAAAAAGAGCTTCCACTTGAACCTCGTCACCTAGTGGTACCACCTGCGTCCAAATCGATTTATGAGCCTATGGTATGTCTAGCACAAACCATGCATCGCGTCCAAAATGATTTTTGAGCCTATGGTACGTCTAGCGCAAGCCATGCATGTATCTTGCACTAACACTTACACTGTCTCCAAATAGAAAGATGAGAGTTTCCACATGACCCACATCACCTTGCAGTTCCACCAGGTGCGCCCAAAACGATTTCTGAGCCTATGGTACGTTTGACGCAAAACGTGCACCTATCTTGCATCAAGAGTAGCACTATCTCCAAATAGACCAAGCTTTCACTTGAGCCTCGTCACCTAAGAGCAACATTGGGTGTGTCCAAAATGATTTCTGAGCGGATGGTACATTTGGCGCAAACTGTGCACCTACCTTGCACCGACACTAACATTGTCTCCAAATGAAAAGAAGTGAAATTCCACATGACCCACGTCACCTACAAGTTCCATTGGGTGTGTCCAAAATGATTTCTCAGCCATTGGTACATTCGACGAAAACCATGCACCTATCTTGCATCAAGATTAGAACTATCTCCAAATGGATCGAGCTTTCACTTGAGCCTCATCACCTTGGAGAACCATTGGGTGCGTCCAAAACGATTTCTGAGCCGATGGTACGTTTGGCACAAGTTGTGCACCTATCTTGCACACACACTAATAATGTCTCAAAATAGAAAGGACCAAAACGAGCTTCGACTTGAGCCTCGTCACCTAGTGGTACCATCGTGTGCGTCCAAAATGATTTCTGAGCCTATGGTACATCTAACGCTAACCTTGCACCGCGTCAAAATGATTTTTGGGCCTATGGTACGTCTAGCATAAATCATGCACCAATCATGCACCAATACTAACACTATCTCAAAACAGAAAGAAGAGAGGTTCCAGATGACCCACATCACCTAAGAGTTCTATCGGGTGTGCCCCAAACGATTTATGAGCCAATGGTACATTCGACGCAAACCACACAACCATCTTGCATCAAGATTAGCACTATCTCCAAATAGATCAAGCTTTCACTTGAGCCACATCACCTTGGAGTACCATCGGGTGCGTCCAAAATGATTTCTTAGAGGATGGTACGTTTGGCGCAAACTGTGCACCAATCTTGCACCGACACTAACATTGTCCAAATGAAAAGAAGTGAGATTCCACATGACACACGTCATCTAGTAGTTCCATGAGTGCATCCAAAATGATTTGTAAGCCAATGGTACGTTCGACACAAACGGTGCTCCAATCTTGCAGCAAGATTAGCACTATCTCTGAAAGGACCAAAAAGAGCTTCCACTTGAGGCCCATCACCTAGTGGTAACATGAAGTGCGTCAAAAATGATTTCTGAGCCTATGGTACGTCTAGCGCAAACCATGCACCTATCTTGCACCAATAGTATCACTATGTCCAAACGGAAAAAAGTGAGATTCCACATGACCCTCGTCACCTAGGAGTACCATCGGGTGCATCCAAATCGATTTCTAAGCCGATGATACGTTTGGTGCAAACCATGCACCTATCTTGCACCGATAGTAACACTGTCTTCAAAGTGAAAGAACTGAGATTCCACAAGAGCCACATCTCCTAAGAGTTCCATCGGGTATGCCCAAAGCGATTTCCGAGCCTATGGTACATTTGATGCAAACCTTGCACCTATCTTAAATCACTTCCATGCGAACCACGACACCTGGTGGTACACCGAGTGCGTCCAAAATGATTTCAGACCCAATGGTACGTCTAGCACAAACCAAGCACCTATCTTGCACCGACACTAACACTGCCTCCAAACGGAAAGAAGGGAGATTCCACATGACCCAAGTCACCTAGGAGTACTATCGGGTGCGTCTAAAATGATTTTCTGAGCAGATGGTACGTTTGGTGCAAACCCTGCACCTACTTGCACCGATAGTAACATTGTCTCCAAAGAGAAAGAGGTGAGATTCCATATGGCCCACGTCAACTAAGAGTTCTATCGGGTGCATCCTAAATGATTTCCACGCCTATGGTATGTCTGACGCAAACTGTACACCTATCTAGCATCAAGATTAGCACTATCTCCAAACGGACTAATGAGGACATGCCTAGCATTCACTCATCTTCAAATGAAACTCCACTTGATATTGCTGGTCCAATTACAAGAAGTAGAGCTAAACAATTGGAGAAGGAAATTCATTCTCAGGTGAATGCTAACCTTATGTTTAATAATCAGTTTATGTTGAATGAGCCTATGCTTTTGAGTTCTTGTTCCAATGTTCTTAGGAATGATGGAGTGTATGAACCAGCATGGGATGAAGATGGATTCAAGCCTCTGGACATCTGAACCAAGAAGTCTATGGTGTGCATGAATAAAATGGTGGTTCATCACTTTTGCATGGGAATGCAACCAGAAGCTAGATGACTGACACATGGTATGAATTCCAAGCATAACCACGGACAGAATACAAGGAGTTAGATGGTGTTCTATAAGTGGATGGAAGCTTCTTCAAGTCTACTTTCTAGCCCATCAAATGGCTCATTATTTGGATTACCCAATAAAGAGTTATGCTCATTTTAGTAACTACTGCCAGAAGCTGAAAAGACGCGCGAACCAGCCACGAAATCCACTAGTGCATGCGCATGCTGCCATTTACTCAAGCTGAACGCCCCTATCTCTATACATATCTTGTACTAGACAATGAAAAGACAGATCTTGTTTGGCTAAATTCAGAATACACAAACTCGTGGAGTTTTGTTTATGCGTGAGTCTTGAGAGGCTTGCAACATTTGTTCTTTCGATTCCTGAGGGAGCTGTAGAATGCCGAACTGCGGTTCACCCAGTTCGTGCCTTCACGTCTATAGGGCGTGATTGCGTGGGCTGTTTCGTCGGTACGTGGAAGGGTGATTGTCTCGGTAGTTCGTCGCGTGGACAGCCTCGCGGTGTACTGCCTCTTCACCAGGTCACACAGTGACAAGTTATCAAGTTCGCAGATCTTACGAGAAGATCAGGCCACACAACTTGCTACACGCGTTGCATAGGCATGTGCACATCATCTGGTACCAAAGCCTCCTTTTCCTCATTAGGTTTGTTCTTGTTTTTGGTAGGATAGAGTTTAAATACCTATTGTCCACTGATAGCCAAAAAGAAAACCTTTAGCCCAAATTCATACGTGCTACTGATTTTGTAGTTTGCTTTATCGAGTTTTAATCCTTTAAGATTTGTCTAGTTGCTGAATTTTCTTTTCCACATCGTTCTAGTTGTTATCTTTGTTCTAATCATCAAATCGTTTGCTGCATGTACCAACCATCCCACCCTTGATCTGATCGTCTTTGCTTGCTGCATATATATATAAAAAACCCACCCGTCCCACCCTTGTTTTCTTTCCACCACATATTCCCCAACTGAGTTTCTTGTTTTTGTGCTGCGCCATCCATCTTAGTGATCCTTATGAGCCCCTTTAGTTGAAAGTTGTGCTGCATTTGTCACAAAGGTTAAAAGAAAAGATGTCTATGGGTCAAAAGAAGAACTGAAAACAACGAGTTCTTGTTCCAAAAAAAACAAAAAAAGGAAAGAAAAGAAACAAAAGAGAATTATGTTCAGCACACAAAAGGGGTTTGGGCAGCAACAAGTTACGGTTGGTGCAAATTGGTGTTCATCTATCCACTTCCTACATCTTGTTCCTTTCTTTTTACATCTTTTCCTTTATATTCAGCAACTTAGACTTGTGTTCCTGGATTATTATTCGGTTTTGCATTACTACATTTCAGTGCATTCCACTTACATATTACCCCACCAAGCTCCACTTAAAAGCACCATGAGTTGTTGCACCGTCGTCGCTGTTACAATCACTCTTCCACTACAGATTCTAGCCACGGTTCTTGCTCTTTTCAGGGAGAGAAAGAACTTGTTTTGTAAGTGGTGAGGCAGTGATTCCACATATATTCCACATATATATTGTCCTATTTTTTCCCCTCTACTAATATGGCAGGACGTGGAGATGGTGCCGCTGTTTCGGTGGAGGAATTTCAGGAGTTGCGTACACAAATGCATGATTTGGTGCAGCAGCTCCAAACTCTCCAACTTGACATGCCACGTAGAGAACCGCCACCAAATGAGGATGATGACATTGATGAGGATGATGAGCCCGTGCGTCGTCCCGCTGGCCGTGGACGTGGCGGGCGTGGTCTTGGTTTTCCTAATTTTGGTCGTGCTCGGCGCATTCCTATTCGAGGTGGAGGAGATTATGATGGTGATGCGGATATGTTGTCCGATATGGATGATCACCGGCATGGTGGCCATCGTGGTTATCGTGACCGCCGTCGTCGCCGTGATGATGATGGGTTAAGCAAAGTGAAAGTGTCTATTCCAAAATTTAATTGAAAAGAAAGTGCTGATGATTATTTTGAGTGGGAGACAAAGGTTGATCATATCTTTGATTTATATACTTATCCTCCTGTCAAGAAAGCAAAGCTTGCTGCCATTGAGTTCACAGGTTATGCAATCACTTGGTGGAATCAAGTGTGTGCCGATTTCCGCCGCGTTGGACATGATCGTATTACTTGGGATGACATGAAACGAGAAATGAGGCGGCGATTTGTTCCTACACATTATTCTCATGAGCTACATTTGAGGCTGAAACGTCTTGTCCAAGGTCATCATAGTGTGGATGAATATTTTTAGGAAATGAAAATGTGTCTACTTCGTACCGGTATCACTGAAGATGAGGAATCAACTATGGCTCGATTTCTGGTTGGTCTTAACAAATCGATCGCAAACAAGGTGGACATGACTAATTACAACACCATGAATGAATTGCTACATTTTGCAAAAAAGGGCAGAAAGGCAGCTTGCTGAATCCTATAAGAACCCTGCTTCATTTTCAGCTCCTAATAATTCTACTCCAAGGCGCCATTCACAGCAGCACGGGTCAGGGGTGCACACACCTTCATCTCGTGCAACTTCTCGTTCAATTTCAACTTCTGCCAAACATTTTGATTCAAGAGGCAAAGCTATAAGTTCTAATCAGTCCAGCTCCTCTGCTACTACAGCCCCAAGGAAGACAAGTAAGATTGAATGTTTTAAGTGTGGTGGTCATGGGCATAAACAAGCTGAATGTCCCAATCAACGTACCATTATTGCACTTGCTGATGGATCTTATGATTCTCAAAGTGAAGAGGATGTAGTGTTTACCAATGTATTTGCAGACCAACATCTTGATACTTGTGAGTATTCAGCTGAGGATGGTACATTTGAGCTAGGTCTGAATTGTTTAGCCATTCAACCTATTCCAACTTTTGCTCACAATGACATGTTACAAGATGTTATTTCTCCATCTTCTAACGAGATTACTAGTGCTGATTTTGATGAGTTGCTTGCTGATTTTCCTGATTTGGAGCCTTCTACAATGAATACACCATCTCCTTCTTTGGTGGTTAGGAGAGTTCTTTCCACTCAGTTTGTTGCTGCTGAATAAGGACAACACCATAATTTGTTTCAGTCCCGATGCAAAGTGAAAGGCCAAGTGTGCCGTTTCATCATAGATGGTGGGAGCTGCAATAATATTGTTAGTGCTTTGCTTGTTGAGAAGCTTGGTTTGCAGCCACGTCGCCATCCACATCCATACCATATGCAATGGTTGAATAATTCTAGGACAGTTAAGGTTTCAGCCATGATTCATTTAACATTTTCTATTGGTGATTATCATGGAGAGGTTGATTGTGATATTGTCCCCATGCAAGCATGCCATTTACTGCTTGGTCGGCCCTAGCAATTTGATGTGGATTCGGTGCATTTTGGACGGTCTAACAAATACACTTTCATTGCCAATGACAAGAAGGTGGTTCTTGTTCCATTATCTCCAGAGGAGATACATGCTTCAGATGTGGCTCGCATGAAAAGAGAGGCATCTGAAAAAAGAAAACTGAGTGAGACCCACAACACTAGTAAGGAAGAGAGTTCTAAACCATCCAGCCACATAAAGTCTCATTCCACTTTAAAACAGCCACACCAAACTGAGTGCTTATTTGTGAGCAGGAGTGATTTGAGAGATGTGAGAAACACCATAGCCCCATTCTTTGTACTGCTGTACAAGGAGGTTTTATTTTCCACTAATGACTTACCTAGCTCGCTGCCTAGTGTTGTTCTTGATTTGTTACAGGACTTTGAGGATGTTTTCCCTGATGAAGTACCAGCTGGACTTCCCCCGCTTCGCGGCATTGAGCATCAAATTGACTTGGTCCCTGGTGCTTCTCTTCCAAATTGTCCAGCCTACCGCACCAATCCCACAGAGACAAAGGAAATTCAGCGACAGGTAAAAGAGCTTTTGGACAAAGGGTATGTTCATGAATCCTTATCACCATGTGTTGTTCCCGTTCTTAGTTCCAAAGAAAGATGGCTCTTGGCGCATGTGTGTTGATTGTCGTGCTATCAATGCTATAACTGTTCGATATCGCCATCCCATTCCACGACTTGATGACATGTTAGATGAATTGAGTGGTTCCATCATTTTCACCAAGATTGATTTGCTTAGTGGCTATCATCAAATCCGCATGAAACTTGGTGATGAATGGAAAACAGCGTTTAAAACTAAAATTGATCTCTATGAATGGCTTGTGATGCCATTTGGCTTGACAAATGCTCCTTCAACTTTTATGCGCTTAATGAACCATGTTTTACGAGCTTTCATTGGCAAGTTTGTAGTTGTTTATTTTGATGATATTCTGATCTATAGCAAATCATTTGATGAACATCTTGATCATATTTGTCAAGTACTTGCTGTTTTGAGGGAAGAGAAATTGTATGGCAACATTGCTGAGTGCACCTTTTGCACAGACCGTGTTGTTTTCCTTGGCTTTGTTGTTTTCACAGATAGTATTCAGGTGGATGAAGAGAAGGTTAAAGCAATAAAGGATTGGCTTACACCGGTAAATTTGAGCCAAGTTCGAAGCTTTCACGGTCTTGTAAGTTTCTATAGGTGTTTTGTCAAAAATTTCAGCACCCTCGCTGCACCCCTTAACAATCTCACAAAGAAGGATGTTCCATTCACGTGGGGCCATGACGAAGACCAAGCATTTCACACACTGAAAACAAAGCTTTGTGAAGCACCGCTGCTACAACTTCCTGATTTTGGTAAGACATTTGAGATCGATGTGATGCAAGTGGTATTGGCATAGGAGGTGTACTGCTGCAAGAAGGTAAACCTGTTGCCTACTTTTCTGAAAAGCTAAATGGTCCACATCTGAATTACTCGGTTTATGACAAAGAGCTTTATGCCTTAGTTCGCGTTTTGGAAGTTTGGCAACATTACTTGTTACCTAAAGAATTTGTCATCCATTCTGATCATGAAGCTTTGAAATATCTAAAAAGTCAAGGCAAACTAAACTGTAGACATGCGAAATAGATTGAGTTCATTGAAACATTTCCCTATGTTGTAAAACATAAGCGTGGAAAAGATAACATTGTTATCGATGCTTTATCACGGAGATGTGGTTTGGTTACACAATTAGATACAAAAGTGCTTGGTTTGGAATCCATTAAAACACTCTATGCAGCTGATTCTGATTTTAAAGAACCTTTCTCTCATTGCATTGCTGGAAAAGGCTGGGACAAGTATTATGTGCATGATGATTTTTTATTTCGGACTAACAAACTTTGCATTCCAGCCTGCTCGATTCGTCAAGTTCTTTTGCAGGAAGCACATGCTGGTGGCTTAGCTGGTCATTTTAGCATCAAAAAGACATTAGACATGCTCTCCGATCATTTCTTTTGGCCAAATATGCGATGTGATGTCCAGCGACATGTTGCATGCTGCATAATCTGCTTGAAAGCTAAGTCCCACCTTAACCCCCATGGTCTTTATACTCCATTACCAGTTCCGAATGTACCTTGGGAAGATATATCCATGGATTTTATTTTGGGTTTACCTCGGTCTCAGAGGGGGAGGGATTCTATTTTTGTTGTTGTTGACTGATTCTCTAAAATGGCACATTTTATTCCATGTCATAAGAACGACGATGCTTCACACGTTGCTGATTTGTTTTTCAGGGAGATCGTTCATTTACATGGAGTGCCTAGGACTATTGTTTTAGACCGAGATACAAAATTTCTAAGCTATTTTTGGAAGACATTATGGGCTAAGCTTGGTACAAAGTTGTTATTTTCCACCACTTGTCATCCGCAAACCGATGGGCAAACTGAAGTTGTCAACCGTACCTTGTCCACCATGTTGCGTGCTGTGTTGAAAAAGAATTTGAAGCAGTGGGAAGTCTGCCTTCCACATATTGAATTTGCTTATAACAGGGCAGTCCATTCCACAACAAACTTTTGTCCATTTGAAATTGTTTATGGGTTTAAACCGCATACTCCCATGGATCTTTTGCCTTTACCATTGCAGGAACAAGTTAACATGGATGCATCAAAGAGATCAGACTTTATCAAGAAACTACATGATGAGACTAGGAAAAATATCGAGAAGAAATCAGCACAATATGCAAAGCAGGCGAAAAAAGGTAAGAAGAAGGTTACATTCCAGCCTGGAGACCTTGTGTGGTTACATCTATGTAAGGATCGTTTTCCCCAACATCGCCAGACTAAGTTATCTCCTAGGGGTGATGGTCCATTCAAGGTTCTCCAAAAGATAAATGATAATGCTTACAAAATTGAGCTGCCACCTAAATATTCCAATGTGAGTCCAACATTCAATGTCAAAGACTTGCTTCCCTTTGTTGGTGAGCCTGAGTCGAGGACGACTCCTTCTCAAGAGGGGGAGGCTAATGAGGACATGCCTAGCATTCACTCATCTTCAAATGAAACTCCACTTGATATAGCTGGTCCAATTACAAGAAGTAGAGTTAAACAATTGGAGAAGGAAATTCATTCTCAGGTGAACGCTAACCTTAAGTTTAATAATCAGTTTATGTTGAATGAGCCTATGCTTTTGAGTTCTTGTTCCAATGTCCTTAGGAATGATGGAGTGTATGAACCAGCATGGGATGAAGATTGATTCAAGCCCCTAGACATCTGAACCAAGAAGCCTATGGTGTTGATGAGGACATCGCCACGCTGGACACACCGACGCTATGGTCTTCCCCAAGTTGCAATTCGTCCCCAACTCAGCTGCCACGTCACCCTCGGATTCAGCACACATGGCGTCACTATTTCGGTCATAACTCTCTCATACGATATCAAAACGGGGCGTTCTTGGATGCGTTGGAAAGGGGACAACGATGCCGTTGTTTTGGATCTAGTCCCAGCTCCAGAAGGTTTGTGGATCATTCTGTGTGATCACGGCAAGGTGCTACGTCACCTATTTGGGCCAACTTGGCCATGTATCGTGTCGGGCCTTAAGCCCAAGTTGTGGGCGCCCAACCCCTGGCCGTCCTCAACCCTAGGTCGAGTCTTAGACTATAAACACAGCTGCCGCCACTGCTAGATAATTGGGTTTTGTTTAGAGTTTAGTTTTCTATCGAGAAACTAAATCGTTCATGGTAACTGTGGTGACAAATCCTTTTACAGTGATCCAGGGCCCCTGTTCTTGATCTCCTCCACTATGTCGATTAGTCCTTTAGAACTGAGTTCTTGAACCCTATATTGATATTCGCATCATTCATATTTGCAATTTCAGATTGCGTGTTTTTACCATCTTGCTTGTGTTCTTCGATTCGCTTGCAGGAAAAGCCTTCTTGGCGAGGTCAATCAAGTTGTGCTTGGTTGATAACCAACGGAGCAGTGGTGTAACGGTTGCAGGGTTCGAATCGTGTCTGATTTTGAAGCCGGATCACCAACGTCGAGATCTCCACAAATCAAACTTACCGGTTACCTCTCGGAAGATCAGGCCTGTATCTCATCAGGTGTGCATGAATAAAATGGTGGTTCATCACTTTTGCATGGGAATGCAACCAGAAGCTAGATGACTGACACATGGTACGAATTCCAAGCATAACCGCGGATAGAATACAAGGAGTTAGACGGTGTTCTATAAGTGGATGGAAGCGTCTTCAAGTCTACTTTCTAGCCCATGAAACGGCTCATTATTTGGACTACCCAATAAAGAGTTATGCTCATTTTAGTAACTACTGCCAGAAGCTAAAAAGACGCGCGAACCAGCCACGAAATCCACTAGTGCATGCGCATGCTGCCATTTACTCAAAGCTAAACGCCCCTATCTTTATATATATCTTGTACTAGACAATGAAAAGATAGATCTTGTTTGGCGAAATTCAGAATACACAAACTCGTGGAGTTTTGTTTATGCGTGAGTCATGAGAGGCTTGCAACATTTGTTCTTTCGATTCCTGAGGGAGTTGTAGAACGCCGAACTGCGGTTCACCCAGTTCGTGCCTTCACGTCTATAGGGCGTGATTGCGTGGGCTGTTTCATCGGTACGTGGAAGGGTGATTGTCTTGGTAGTTCGTCGCGTGGACAGCCTCGCGGTGCACTGCCTCTTCACCAGGTCACGCAGTGACAAGTTATCAAGTTCACAGATCCTACAAGAAGATCGGGCCACACAACTTGCTACACGCGTTGCATAGGCGTGTGCACATCACGGACCAAGCTTTCACTTGAGCCTCATCGCCTAGGAGAACCATCGGATGCGTCCAAATCGATTTCTGAGCCGATGGTACATTGGGTGCAAACCGTGCGCTATCTTGCACCGATAGTAACACTATCTCCCAAGTGAAAGAACTAAGATTCCACATGACCCACATCTCCTAAAAGTTCCATCGGGTGCGCCCAAAGCAATTTTCGAGCCTATGGTACATTCGATGCAAACCGTGCACCTATCTTGTATCACTTCCACTTGAACCACGTCACCTAGCGGTACCATTGAATGCGTCAAAAATGATTTATGGGCCTATGGAACGTCAAGCACAAACCATGCACCTATCTTGCACCGACACTAACATTGCCTCCAAATAGAATGAAGCAAGATTTCAAATGACCCACATCACCTAGGAGTACCCTCGGGTGCATCCAAAATGATTTCTGAGCAGATGGTACGTTTGGCGCAAACCGTGCACCTACTTGTACCGACAGTGACACTGTCTCCAAAGAGAAAGAAGTGAGATTCCACAAGACCCATGTCATCTAAGAGTTCCATCGGGTGCATCCAAAACGATTTCTGAACCTATGGTATGTCTTGCACAAACCAAGCACCTATATTGCACTTACACTAACACTGCCTCTAAACAGAAAGAAGCAAGATTCCACAAGACCCATGTCACCAAGGAGTTTAATATGATTTCTAAGCCTATGGTACGTTCGATGCAAACTATGCACCTATCTTGAGTCACTTCCACTAGAGCCTCATTACCTAGTGGTACCTTCGAGTGCGTCCAAAATAATTTCTGAGCCTATGGTACGTCTAGCGCAAACCATGCACCTATCTTGCACCGACACTAGAACTGTCTCCAAATGGAAAGAAGCAAGATTCCACATGACCCACGTCACCTAGTAGTTCCATCGGGTGAGTCCAAAATGATTTCTGAACCTATGGTGCGTTCGACGCAAAGCGTGCACCTATCTTGCATCAATATTAGCACAATCTCCCAACGGACCAAACTTTCACTTGAGCCTTCTCACCTAGGAGTTCCATTAGGTGTGTCCAAAATGATTTCTAAGCCGATGGTATGTTTTACGCAAACCATGTACCTTTCTTGCATCGACACTAAGACCGTCTCCAAACGAAAAGAAGTGAGATTCCACATGACCCATGTCACATAGGAGTTCCATCGGGTGCGTCCAAAATAATTTCTAAGCCTATGTGACTTTCGACGCAAACCATCCACCTATCTTGGGTCAAGATTAGCACTATCTCCGAAAGGAACGAAACAACTTCCACTTGAGCCTCGTCACCTAGTGGTACCATCAGGTGTGTCTAAAAATTTTTTTGAGCCTATGGTACATCTAGCGCAAACCATGCACCAATCTTGCACTGACACAAACACTATCTGCAAATAGAAAGAAGAGAGATTCCACATGACCCACGTCACCTAGGAGTTCTATCGGGTGTGCCCAAAAGGATTTCTGAGCCTATGGTACATTCAATGCAAAGCGTGCACCTATCTTGCGTCAACATTAGCACTATCTCCAAACGAACCAAGCTTTCACTTGAGCCTCATCACCAAGGAGTGCCATCGGGTGCATCAAAAATGATTTCTAAGCCGATGATATGTTTGGTGCAAACCATGTACCTATCTTACACCGACGCTAACACTATCTACAAATGGAAAGAAGTGAGATTCCAGAGGATCCACGTCACCTAGGAGTTCCATCGGGTGCGTCCAAAATGATTTCCAAGCCGATGGGACATTTGGCACAAACCATGCACCAATCTTGCGTCAAGATTAGCACTATCTCCGAAAGGACCGAAACGAGCTTCCACTTGAGCCTCATCACCTAGTGGTACCTTCAAGTGCATCCAAAATGATTTCTGAACCTATGGTACGTCTTGCACAATCCTTGCACCGCGTCCAAAATAATTTTTGAGCCTATGGTACGTCTAGCACAAATCATGCACCTATTTTGCACTGACACTGACACTCTCTAAACAGAAATAAGAGAGATTCCACATGACCCACGTCACATATGAGTTCCATCGGATGCATCCAAAATGATTCTGAGTCTATGGTATGTTTGACACAAACTGTGCACTTATCTTGCATAAAGAGTAGCACTATCTCCAAACGGACTGAGTTTTCACTTGAGCCTCATCACCTTAGAGTAACATCAGGTGCGTCCAAAATGATTTTTGAGCCGATTGTTTGTTTGGCGCAAACTATGCACCTATTTTGCACCGTCACTAACACTATCTCCAAAGACAAAGAAGTGAGATTCCACATGACTCACGTCACCTAAGAGTTCTATCGGGTGCGTCCAAAACAATTTCCAAACCTATGGTACGTTCGACGTAAACCGTGCACGTGTCTTGCGTCAAGATTAGCACTATCTCTAAAAGGACCAAGACGAGCTTCCACCTGAGCCTTGTCCCCATGTGGTACCATCGAGTGCATCCAAAATGATTTCTGACCCTATGGTACGTCTAGTGCAAACCATACACCTATCTTGCACCAACAAAATCACTATGTCTAAATGGAAAGAATTGAGATTCCACATGACCCACGTCACCTAGGAGTTCCATCGGGTGCATCCAAATCAATTTCTAAGCCTATGGTACATTCGACGCAAACAGTGCACCTATCTTGCATCAAGATTAGCACTGTCTCCAAACGGACCAAGCTTTCACTTGAGTCTCGTCACCTAGGTGCACCATCGGGTGGGACCAAAACAATTTCTATGCAGATAGTACGTGTAGCGCAAACCGTGCACCCACCTTGTGTCACCTCCACTTGAGCCTTGTCACCTAGTGGTACCATCAAGTGCGTCCAAAATGATTTCTGAGCCTATGGTACACCTAGCGCAAACCATGCACCTATCTCGCACAAATACTATCACTATCTCCAAATGAAAAGAAGCAAGATTCCACATGACCCATGTCACCTTGGAGTTCCATCGAGTGCATCCAAAACGATATCCGAGCCTATGGTAAATTTGATGCAAACTGTGCACCTGTCTTGCATCAAGATTAGCACTGTCTCCAAGCACACCGAGCTTTCACTTGAGCCTCATCACCTAGGAGTACCATCAGGTGCGTCCAAAATGATTTCTGAGCTGATGGTACATTTGGCACAAACTATGCACCTAAGTTGCACCGATAGTAACACAGTCTCTAAAGATAAAGAATTGAGATTCCACATGACCCATGTCTCCTAAGAGTTCCATCAGGTGCATCCAAAGCAATTTTCAAGCCTATGGTACGTTCGGCGCAAACCATGCACGTATCTTGTATCACTTCCACTTGAGCCTCCTCACCTAGTGGTACCAACGTGTGTGTATAAAAGATTTCTGAGCAGATGGTACGTTTGGCACAAACCATGCACCTATCTTGCATCGACACTAACACTGTCTCCAAACAAAAAGAAGTGAGATTCCACATGACCCACATCACCTTGGAGTTCCATCGGGTGCGTCCAAAATGATTTCCAAGCCTATGGGACCTTTGATACAAACCGTGCACCAATCTTGGGTCAAGATTAGCACTTTCTCCGAAAGGACCGAAACGGCTTCCACTTGAGCCTCGTAACCTAGTGGTACCATCAGGTGTTTCCAAAACAATATCTGAGCCTATGGTACGTCTAGCACAAACCATGCACCAATCTTGCACTGACAGAAACACTATCTGCAAATAGAAAAGAAGAGAGATTCCATAGGACTCACGCCACCTAGGAGTTCCACCGGGTGTGCCCAAAAAGATTTCTGAGCCTATGGTACATTCGATACAAAGCATGCACCTATCTTGCGCCAGGATTAGAACTATCTCCAACTAGACCGAGCTTTCACTTGAGCCTCGTCACCTAGGAGTTCCATCGGGTGCGTCCAAAATGATTTCCAGGCCGATCGGACGTTCGGTGCAAACCGTGCACCTATCTTGCATGAAGATTAGCACTATCTCCGAAAGGACCAAAATGAGCTTCCACTTGAGCCTCATCACCTAGTGGTACCATCAGGTGTGTCCAAATTGATTTCTGAGCCTATGGAACGTCTAGCACAAACCATGCACTGCGTCCAAAATGATTTTTGAGCCTATGGTACGTCTAGCGCAAACCATGCACGTATCTTGCACCAACACTTACACTGTCTCCAAACAGAAAGATAAGAGATTCCACATGACCCACGTCACCTTGAAGTTCCACCAGGTGTGCCCAAAATGATTTCTGAGCCTATGGTACACTCGACGCAAACCGTGCACCTATCTTGCATCAAGAGTAGCACTATCCCCAAAGGGACCGAGCTTTCACTTGAGCCTCGTCACTTGACAGCACCATCGGGTATGTCCAAAATGATTTCTGAGCTGATGGTACATTTGGTGCAAACTGTGCACCAATCTTGCACCGACACTAACACTGCCTCCAAACAAAAAGAATCAAGATTCCACATGACCCACGTCATGTAGGAGTACCACCGGGTGTGTCGAAAATTATTTCTGAACTGATGGTATGTTTGGCACAAACCAGGTACCTATCTTGCACCGACACTAACACTGTCTCCAAACGGAAAGAAGTGAGTTTCCAGATGACCCATGACCCATGTCACCTAGGAGGTCCATCGGGTGCATCCAAAACAATTTCTGAGCCGATGGTGCACCTATCTTGCACCGATAGTAACACTGTCTCCAAAGAGAAAGAACTGAGATTCCACACGACCCACATCACCTAAGAGTTCCTTCGGGTGCATCCAAAAGGATTTCTAAGCCTATGGTATATTTGTCGCAAACAGTGCACCTGTCTTGCATCAAGATTAGCACTGTCTCCAAACGGACCAACTTTCACTTGAGCCTCATCACCTAGGTGCACCATCGGGTGTGACCAAAACGATTTCTAAGCCGAATGTATGTTTGGCACAAACCATGCATATATCTTGCACCGACAGTAACACTGTGTCCAAAGAGAAAGAATTGGGATTCCACATGACTCACGTCTCCTAAGAGTTCCATTGGGTGCGTCCAAAGCGATTTCCAAGCCTATGGTACGTTCAATGCAAACCATGCACCTATCATGTATCACTTCCACTTGAGCCTCCTCACCTAGTGGCACCAACAAGTGCGTCCAAATGATTTCTGAGCACATGGTACGTTTGGCGCTAACCACGCAACTATCTTGCACCGAAACTAATACTGTCTCCAAACAGAAAGAAGCGAGATTCCAGATGACCCATGTCACCTAGGAGTTCCAATGGGTGCGTCCAAATGATTTCTGAGCCAATGATACTTTTGGCACAAACCGTGCACCTATCTTGCACCGACAGTACCACTGTCTCCAAAGAGAACAAAGTGGGATTCCATATGACCCACGCCACCTAAGAGTTCCATCGGGTGCATCCAAACCAATTTCTGAGCCTATGGTACGTTCGACGCAAACCATACACCCACCTTTTGTCACTTCCACTTGAGCCTCGTCACCTAGTGGTACCATCGAGTGCGTCCAAAATGATTTCTGAGCCTATGGTACATCTAGGGCAAACCATGCACCTACTCGCACCAATACTATCACTATCTCCAAATGGAAAGAAGCAAGATTCCACATGACCCATGTCACCTAGGAGTTCTGTCGGGTGCATCCAAAATGATATCTGAGCCTATGGTACATTCGACGCAAACCGTGCACCTATCTTGTATCAAGATTAGCACTGTCTCTAAATGGACCAAGCTTTCACTTCAGCCTCAACACCTAGGAGACCATCGGGTGCGTCCAAAATGATTTCTGAGCCGATGGTACGTTTGGCACAAACTCTGCACCTATCTTGCACCGATAATAACACTGTCTCCAAAGAGAAATAAGTGAGATTCCACATGACTCAACTCTTCTAAGAGTTCCATCGGGTTCATCCAAAGTGATTTCCAAGCCTATGGTACGTTCGATGCAAACCATACACCAATCTTGTATCACTTCCACTTGAGCCTCCTCGCCTAGTGGTACTAACATGTGCATCCAAACGAATTCTGAGCAGATGGTACGTTTAGTGCAAACCATGCACCTATCTTGCACCAACACTAACACTATCTCTAAACGAAAAGAAGCGAGATTCCACATGACCCACGTCACCTAGGAGTTCCATCGGGTGAGTCCAAAATGATTTATGAGCCTATGGTACGTTAGACGCAAAGCGTGCACCTATCTTGCGTCAAGATTAGCACTATCTCCAAGTGGACTGAGTTTTCACTTGAGTCTCGTCACCTAAGATTACCATCGAGTGCGTCCAAAATGATTTCTAAGCTGATGGTCTGTTTGGCGTAAACCATGTTCCTATCTTGCATCAACACTAACACTATCTCCAAATAGAAAGAAGTGAGATTCCACATGACCCACGTCACCTAGGAGTTCCATCGGGTGCGTCCAAAATTATTTGCAAGCTTATGGGTCGTTCGACGTAAACTGTGCACCTATCTTGCATCGAGATTAGAACTATCTCCGAAAGGACCGAAACGAGCTTCCACTTGAGCCTCATCACCTAGTGGTACCATCAGGTGCGTCCAAACTAATTTCTGATTCTATGGTACATCTATCGTAAACCATGCCTCCATCTTGCACCGACACTAACACAGTCTCGGTGCGTCCAAAGAGATTCCACATGACCCACATCAGCTAGAAGTTCCATCGGGTGCGTTTGAAATGATTTCTGAGCCTATGGTACGTGCAGCGCAAACCATGCACCTATCTTGCATCAAGATTAGCACTATCTCCAAACGGACCAAGCTTTCACTTGAGCCTCATCACCGCATCCAAAATGATTTTTGGGCCTATAGTATGTCTAGCGCAAATCATGCACCTATCGTGCACCGACACTAAGATTGTCTCAAAACAGAAAGAAGGGAGATTCCACAAGACCCATGTCACCTAGGAGTTCCATCGGGTGCGCCCCAAATGATTTCTGAGCCAGTGGTACATTCGATGCAAACCATGCAGCTATCTTGCATCAAGATTAGCACTATCTCCAAACGGACCGAGCTTTCACTTGAGCCACATCACCTTGGAGTACCATCGGGTGCGTCCAAAACGTTTTCTGAGCCGATGATACGTTTAGCGCAAACTATGCACCTATCTTGCATTGACACTAACACTGTCTCCAAATTAAAAAAAAGGTGAGATTCATTGTGACCAACGTCACCTAGGAGTTACATCGGGTGCATCCAAAATGATTTTTGAGCCTATGGTATGTTCGATGCAAATCGTGCACCTATCTTGCCTCAAGATTAGCACTATCTCCGAAAGGACCGAAACGAGCTTCCACTTGAGCCCTGTCACCTAGTGGTACCATCGAGTGCATCCAAAATGATTTATGAGCTTATGGTATGTCTAGCGTAAACCATGCACCTATCTTGAACCGACACTAATACTATCTCAAAACAGAAAGAAGAGAGGTTCCACATGACCCACGTGTAACGTCGCACGTCTACGAGGTCGGGCCCGCTTACGTCTGGTAGCTTTTCTAGGACACGACTGTCCTCACAAACCCACACAAGTCTTTTCTACGTACTTTGTGCTCACTCGTGCGTACCCAGGAAGGACTTCCCGGTCAGTCACCCATCCTAAAATTGCTCTAGGCCAAGCATGCTTAACCTCTGAGTTCTTTGGAGATGGGCTTCTGAAAAAGAAGTTGCAACTTTTTTGTATGAGTATCCTATTAATCCTGCTAAGCTCTGGGCCAGGATGTTACATCCTCACCTCCTTAAGAGATTGACGTCCTCATCGGTCAATCACAAGCCAAGAATGTCTCCTCTTGGCCACGTTTGTGTGTCCAGTGCCAGTGCATGTGCCATGCTGTGTGACCACTCTAGGTCCACTGCAGCCATGCGCACCATGCCTACGCAACTGTGACACACACGCCCATTAAACCGCGAGAGTCAGCTCTGATACCATTCTGTAATGTCCCGCCTCTATGAGGCTAGGCACGCTTACATTTGGTAGCTTTTCTAGGACATAGACTGCCCTCACAGACCCACAAGTTTTTTCTACGCACTTTGTCCTCACTCGTGCGTACCTAGGAAGGACTTCTCGGTTGGTCACCCATCCTGAAATTTCTCTAGGCCAAGCACACTTAACTTCAGAGTTCTTTGGAGATGGGCTTCCGGAAAAGAAGTTGCAACTTGTTTGTATGAGCATCCTATTAATCCTATTAAGTCCTGGGCCGGGATGTTACATCCTCACCCCCATTCTGTAACATCCCACCACTACGAGGCTAGGCCCGCTTACATCTGGTAGCTTTTCTAGGACATAGACTGCCCTCATAGACCCACACAAATCTTCTCTGCACACTTTGTCCTCAGTCGTGCGCACCCGGGATGGACTTCCTGAGCGGTCACCATCCTAAAATTAATCTAGGCCAAGCATGTATAACCTCAGAGTTCTTTGGAGATAGGCTTCTAGAAAAGAAGTTGCAACTTGTTATTATCAGTATCCTATTAATCCTGTTAAGCCCTGGGCCAGGATGTTACATCACGTCACCTAGGAGTTCCATCGGGTGCGCCACAAATGATTCCAGAGCCTATGGTACGTTCGACGCAAACCATGCACCTATCTTGCTTCAAGAGTAGCACTATCTCCAAACGGACCGAGCTTTCACTTAACTCTCGTCACCTGAGAGCACCATCGGGTGTGTCCAAAATGATTTATGAGCCAATGGTACGTTTGGCGCAAACTGTGCACCTATCTTGCACCGACACTAACATTGTCTCCAAACAAAAAGAAGTGAAATTCCACATGACCCACGTCACCTACAAGTTCCATTGGGTGCATCCAAAATGATTTCTCAGCCTATGGTATGTTCGATGCAAATCGTGCACCTATCTTGCATCAACATTAGCACTATCTCTGAAAGGACCGAAATGAGCTTCCACTTGAGCTTCATCGCCTAGTGGTACCATCGAGTGCGTCCAAAATGATTTCTGAGCCTATGGTAGGTCTAGCGCAAACCTTGCACCGCGTCCAAAATAATTTTTGTAGCTTGATACGTCTAGCGGAAATCATGCACCTATCATGCACCGAGACTAACACTGTCTCAAAACAGAAACAGGAGAGATTCCACAAGACACACGTCACCTAGGAGTTCCATCGGGTGCGCCCTAAATGATTTATGAGCCAGTGGTACGATCGACGCAAACCATGCTGCTATCTTGCATCAAGGTTAGCACTATCTCCAAACGTACCAAGCTTTCACTTGAGCCACATCACCTTACAGTACCATCAAGTGCGTCCAAAACGATTTATGACACGATGGTACGTTTGGCACAAACTGTGCACCTATCTTGCACCGACCCTAACATTGTCTCCAAATGAAAAGAAGTGAGATTTTATGACACTTGTCATCTATAAGTTCCATTAGGTGCATGCAAAATGATTTCTTAGGCTGTGGTACATTCGACGCAAATTGTGTACCAATCTTGCGTCAAGATTAGCACTATCTCCGAAAGGACCGAAACGAGCTTCCACTTGAGCCCCATCACCTAGTGGTACCATCAAGTGTGTCCAACATGATTTCTAAGCCTATGGTACGTCTAGCGCAAATCATGCACCTATCTTGCACCGACACTACCATTGTCTCCAAACAGGAGTTCCGATGAGTCCAAAACGATTTTTGAGCCTATAGTACGTTCGATGCAAACCATGCACCTATCTAGCATCAAGATTAGCACTATCTCCAAATAGACCGAGCTTTCACTTGAGCCTCGTCACGTTGGAGTACCATCGGGTGGATTCAAATAGATTTCTGAGCCGATGGTACGTTTGGCGCAAACCGTGCACCTATCTTGCACTAATAGTAACACTATCTCCAAAGTAAAAGAATTGAGATTCCACATCACCCACATCTCCTAAGAGTTGCATTGGGTCCGTCCAAAGCGATTTCTGAGCCTATGGTACGTTCCATGCAAACTGTGCACCTATCTTGTATCACTTGCACTTGAACCACGTCACCTAGTGGTACCAACGAGTATGTCCAAAACAATTTCTGAACCTATGGTCTCCAAATGGAAAGAAGCGAGATTTCACATGACCCACGTCACCTAGGAGTTCCATCGGGTGCATCCAAAATGATTTATGAGGAGATGGTATGTTTGGCGCAAACCGTGCACCAACTTGCACGGACAGTAACACTGTCTCCAAAGAGAAAGATTTGAGATTCCACAAGACCCATGTCATCAAAGAGTTCCATCGGGTGCGTCCAAAATAATTTCTAAATCTATGGTACACCTAGCACAAACCACACACCTATCTTGCACCGACACAGACACTACCTCTAAACATAAAGAAGTTAGATTCCACATGACCCACGTCACCTAGGAGTTCCATCGGGTGAGTTCAAAATGATTTCTGAGCCTATCGTACATTTGACACAAACTGTGCACCTATCTTGAGTCACTTCCACTAGAGCCTCATCACCTAGTGGCACCATCGAGTGCGTCCAAAATAATTTCTGAGCCTATGGTATGTCTAATGCAAACCGTGCACCTATCTTGCACCGACACTAGCACTGTCTCCAAACGAAAAAGAAGCGAGATTCCACATGACCCACGTCACCTAGGAGTTCCATTGGGTGAGTCCAAAATGATTTATGTGCCTGTGGTACGTTCGACGCAAAGCGTGCACCTATCTTGCATCAAGATTAGCACTATGTCCCAAAGGACCGAACTTTCACTTGAGCCTTCTCACCTAGGATTTCCATTAGGTGTGTCCAAAATGATTTCTAAGCCAACGGTATGTTTTGCGCAAACCATGTACCCATCTTGCATCGATACTAACATCGTCTCCAATTGAAAAGAAGTGAGATTCCACATGAACCACGTCACCTAGTAGTTCCATCGGGTGTGTCCAAAATGATTTCCAAACCTATGGGACTTTTGACACAAACCGTGCACCAATCTTGGGTCAAGATTAGCACTATCTTTGAAAGGACCGAAACGGCTTCCACTTGAGCTTCATCGCCTAGTGGTATCATCGAGTGTCCAAAATGATTTCTGAGCCTATGGTAGGTCTAGCGCAAATCTTGCACCTATCGTGCACCGACACTAACACTGTCTCAAAATAGAAACAAGAGAGATTCCACAAGACCCACGTCACCTAGGAGTTCCATCAGGTATGCCCCAAATGATTTATGAGCCAGTGGTATGTTCGACGCAATCCATGCTGCTATCTTGCATCAAGGTTAGCACTATCTACAAACGGACCGAGCTTTCACATGAGCCACATCACCTTGGAGTACCATCAGGTGCGTCCAAAATGATTTATGAGGCGCAAACTGTGCACCTATCTTCCACCAACCCTAACATTGTCTCCAAATGAAAAGACGTGAGATTCTATATGACACCTGTCATCTATAAGTTCCATTGGGTGCATGTAAAATGATTTCTTAGGTTGTGGTACATTCGACGCAAATTGTGCACCAATCTTGCGTCAAGATTAGCACTATCTCCGAAAGGACCGGAACGAGCTTCCACTTGAGCCCCATCACCTAGTGGTACCATCAAGTGCGTCCAACATGATTTCTGAGCCTATGGTACGTCTAGCGCAAATCATGCACCTATCTTGCACCGACACTACCATTATCTCCAAACATGAGTTTCGATGAGTCCAAAACGATTTCTGAGCCTATGGTACGTTCGATGCAAACCGTGCACCTATCTAGCATCAAGATTAGCACTGTTTCCAAACAGACCGAGCTTTCACTTGAGCCTCATCACGTAGGAGTACCATCGGGTGGATTCAAATAGATTTCTGAGCCAATGGTACGTTTAGCGCAAACCGTGCACCTATCTTGCACTAATAGTAACACTGTCTCCAAAGTAAAAGAATTGAGATTCCACATCACCCACATCTTCTAAGAGATCCATTGGGTCCGTCCAAAGCGATTTCTGAGCCTATGGTACGTTCAATGCAAACCGTGCACCTATCTTGTATCACTTCCACTTGAACCATGTCACCTAGTGGTACCATCGAGTATGTCCAAAACGATTTCTGAGCCTATGGTCTCCAAATGGAAAGAAGCGAGATTTCACATGACCCACGTCACCTAGGAGTTCCATCAGGTGCGTCCAAAATGATTTTTGAGGAGATGGTACGTTTGGCGCAAACCGTGCACCAACTAGCATGGACAGTAACACTGTCTCCAAAGAGAAAGATTTGTGATTCCACAAGACCCATGTCATCTAAGGGTTCCATCGGGTGCATCCAAAATAATTTCTAAATCTATGGTACACCTAGCACAAACCACACACCTATCTTGCACCGACACAGACACTACCTCTAAACATAAAGAACTTAGATTCCACATGACCCACGTCACCTAGGAGTTCCATTGGGTGAGTTCAAAACGATTTTTGAGCCTATCATACGTTTGACACAAACTGTGCACCTATCTTGAGTCACTTCCACTAGAGCCTCATCACCTAGTGGCACCATCGAGTGCGTCCAAAATGATTTCTAAGCCTATGATATGTCTAACGCAAACCATGCACCTATCTTGCACCGACACTAGCACTGTCTCCAAACGAAAAAGAAGTGAGATTCCACATGACCCACGTCACCTAGGAGTTCCATCGGGTGAGTCCAAAATGATTTATGTGCCTATGGTACATTCGACGCAAAGCGTGCACCTATCTTGCATCAAGATTAGCACTATCTCCCAATGGACTAAACTTTCACTTGAGCCTTCTCACCTAGGAGTTCCATCGAGTGTGTCCAAATTGATTTCTAAGTCAACGGTATGTTTTGCGCAAACCATGTACCCATCTTGCATCGACACTAACACTGTCTCCAAATGAGAAGAAGTGAGATTCCACATGAACCACGTCACCTAGGAGTTTCATCAGGTGTGTCCAAAATGATTTCCAAACCTATGGGACTTTTGATACAAACCGTGCACCAATCTTGGGTCAAGATTAGCACTATCTTCGAAAGGACCGAAACGGCTTCCACTTGAGCTTCATCGCCTATTGGTACCATCGAGTGCGTCCAAAATGATTTCTAAGCCTATGGTAGGTCTAGCGCAAACCTTGCACCGTGTCCAAAATGATTTTTGTGCCTATGGTACGTCTAGCGCAAATCATGCACCTAGTGGTACCATCAGGTGTGTCCAAAACAATTTCTGAGCCTATGTTACATCTAGCGCAAACCGTGCACCTTGTGACAGAACCACTTTAATTATATGGCCCACATGTGCCTACCATTGCCTTTCAGGCCTCTAATATAGCACACGCAAACCAGACAACTCCGGTAGTCTATCGGGTGTCCTCGGGGGAACCCCGAATCATCCACGTTTTACAACTCATAAAGGATCAACAAAGGAGTTGTTACAACACTACAACATAAAATATCTTACATCGGAGTGCAGAATATAATATTAGTTTACAAAACATGTAGAAGTTAAACTTTAACCTAATCTCCAAAAGGAGAGTAGACAGCGGAAACATCCGAGAAGAAACATCTAAGGTAGAAGAGGTAGCCAGACCATGTCAAGCCCACCGACATGACCTCACTAAGCTGCTCAAGTCAGAACCTGCAATAGGGGTTAACAAACCCTGAGTACTTGAGGGTACTCAACAAGTTTTACCCGACTAAAGAAAAGACTCCAAGGATATGCTGGCTTAAATGAAAGATAGAAGTAAGGAGTAACTTTTGCAGAAAAGCTTACTACCAGTGGATCCTTACTTTCAATATTTTAGCCATGTATTAGTTTGTCATTGGTATCCAGTTTGCACCTGGTCTAAATCAATCACTTCTTTAATCATCTCATCTCATTTTCATCTCATAGCCATAAATCACCATGTTCCACTGTTTCATTGATTAACTACAATGCAGGTCAGTTGATCGTGTCTCCTGTTACCATGGAGCAAACGACAATTCGTATCGATTTGGCCCAGCTAGGGTTTCCATACCACACGACAAATGTAGGTGGCGAACCTACACTTATCAACCTTCACTTGGATCCTTCAAAATAGGAACTGGTCCAACGCTACTCGAGAGCACAGTACCCACTTCACTGCGTCGTTCGTCCCTAACGGATTCACAGGAGCATTTACATGGTACTCTCGCCATCTCTCCACTCCTAGTGCGTGGTTGTCGTTTCCCATAAAGGACTAGCCAAGATATTAGGCTTACCGGGGTATGTGGCCAGTACTACAAGTCACGATCAAAAGAGGGCCTACAATGATCACTCCTCAATCGACACAGATGGGGTCACTACGTCAGGCCTCAAACCACAACGCAAGCCAAGATTCCGCCCGGTCTTGATTTAACAAACAATTAACATCATGGCATTCACAACCCATAACAAAGTTGAGAAGAGCAAGGTAAAGCTGTTACTCTCGAACGATGAAACCATCATTTGACTTCCAACGTAGACTAAGCATTACTAAGCATAAGAGGTACGGCCTTTTCATACTAACATGGTATAAGTGGGGATATTTGGATATCAGGTAATCATGCAGCAACGGTATAGATAAACCCCTAATTACTTAATGCACATCTCACAAGACATAAAGTGTAATAAAGATTTGTAAAAGCTATAGAAGGATGTGATGCACCGGGGCTTGCCTATGTTGTAGAGAAGGTTAGTTCCACAGAGAGATCCAATAGACACCAACACCTCTAGTGGATGGACCTACTCCAAGACTTTATCAACACGCATCTCCTCACTCTCGTATGGACTACACATAATAAATGATGCTTTGCTTAATATGATGGACTACATGCCATGATGTATGATGTATGATTCATGATGAGGGATACAAGTACATTAACAGAAGTTAAACATGTTTAAGGAAGTTGAGTACAACTTTCCTTCACCAACAACTAAGGTTATCATAAATAAAGCATCTTAAGTATTTATTACTAGTTAATGAGTTGTTAACATGAGAGCAACACTTATTTTATTACACTACCCAAGCAAGACAAAGTGTGTACTCAACATTACTCCAAGATTAACCAGGATGATAAACCTCATTAGATGACCTAAACACCTGCATTTCTTAACTAGTTATTCAAGTATACTATTTTATTTATTACTTAACAAGTTAATTAGTTATCTATCATGAAAAGAACTAACTTAGCATGGACCAGCAGGTTATTAACATGAAAAGCATCTAAGAACATAACCACTTTACTTAACTATTGTACTTAAGAAGCAAACACGCCTTATAACACATGCATCTACTAATTAAGCATTTTAATTAACCTATTCATTTATTAAATATCAAGGTAATGATAAACACAACATGAAAAGAATAGAGTTGCCAAGGAACAGCAAGGGTTAGGTGTTCCAAGGTCTACAATCAATCCACAATCACACTCAAATCATCTTATGAATTATTCTAATCATTTTATCATTCATTATATACTAGATAAAGGCATATAATTAAAAACTATCAAAATAGTACCATAATTTTTGTGAAGGTAGATCTAAGCATAAAAATTATTCATACCAGGTTTCATAATTTTTAGAAGAGTATTTTAGCCTATAGAAATTCTAGAAGTTGCATTTATTAATTAATAGAGGTATTTTTAGATCATAGCAAAGGTACTGAAAATACTCATTTCATATTTTTCCATGGTTAATCATAGCATGTAAAGACTATACAAAAAGTTTCAAAATTTTATCAGCTCTACAAATTGTTATATGAATTAAACAAGTTTAGTACATAACAACATTTTCTGGAAAAAAGGAAAATCATTTTCGGTTTCAAAATCGTTTCTCACCTAGCCTGCCTCTGGCCCAACTCACAGCTAGAGCGGCCCATGGCAATCCCGGCCTAGACCGAGCTCCCCATGGCAGACGCCGGCAGGACAGTGAGGTTCTCGGCGGCCGGACCTGTACCAAACGATTCAATACATCACCGCACATCATCCTACAGTGAAAATAGAGTAGCTAAAGCAGCGCAGCGAGCTTGCCGTTGGCCATGGCGGCCACAGCAGAGCGGCGGTGATGTGCTAGATGCGGGAAAGCGGTAAAGATAAAAAGGAGCTCGTGAGCATCACCACAGCACAGAGAAGCTAAAGCAGCAAGCAGGAAGGAGGGAGAAGCTCTGGAGTAGGCTAGCCACGGTGGAGCTGTCCACGGCGGCCATGGCGAGTCACCGCGGTGACGGTAGCGCATGCGGGCGAAGTAGGCCAGCAGAGGTAGCACAAGTGGGTCGATGAGGACCGCAAGGAGCATGAGATGCTATGGTCAAGAGGAATTGGATAGATTTGCTTTGGTGGTGACGTAATTCTCTAGCGTGTCGGGCTCACCGGTGGCGGAGCAGAGAGAGGGAAAGGGAATGACGATGCTCGGCTCAGCTTTAGCAGTAAGGATGCGGCACCCACATGTGACAGCAGCAGCCTAAGCATGGCCACACAGGCAGGTGCGTGTCCGCGCGCGCGTAGGCGGCTAACGAGGGCAGCAGGCATGAGCGGTGGGCGGTCACTAACTCCGGTGAGTAGGTTGCTTGCCTGCTGCCACTAATGGAGCAGAGCTCCAACCCTTTGACTGACAGCCCAACTTCCTACCCCCATATCTCTCAATTTTGCAAAAGAGCAAGATGATCAGCTTTGACAAACTTTGTTGATCTACACGAGCTCAACAACTTCTATTAAAGGATCAATATCAAAAGACAAACAATTTTTGAGATTTTGAATTCCAAACAAGGGTTCAGTGAAACTGAAAACTGACTTCAGTTTCAGGTTTTGAAACTATGTTTTAACTAAACATTTTTGATAATTTATTTAGGAGCAACCAAAACTTAAGAATGATAACTAATTACACAGTAACAAAGCTTAACTATATGACCAAACAATGAAATAAAGTTTGGACCAATTTTACTTATGAAAATTCTTTTATTAAACCCCAAAATTTTGAACTTAAACACTAACTTCAAAAGACTTAGGCAAAATTACTAAGTATGAAATTTATTATCAAATCCAATCTTTGAGCTCAAAATTTAATATGCTTGACTAGTAAAAATTACCAAACATTGATTTCATAACATAAAGCATGCTTTGAACTATAAAGTTTATATTTATCAAATTTAATTTATTTAAACAATTTCTCATACATAAATTAACCAAGATCACTAAGCACTATTTGATACTTGTAACAACATTTTATGTACATGTGAAACATAGCATTGAAACATATGAAACATTACCATTGCAACATTTAAAACACTACCTATGCAACATAGGATTATTATACTTAAAACATGAGTTGATTTAATAAAACATATTCAAAGCAATAATGAAACATCACTATGGAACATGTGAAACATCACAAGATAACACCTAAAACATGACAATTGCAACACATGAACATGCTCTCTTTGAAACATCACTATGCAACATATGAATATATGATTGCTTTTCTTGAAACATAAAGTGCATTATGCAACAATGCTTGATTTTTAAGCATGATGATGCTCATGACAAAGTTATAGTTACTTTTAACATCTGGGATGTTACACACCTATCTTGCACCGACATAAACACTGTCTGCAAATAGAAAGAAGAGAGATTCCATAGGACTCACGCTACCTAGGAGTTCCATCGGGTGTGCCCAAAAGGATTTCTGAGCCTATGCTACATTCGTTGCAAACCATGTACCTATCTTGCATCAAGATTGGCACAATCTCCAAATGGACCTAGCTTTCACTTGAGCCTCGTCACCTAGGAGTACCATCGGGTGCATCAAAAATGATTTTTGAGCCGATGGTATGTTTGGCGCAAACCATGTACCTATCTTGCACCGACACTAACACTGTCTTCAAATAGAAAGAAGTGAGATTCCAGATGACCCATGTCACCTAGGAGTTCCATCGGGTGTGTCCAAAATGATTTCCAAGCCGATGGGATGTTCGGCACAAACCATGCACCTATCTTACGTGAAGATTAGCACTATCTCTGAAAGGACCAAAACAAGCTTCCACTTGAGCCTCATCACATAGTGGTACCATCAGGTGCATCCAAATTGATTTCTGAGCCTATGGTATGTCTAGCACAAACCATGCATCGCGTCCAAAATGATTTTTGAGCCTATGGTACATGTGGCGTAAACCATGCTTGTATCTTGCACCGACACTTAAACTGTCTCCAAACAGAAAGATGAGAAATTCCACATGACCCACATCACCTTGGAGTTCCACCAGTTGCGCCCAAAATGATGTCTGAGCCTATCGTAGCTCCACGCAAATCGTGCACCTATCTTGCATTAAGAGTAGCACTATCTCCAAACGGACCGACCTTTCACTTGAGCCTCGTCACTTCAGAGCATCATCGGGTGTCTAAAATGATTTCTGAGCTGACGATAGATTTGGCACAAACTATGCACCTATCTTGCACTGACACTAACATTGCCTTCAAACAAAAAAATCAAGATTCCACATGACCCACGTCACGTAGGAGTACCATCGGGTGTGTCGAAAATGATTTCTGAGCCAATGGTATGTTTGGCGCAAACCATGTACCTATCTTGCACCGACACTAATACTGTCTTCAAATGGAAAGAAGTGAGATTCCAGATGACCCACATCACCTAGGAGGTCCATCGGGTGCATCCAAGATGATTTCCAAGCTGATGGGCCGTTCAGCTTAAACTGTGCACCTATCTTGCGTCAAGATTAGCACTATCTCTGAAAGGACTGATACGAGCTTCCACTTGAGCCTTGTCACCTAGTGGTACTTTCCGATGCGTCCAAATTGACTTCTAAGCCTATGGTACGTCTAGCACAAACCATGTAACTATCTTGCACCGACAGTATCACTGTCTGCAAATAGAAAGAAGAGAGATTCCATAGGACTCACGCCACCTAGGAGTTCCATCGGGTGTGCAGAATAGGATTTCTGAGCCTATGGTACATTCGTTGCAAAACGTGCACCTATCTTGAGATTAGCACAATCTCCAAATGGACGGAGCT
Source organism: Saccharum spontaneum (assembly GCA_022457205.1). NCBI lineage: Eukaryota > Viridiplantae > Streptophyta > Magnoliopsida > Poales > Poaceae > Saccharum > Saccharum spontaneum. The sequence goes on from CM039601.1 coordinate 21,803,289, forward strand.
TTCACTTGAGCCTCGTCACCTAGGAGTACCATCGGGTGCGTCGAAAATGATTTCGGAGCCGATGGTTTGTTTGGCGCAAACCATGTATCTATCTTGCACCGACACTAACATTGTCTCCAAACAAAAAGAAGTGAGATTCCAGATGACCCATGTCACCTAGGAGTTCCACTGGTGCGTCCAAAATGATTTCCAAGCCAATGGGACGTTCGGTGCAAACTGTGCACCTATGTTACATGAAGATTAGCACTATCTCCCAAAGGACCAAAACGAGCTTCCACTTGAGCCTCGTCACCTAGTGGTACCATCAAGTGCATCCAAATTGATTTCTAAGCCTATGGTACATGTAGCACAAACCATGCACTGTGTCTAAAATGATTTTTGAGCCTATGGTGCGTCTTGCGCAAACCATGCCCATATCTTGCACTGACACCTACACTGTCTCCAAACAGAAAGATGAGAGATTCGACATGACCCACGTCACCTTGGAGTTCCACCAGGTGCACCCAAAATGATTTCTAAGCTTATGGTATGCTCAACGCAAACCGTGCACCTATCTTACATCAAGAGTAGCACTATCTCCAAACAGTCCAAGCTTTCACTCGAGCCTCGTCACTTGAGAGAACCATCGGGTGTGTCCAAAATGATTTCTGAGCCGACGATACATTTGGCGCAAACTGTGCACCTATCTTGCACTGACACTAACATTGCCTCCAAACAAAAAGAATCGAGATTCCACATGACCCACGTCACGTAGGAGTACCATCAGGTGCATCGAAAATGATTTCTAAGCCGATGGTATGTTTGGCACAAACCATGTAGCTATCTTGCACCGACACTAACACTGTCTCCAAATAGAAAGAAGTGAGATTCCAGATGATCCACATCACCTAGGAGATCCATCGGGTGCGTCCAAAATGATTTCCAAGCCGATAGGACGTTCAACTTAAACTGTGCACCTATCTTGCGTCAAGATTAGCACTATCTCTGAAAGGACTGAAACGAGCTTCCACTTGAGCCTTGTCACCTAGTGGTACCTTCAGGTGCATCCAAAATGATTTCTGATCCTATGGTACGTCTAGCACAAACCTTGCACTGCGTCAAACACGATTTTTGAGCCTATGGTATGTCTAGGGCAAATCATGCACCTATCTTGCATGGACACTAACACTTTTCCAAACAAAAATAAGAGAGATTCCACATGACCCATGTCACCTAGGAGTTCCATCAGATGTATCATAAATAATTTCTGAGCCTTTTTTTTGAGCATCGGTTTCTAAGTCTATGGTATGTTCGACACAAACTGTGCACCTATCTTGCGTCAAGAGTAGCACTATCTCTAAACGGACCAAGTTTCCACTTGAGCCTCATCACCTTGGAGTACCATCAGGTGCGTCGAAAATGATTTCTGAGCTAATGGTACGTTTGGCGTAAACAGTGCACCTATCTTGCACCGTCACTAAAACTATCTCCAAAGACAAAGAGGTGCGATTTCACATGACCCACCTCACCTAGGAGTTCCATTGGGTGTGTCCAAAACATTCCGAGCCTATGGTAAGTTCAACGCAAACCGTGCACCTATCTTGCGTCAAGATTAGCTCTATCTCTGAAAGGACCGAAACAAGCTTCCACTTGAGCCTCGTCACCAAGTGGTACCATCGAGTGTGTCCAAAATGATTTCTGAGCCTATGGTACGTCTAGTGCAAACCATGCACCTATCTTATACCAATAGTATCACTATGTATAAATGGAAAGAAGTGAGATTCCACTTAACTCACGTCGCCTAGGAGTTCCATCAGGTGCATCCAAAAGGATTTCTAAGCCTATGGTATATTCGACGCAAATAATGCACCTATATTGCATCAAGATTAGCACCGTCTCCAAATGGACCAATCTTTCACTTGAGCCTCGTCACCTTGGTGCACCATCGGGTGCGACCAAAATAATTTCTAAGCCGATGGTATGTTTGGCGCAAACTGTGCACCTATCTTGCACCTATAGTAACACTGTCTCCAAAGAAAAAGAACTGAGATTCCAAAAGACCAACGTCTCTTAAGAGTTCCATTAGGTGCATCCAAAATGATTTCTAAGCCTATGGTATATTTGACGCAAACAGTGCACCTGTCTTGCATCAAGATTAGCACGGTCTCCAAACAGACCAAGCTTTCACTTGAGCCTCGCACCTAGGTGCACCATCAGGTGCGACCAAAATGATTTCTGAGCTGATGGTACGTTTGCGCAAACCGTGCACCTATCTTGCACCGACAATAACACTGTCTCCAAAGAGAAACAACTAAGATTCCACAAGACCCACGTCTCCTAAGAGTTCCAACGGGTGCGTCCAATGAGATTTCAAAGCCTATGGTACATTCAACGCGAACCATGCACCTATCACGTATCACTTCCACTTGAGCCTCCTCACCTAGTGGTACTAACGAGTGCGTCCAAACGATTTCTGAGCACATTGTACATTTGGCGCTAACCATGCAACTATCTTGCACCGACACTAAAACTGTCTCCAAACAGAAAGAAGTGAGATTCCAGATGACCCACGTCACCTGAGAGCTCCATCGGATGCGTCCAAAATGATTTCCAAACCGATAGGACGTTCGGCACAAACTGTGCACCTATCTTGCGTCAGGATTGGCACTATCTCCAAAGGGATCGAATCGAGCTTCCACTTGAGCCTCGTCACCTAGTGGTACCAATTGGTGCGTCTAAAATGATTTCTCAGGCTATGGTACCTCTAGCGCAAACCTTGCACTGCGTCCAAAATAATTTTTGAGCCTATGGTATGTCTAGCGCAAATCATACACCTATCTTGCATTGACACTAACATTGTCTCCAAACAGAGAGAAGAGAGATTCCACACGACCCACGTCACCTAGGAGTTCCATCGTATGCATTCAAAATGATTTCTGAGCCTATGGTACGTTCAACACAAGCCATGCACCTATCTTGCATCAAGAGTAGCACTATCTCCAAATGGACCGAGCTTTCAGTTGAGCCTCGTCACCTCAGAGTACCATCAGGTGCATCCAAAATGATTTCTGAGTCGATGGTACGTTTGGTGCTAACTGTGCGCCTATCTTGCACCGATAGTATCACTATGTCTAAACAAAAAGAAGTGAGATTCCACATGACCCACGTCACCTAGGAGTTCCATCGGGTGCATCCAAAATGATTTCTAAGCGTATGGTATATTCGACGCAAATAGTGCACCTTCTTGCATCAAGATTAGCACTGTATTCAAATGGACCAAGCTTTCACTTGAGCCTCATCACTAGGTGCACCATCGAGTGCAACCAAAATGATTTCTGAGCCGATGGTACGTTTCACGCAAACCGTGCACCTATCTTGCATCGAAAGTAACACTAACTCAAAAGAGAAAGAACTGAGATTCCACATGACCCACGTCTCCTAAGTGTTCCATCGGGTGCATCCAAAGTGATTTCCAAGCCTATGGTACGTGCAATGCAAACCATGCACCTATCATGTATCACTTCCACTTGAGCGTCATCACCTAGTGGTACCAACAAGAGTGTCCAAACAATTTCTGAGTACATGGTACGTTTGGCGCAAACCATGCACCTATCTTGCACCAACACTAACACTATCTCAAAAAATAAAGAAGTGAGATTCTAGATGACCCACGTCACCTAAGAGTTCCATCAGTTGCATCCAAAATGATTTCCAACCCAATGGGACGTTCAGCGTAAACCGTGCACCAATCTTGTGTTAAGATTAGCACTATCTCTGAAAGGACCGAAATGAGCTTCCACTTGAGCCTCATCACCTAGTGGTACCATTAGGTGTGTCCAAAATGATTTATGAGGCTATGGTACGTCTAGCACAAACCTTGCACCGCGTCCAAAACGATTATTGAGCCTATGGTACGTCTAGCGCAAATCATGCACCTATCTTGCACTGACACTAACATTTTCTCCAAACAGAGAGAAGTGAGATTCCATATGACCCATGTCACCTAGGAGTTCCATCGGTGTCACACCCAGTTTTCTAAAGAACAAAACCAGGCTAATCATATGTGTGCCCAGGAAGTCCACACATATGCTAGAATGAAAAAGTATCAGAAACAATGTTATTATATAACGTATACATATCTATATTAACACTTACATCAGAGTACCGCGGAACGGTGACTAAACTTCACGCTCCATTCTTCTCAGGGACGGCTGACTGGGGGTAACATATGCCTAGCACTTCTACTAGTCTTCTGGAAACTCCACTACACCTTTGTCCTTCTTCCGAGTAGCATCTTACTACACACTGGAGTGTGGGGAAAATAGCAAGAGTGAGTCCATGTCGAACTCAACAAGTATAACACAGGGTTCATGAGGCGCAAAAGGCTAGACACTGTTTGACTACGTTTAGCTTTTAATCATCATATAATTAGCAATTGAGTAGCATCAAGGTAATCCAATCCCATTAATGAATCAATGATCAATTGTAATAAGGATAATGAATAGCATTAACATGAGCATAATAATAATAACAGTAATTAAGCATGAGATAACAATGGTGATCAACTATTCTGTAAGAATCCCCAAGGCCGCTCGTATCCGTGAGCACGGCTAGTATACCAGTTTTTAACTCTGCGCAGAGGTGTACACTTTCACTGTGAGTCATGATTTCCAAATGCATGGGTTTGCAAGGCCCAAAACATCAGAAACCATATAAAGCCATTCAAAAGTTCGTCTAACAAGTTAGGGCCATTAGATTCACTCGGCAGGCAGATGTAGAACCCCCCTTCCCAGTGGCACAAAACCGTAGCCTATACACACAAAGGACAGGGGCTCGCCCTACACCCAACTTGGCAAGCCTTTCTTACGCCATTTAAGGTAACCACTAACAAGCTAGAAAAGGTCTCTTGAACAACTAGAGCTAGAGCCATATAGCCCTCACAGCTGTACTGTATGTCCCGGTTATCACTTACAGGTAAGTCCTTATGGAGAGAAACCAGAGCAACAATATAACCCCTTGCTCTAGCCCCCTTTCAACAGTAATAAAATCATCTTAATTGGTTGATTGCATAATCCATTAGTCAAATTACAAGATCATTGTTCATAATTAAGCACTAGCAATAGCTACCCAAATACATAACCCATAGGTTGACAAGGAATCAAGATAACAATTGCTAAGTTAAATCTCTAAGGTTGCCAAGGTAGACACATGCATATGATATTGATTATAGTGAATAGGTAACAAGGATAGTCCCATGTTATACTTGCCTTTTTTCCATGTTAAGTTGCTCAGAATCTTCAGCTGCTATCTTTTGGTCTCCAACCTCTGCTTCGACTGTCAATCCTCAGCTTCTGATCTTCAGCGTTAACGGATCAAGCTTGCTCTACTCGTAGCAACCAAACACAGCAGATAAACAACAAACACAACTAAGAACAAACACCACACGAGAGAAAACAACACACTAAAAGAGAGCTACTGGTTACGGTCACAAGAACGCAAGAAACGTCGATAACGGAACTACGATTAAAAAGAAACGACTACCGAGAGTTTATATTATAAAAGAAACAACTACGAGCTTCATTTATTTTAAGTTAGAAAAATCGCATAGAATCTACTAATTCAGATTAGTCAAATTATTATATTAAGAACAAATTAGAACAAGTCTTATTTATTTATGAACATGTCTCGTATTATTCAATCAAATTCTTTACCTTGCAAAAGAAGAGTTCATGAGAGAGCACCTAAACAAGTTTATCTTATGCAAAGAGTTTGAACTAAGCAAATTATAATTTAGAAAACATGTTTATGGTAATAAGTAATCACGTTAATATTTGTATATAAATACAGTATAAAACCTATGTTGCTTTTAAATTAGAAATTTCTAGTTGCTTGCACATTAACCTAATTAATACTTGTATAAATGCATAAGCATGTGACATGACCAACGTGGCTACAAGACCGCAGATTATATCACTACAAATGTCATGGAAAAATGAAGAAACTAGTTTGGAGTTAAAACATCAGCTACCAAGGACTAAGATCAACAGTCTATGCGCCCGGTGTAAAATGCAATTTCTTGAGTTGAGATGTAAAGAAGGAAGATGACTTATTTTTGCGAGAATAATGTAGTCATGATAACAGTATAAATGCTTTGATCAATAAAGTGATGGACAAGGAAGTGGCGCTGACCTTTTATAAATCGGCCAGGAGTGTGCTACTGATGCCTCAATGTAGTCGCTGATGGATAGGTTCTAGGCAACAAAGGATTAGAAGGATCACAACGGCAGAGAGATGATTTCGTGCTTGCTCATGTACACGTAGACGTAGGCATGCATGGTGGTTGCAAGTTGCGTCGACGGCTTGGTCTTCGGACGCCGGACATGAAAGCTCACGAGTGGTGGCCGGCACAAGCCCTGCAGCATTCAGAGCAGAGCAAAACACGCACTGCATGGAGTCAAACTCTGGCAATAGATCAGCACGTGGGTTCTGGTTGATCATACACAGCTTCATGCAAAGCTCGGGGGTCTGGCTTCTCTTCAGAGATCTGCGGCAAGGGAACCAATAATCAGCCTGGAGCAGACACCAAGGGCAATGATCCGCAGCTGGTGCATCTCAAGGACTTCGACGCAGTGCAACGGATGGATCGGCATCATCTGGGTAAAGCAGAGCACACCACGTACGTCAAGCTGCCGAGCGCCGAAGGGAACAACGACGATCGAGAATCGACCGACGGCGGCAAGCGGACTACTTCTCAACAGCCAGATACAAGGAGACCATAGGAAGGTGCTAGGGCTCACAGCGCTGGCGGTGTGTTTGCGAGCTCGGCGAGATCCGAAGTGTGCGGCGGCGGTGGCTCAGTCAAGATTGATTGGCTTACTTTTAGGGTTTTAGAAAAGAACAATGGACTAGGCTTCTATATATATGTGTATATGGACATGATGTCTGGCTGGCCATACATATACGTATATCCTTGTTCTTCTCAACAGCCACGTCCACGAAGTCCCAAACGAACATGCCATAGCCACGTATATCTCCTGAGTTCTCTCTATGGCAAATAAGTTGTATGCAAGATTTCTCCTGAGTTCTCTCTATGGCAATAAGTTGTATGCAAGATCAGATTCCTTACAGGTTGTACAAGAGTCGTGAGAGGGTAGAGGCATGAGCCTGTCCTGAGCGATGCTGGGCACCCTCGGACTAACAGACCGGCAACTCGATTCATCTTGGAGATTGACCATGGCTCTTAAAAAAATAGGCACGGTGGCTTATATAAATATAGGAGGCTCATCCAATTGACTGTACGTGCCTTTCGATTCCAACTTGGTGGGACTGCACATAAGCGACTGGAAAAAGAATTGCACTTGCATGCACGTATACATATATATATATATGTATATTTAAGATACGGCGAGAGGTGGAGGGAGCTACGAGCGACGGCTCGTGATAAGAATTGTACTACTGAAATCAGGGCGTCGAGGGCTACGCCGGCATATATATAGTTGTAGGGTTTGGAAACTTTCGGAATTTCTTAATTTCAGGATTATTTTAATTCCGCGAATAAAATAATTCCAGAAAATCTAGAATTACCTTTGGCCGCGAAAAATAGCCCGGAGCTCAGAAAAATCACGGGAAACATCAAAAGACTCTTGGAAAGATAAGTAACTCAACTAAGTGAGTTTGAGCTCATGAATAGATGGATGAAGAGATCAAGGAAAAAGATTAAGCTCACGGAAATTGAAAATTTTAAATCCAGAAAATACCAAAAGTTTTCCGATGAAAAGTAAACGTTGTCCTATGATATTTTGAAAATAATAGCACTCACCAACACCAAAGACAAACATCACACAAACACCACATTATCAAATTAATATGAAAAGTTTAAAACCACAATTTTCTATATTTAAATTAGCAGCAAATTAACTTATCTAATAAATTTATTCAAATATTGAAATCATTTATTTTATTTAATGTTTTTCATGCACAACCCAAAATAGGAAATTTTGGGTGTGACAATCGGATGCGTCCAAAATGATTTCTGAGCCTATGGTACGTTCAACGTAAACCATGCACCTATCTTGCATCAAGAGTAGCACTATCTCCAAATGGATCGAGCTTTAACTTGAGCCTCGTCACCTAGGAGTATCATCAAGTGCGTCTAAAATGATCTTGGAGCAGATGGTATGTTTGGCACAAACTGTGCACCTACCTTGCACCGACAGTAACACTGTCCCCAAAGAGAAAGAAGTGAGATTCCATGTGACCCACGTCTCCTAAGAGTTCCATCGGGTGTGTCCAAAATGATTTCCGAGCCTTAGGTACATTCGACACAAAACCGTGCACCTATCTTGTATCACTTCCACTTGATCCTTGACACCTAGTGGTACAATCGAGTGGGTCCAACATAATTTCTGAGCCTACGCTACGTCTAGCACAAACCATACACCTAACTTGCACCGACACTATCATTATCTCCAAACAGAAAGAAGCGAGCTTCCACATGACCCACGCCACCTAGGAGTTCCATTGGGTGCATCCAAAATAATTTCTGATCTTATGGTATGCTCGACGCAAACCGTGCACCTATCTTGCATCAAGATTAGCACTGTCTCCAAATAGATCAAGCTTTCACTTAAGCCTCGTCACTTAGGAGTACCATCGGGTGTGTCCAAAATGATTTCTGAGCCAATGGTACATTTGGCACAAACCGTGCACCTATCTTGCACTAATAGTAACACTGTCTCCAAAGGGAACGAAGTGAGATTCCAAATGACCCACATTACCAAGGAGATCCATCGGGTGCGTCCAAAATGATTTCTAAGCCGATAGGACGTTCAACTTAAACTGTGCACCTATCTTGCGTTAAGATTAGCACTATCTCTGAAAGGACCAAAATGAGCTTCACTTGAGCCTTGTCACCTAGTGGTACCTCCAGGTGCATCCAAAATGATTTATGAGCTATGGTACGTCTAGCACAAACCTTGCACTGCGTCAAACATGATTTTTGAGCCTACGGTACGTCTAGGGCAAATCATCCACCTATCTTGCATCGACACTAACACTTTTTCCAAACAAAAATAAGAGAGATTCCACATGACCCACGTCACCTAGGAGTTCCATCAGATGTATCCTAAATGATTTCTGAGTCTTTTTTTGAGCATCGGTTTCTAAGTCCATGGTATGTTCGACACAAACTTTGCACCTATCTTGCGTCAAGAGTAGCACTATCTCTAAACGGACCAAGTTTCCACTTGAGCCTCATCACCTCGGAGTACCATCAGGTGCGTCGAAAATGATTTCTGAGGTAATGGTACGTTTGGTGCAAACTGTGCACCTATCTTGCACCGTCACTAAAACTATCTCCAAAGACAAAGTAGTGCGATTTCACATGACCCACCTCACCTAGGAGTTCCATCGGGTGTGTCCAAAACATTTCCGAGCCTATGGTAAGTTCCACGCAAACCGTGCACCTATCTTGAGTCAAGATTAGCTCTATCTCCGAAAGGACCGAAACAAGCTTCCACTTGAGCCTTGTCACCAAGTGGTACCATCGAGTGTGTCCAAAATGATTTCTGAGCCTATGGTACGTCTAGTGCAAACCATGCACCTATCTTATACTGATAGTATCACTATGTATAAATGGAAAGAAGTGAGATTCCACATGACCCACGTCGCTTAGGAGTTCCATCAGGTGTATCCAAACGGATTTCTAAGCCTATAGTATATTCGACGCAAATAGTGCACCTATCTTGCAACAAGATTAGCATCGTCTCCAAATGGACCAATCTTTCACTTGAGCCTCGTCACCTTGGTGCACCATCGGGTGTGACCAAAATAATTTCTGAGCTGATGGTATGTTTGGTGCAAACTGTGCACCTATCTTGCACCGATAGTAACACTGTCTCCAAAGAGAAAGAACTGAGATTCTAGAAGACCAACGTCTCCTAAGAATTCCATCGGGTGCATCCAAACGGATTTCTAAGCCTATGGTATATTTGACGCAAACAGTGCACCTGTCTTGCATCAAGATTAGCACGGTCTCCAAATAGACCAAGCTTTCACTTGAGCCTCGCACCTAGGTGCACCATTGGGTGCGACCAAAATGATTTCTGAGCCGATGGTACGTTTGCACAAACCGTGCACCTATCTTGCACCAATAGTAACACTGTCTCCAAAGAGAAACAACTAAGATTCCAAAAGATCCACATCTCCTAAGAGTTCCATCAGGTGCGTCCAAAGTGATTTCCAAGCCTATGGTACATTCAACGCGAACCATGCACCTATCATGTATCACTTCCACTTGAGCCTCCTCACCTAGTGTTACCAACGAGTGCGTCCAAAGGATTTCTAAGCACATTGTATGTTTGGCGCTAACCATGCAACTATCTTGCACCGACACTAACACTGTCTCCAAACAGAAAGAAGTGAGATTCCAGATGACCCACATCACCTAAGAGTTCCATCAGTTGCATCCGAAATGATTTCCAAGCCGATGGGACGTTCGGCGCAAACCGTGCACCAATCTTGCGTCAAGATTAGCACTATCTCTGAAAGGACCAAAATGAGCTTCCACTTGAGCCTCATCACCTAGTGGTACCATCAAGTGCGTCCAAAACGATTTATGAGGCTATGGTACGTCTAGCGCAAACCTTGCGCCGCGTCCAAAACGATTATTGAGCCTATGGTATGTCTAGCGCAAATCATGCACCTATCTTGCACTGACACTAACATTTTCTCCAAACAGAGAGAAGAGAGATTCCACATGACCCATGTCACCTAGGAGTTCCATCGGATGCGTCCAAAATGATTTCTGAGCCTATGGTACGTTCGACGCAAACCATGCACCTATCTTGCATCAAGAGTAGCACTATCTCCAAATGGATCGAGCTTTCACTTAAGCCTCGTCACTTAGGAGTACCATCAGGTGTGTCCAAATTGATTTCTGAGCCGATGGTACGTTTGGCGCAAACTGTGCACCTATCTTGAACTAATAGTAACACTGTCTCCAAAGGGAACGAAGTGAGACTCCATATGACCCACGTCACCTAAGAGTTCCATCAGGTGCGGCCAAACTGATTTCTAAGCCTATGGTACGTTCGACGCAAGCCATGCACCCTCCTTGTGTCAGTTCCATTTGAGCCTCGTCACATAGTAGTACCATTGAGCATGTCCAAAATGATTTCTAAGCCCATGGTACATCTAGTGCAAACCATGCACCAATCTCGCACCAATACTATCACTGTCTCCAAACAGAAAGAAGCGAGATTCCACATGACCCACATCACCTAGGAGTTATGTCAGGTGCATCCAAAATGATATCCGAGCCTATGGTACATTCGACGCAAACCGTGCACCTATCTTGCATCAAGACTAGCACTATCACTAAACGAACCAAGCTTTCACTTGAGCCTCATCACCAAGGAGTACAATTGGGTGCATCCAAAATGTTTTCTGAGCCGATGGTACATTGGCACAAACTGTGCACCTATCTTGCACTGATAGTAACACTGTCTCCAAAGAGAAAGAACTGAGATTCCACCTGACCCACGTCACCTAGGAGTTCCATCGGGTGTGTCCAAAATGATTTGGAAGCCTATGGGTTGTTCAATGCAAACCATGCACCTATCTAGCACCGACACTAACACTATGTCCAAAGAGAAAGAACTGAGATTCCACCTGACCCACGTCACCTAGGAGTTCCATCGGATGAGTCCAAAATAATTTCTGAGCCTATGGTATATTCGACGCAAAGTGTGCACCTATCTTGTGCCAAGATTAGCACTATCTCCAAATGGACTGAGCTTTCACATGAGCCTCGTCACCTAAGAGTACCATCAGGTGCGTCCAAATGATTTTCTAGACGATGGTATGTTTAGCGCAAACCGTGTACCTATCTTGCATCGACGCAAACACTGTCTCTAAATAGAAAGAAGTGAGATTCCACATGACCCACATCACCTAGGAGTTCCATCAGGTGAGTCCAAAATGATTTCTGAGCCTATGGTATATTCGACGCAAAGTGTGCACCTATCTTGCATCAAGATTAGCAGTATCTCCAAATGGACTGAGCTTTCACTTGAGCCTCATCACCTAAGAGTACCATCAGGTGCGTCCAAATGATTTCTGAGCCGATGGTATGTTTGGCACAAACCGTGTACCTATCTTGCATTGATGCAAACACTATCTCTAAATAGAAAGAAGTGAGATTCCACATGACCCACATCACCTAGGAGTTCCATCAGGTGTGTCCAAAATGATTTGCAAGCCTATGGGTCATTCGACGCAAATCATGCACCTATCTTGCGTCAAGATTAGCACTATCTCTGAAAGGACCGAAACGAGCTTCCACTTGGGCCTCGTCACCTAGGGTGAGTCCAAAATGATTTCTGATTCTATGGTACATCTAGCGCAAACCATGCACCTATGTTGCACCATCACTAACACTATTTCCAAACAGAAAGAAGAGAGATTCCACATGACCCACATCACCTAGGAGTTCCATCGGGTGCGTTCAAAACAATTTCTGAGCATGTGGTACGTTCGACACAAACCATGCACCTATCTTGCATCACAATTAGCACTATCTCCAAATGGACTGAGCTTTCACTTAAGCCTCGTCACCACAGAGTACCATAGGGTGCGTCCAAAACGATTTCTGAGCTGATGGTACATTCAGCGCAAACTGTGCACCTATCTTGCATCGACACTAACACTGTCTCCAAATTAAAAGAAGTGAGATTCCATTTGACCCATGTCACCTGAGTGTTCCGTCAGGTGCGTCCAATATGATTTTCATGCTTATGGTATGTTCGACGTAAACCGTGCACCAATCTTGTATCACTTCCACTTGAGCCTCGACACCTAGTGGTACCATCAAGTGCGTCCAAAATAATTTCTAAGCCTATGGTACGCCTAGCACAAACCATGCACCTGTCTTGCACCGACACAATCATTATCTCCAAACAGAAAGAAGCGAGGTTCCGCATGACTCACGTCACCTAGGAGTTCCATCGGGTGCATCCAAAATGATTTCTGAGTCTATGCTACGTTCGACACAAACTGTGCACCTATCTTGCATCAAGATTAGCAGTCTTCAAATGGAGCGAGCCTTCACTTGAGCCTCATCACCTTGGAGTACCAACGGGTGCATCCAAAACGATTTCTGAGCCGATGGTATGTTTGGCGCAAACCGAGCACCTATCTTGCGACAATAGTAACACTGTGTCCAAAGAGAAAGAACTAAGATTCCACATGACCCACGTCTCCTAAAAGTTCCAACGGGTGCGTTCAAAGCGATTTCCATGCCTATGGCACGTTCCACGCAAACCATGCACCTACCTTGTACCGATAGTATCACTATGTATAAATGGAAAGAAGTGAGATTCCACATGACCCACGTTGCCTAGGAGTTCCATTAGGTGCATCCAAAATGATTTCTAAGCCTATGGTATATTTGACGCAAACAGTGCACCTATATTGCATCAAGATTACACTGTCTCCAAACGGAGTAAGCTTTCACTTGAGCCTCGCACCTAGGTGCACCATCGGGTGCGACCAAAACGATTTCTGAGCTGATGGTACGTTTGCGCAAACCGGACACCTATCTTGCACCAATAGTAAAACTGTCTGCAAAGAAAAACAACTAAGATTCCACAAGATCCGCGTCTCCTAAGAGTTCCATCGGGTGCGTCCAAAGCGATTTCCAAGCCTATGGTACCTTCAACGCGAACCATGCACCTATCATGTATCACTTCCACTTGAGCCTCCTCACCTAGTGGTACCAACAAGTGCATCCAAATGATTTCTAAGCACATGGTACATTTGGCGCTAACCATGCAACTATCTTGCACCGACACTAACACTGTCTCTAAATAGAAAGAAGTGAGATTCTAGATGACCCACGTCACCTAAGAGCTTCATCGGTTGCGTCCAAAATGATTTCCAATCCGATAGGACGTTCGGCGCAAATCGTGCACCTATCTTGCGTCAAGATTGGCACTATCTCCAAAGGGACTTAAACGAGGTTCCACTTGAGCCTCGTCACCTAGTGGTACCAATTGGTGCATCTAAAACGATTTCTAAGGCTATGGTACGTCAAGCACAAACCTTGCACTACGTCTAAACTGATTTTTGAGCCTATGGTATGTATAGCACAAATCTTGCACCGATCTAGCATTGACACTAACATTGTCTCTAAACAGAGAGAAGAGAGATTCCACATGATGCACATCACCTAGGAGTTCCATCGGATGCGTCCAAAATGATTTCTGAGCCTATGGTACGTTCAACACAAACCATGCACCTATCTTGCATCAAGTGTAGCAGTATCTCCAAATGGACTGAGCTTTCAGTTGAGCCTCGTCATCTCAGAGTACCATCAGGTGCATCCAAAATGATTTATGAGTCGATGGTACGTTTGGTGCTAACTGTGCACCTATCTTGCACCGACAGTATCACTATGTTAAAGAGAAAGAAGTGAGATTCCACATGACCCACGTCACCTAGGAGTTCCATCGGGTGCATCTAGAATGATTTCTAAGCATATGGTACATTCGATGCAAATAGTGCACCTATCTTGCATCAAGATTAGCACTATATCCAAACGGACCAAGCTTTCACATGAGCCTCGTCACCTAGGTGCACCATCGGGTGCGACCAAAATGATTTCTGAGCCGATGGTACATTTGGCACAAACCACGCACCTATCTTGCACCGACAGTAACACTGTCTCCAAAGAAAAACAACTGAGATTCCACAAGACCCACGTCTCCTAAGAGTTCTATCGGGTGCGTCCAAAGCGATTTCCAAGCCTATGGTACATTCAACGCGAACCATGCACCTATCATGTATCACTTCCACTTGAGCCTCCTCACCTAGTGGTACCAACGAATGCGTCCAAACTGATTTCTAAGCCTATGGTATATTCGACGCAAAGTGTGCACCTATCTCGCGTCAAGATTAGCACTATCTCCAATTGGACTGAGCTTTTACTTGAGCCTCGTCACCTAAGAGTACCATCAGGTGCATCCGAATGATTTCTGAGCCGATGGTATGTTTGGCGCAAACCATGTACCAATCTTGCATCGACACTAACACTGTCTGTAAATAGAAAGAAGTGAGATTCCACATGACCCACATCACCTAGGAGTTCCGTTCGGTGCATACAAAATGATTTGCAAGCCTATGGGTCGTTCGACGCAAACCATGCACCTACCTTGCGTCAAGATTAGCACTATCTCTGAAAGGACCAAAACGAGCTTCCACTTGAGCCTCGTCACCTAGGGTACCATCAGGTGTGTCCAAAATGATTTCTGATTCTATGGTACATCTAGCACAAACCATGCACCTATCTTGCACTGCCACTAACATTGTTTCCAAATAGAAAGAAGAGAGATTCGACATGACCCACGTCACCTAGGAGTTCCATCGGGTGTGTCCAAAACGATTTCTGAGCCTATGGTACGTTCGACACAAACCATGCACCTATCTTGCGTCACAATTAGCACTATCTCCAAACGAACCAACCTTTCACTTGAGCCTCGTCACCTCCATTGGGTGCGTCCAAAATGATTTCTGAGCTGATGGTACGTTCAGCGCAAACTATGCTTCTATCTCGCATCGACACAAACACTATCTCCAAATAAAAAGAAGTGAGATTCCATTTGGCCCATGTCACCTAAGAGTTCCATCGGGTGCGTCTAATATGATTTCCGTGCCTATGGTATGTTCGACGCAAACCGTGCACCAATCTTGTAATACTTTCACTTGAGCCTCGACACCTAGTGGTACCATCGAGTGCGTCCAAATTGATTTATAAGCCTATGGTACGTCTAGCGCAAACCATGCACCTATCTTGCAACGACACAATCATTATCTCCAAACGGAAAGAAGCGAGGTTCCACATGACCCACATCACCTAGGAGTTCCATTGGGTGCATCCAAAATGATTTTTGAGCCTATGCTACGTTTGACGCAAACCGTACACCTATCTTGCATGAAGATTAGCACTGTCTCCAAATGGAGCGAGCCTTCACTTGAGACTCATCGCCTTGGAGTACTATCGGGTGCGTCCAAAGTGATTTCTGAGCCGATGGTACGTTTGGCGCAAACCGTGCACCTATATTGCAACGATAGTAACACTGTGTCCAAAGAGAAAGAACTGAGATTCCACATGACCCATGTCTCCTAAGAGTTCCATCAGGTGCGTCCAAAGCGATTTCCAAGCCTATGGTACGTTCCACGCAAACCATGCACCTATTTTGTATCAGTTCCACTTGAGCATCCTCACCTAGTGGTACCAACATGTGCGTCCAAATGATTTTTGAGCAGATGGTACATTTGGCGCAAACCATGCATCTATCTTGCACCGACACTAACACTATCTCCAAATGGAAAGAAGCGTGATTCCACCTGACCCACGTGACCTAGGAGTTCCATCGGGTGAGTCCAAAATGATTTTTGAGCCTATGGTACATTTGACGTAAAGCGTGCACCTATCTTGCATCAAGATTAGCGCTATCTCCAAATGGACTGAGCTTTCACTTGAGCCTCGTCACCCAAGAGTACCATCAGGTGTGTTCAAAATGATTTCTGAGCCGATTGTTTATTTTGCGCAAACCGTGCACCTATCTTGTACCGACAGTAACACTATCTCCAAACAGAACGAAGTGAGATTCCATATGACCGATGTCACCTAAGAGTTCTATCGGGTGCGTCCAAACTGATTTCTAGGCCTATGCTACGTTCGACGCAAACCATGCACCCACCATGTGTCACTTCCACTTGGTCCTCATTACCTAGTGGTACCATCGAGTGCGTCCAAAATGATTTCTGAGCCTATGGTACATCTAGCGCAAACCATGCACCTATCTCGCACTGATACTATCACTATCTCCTAATCAAAAGAAGTGAGATTACACATGACCCTTGTCACCTAGGAGTTCCGTTGGGTGCTTCCAAAACGATATCCGAGCCTATGTTACATGCGACGCAAACCATGCACCGATCTTGCATCAAGATTAGTACTGTCTCCAAATGGACCGAGCTTTGACTTGAGCCTCATCACCTAGGAGTACCATCGGGTGCATCCAAAAAGATTTTAAGCCGATGGTACGTTTGGCACAAATCGTGCATCTATCTTGCATTGATAGTAACATTGTCTCCAAAGAGAAAGAACCGAGGTTCCACATGACCCACATCTCCTAAGAGTTCCATCGGGTGCATCCAAAGCGATTTCCAAGCCTATGGTACGTTTGACGCAAACCATGCATCTATCCTATATCACTTCCACTTGAGCATCCTCACCTAATGGTACCAACGTGTGCGTCCAAACGATTTCTGAGCAGATGGTACGTTTGGCATAAACCATGCACCTATCTTGCATAGACACTAACACTGGCTCTAAATGGAAAGAAGCGAGATTCCACATGACCCACATCACCTAGGAGTTCCATCAGGTGAGTCCAAAATGATTTCTAAGCCTATGGCACATTCAGCGCAAAGCGTGCACCTATCTTGCATCAAGATTAGCACTATCTCCAAATGGACTGAGGTTTCACTTGAGCCTCATCACCTAAGAGTACCATCGGGTGTGTCCAAAATGATTTCTAAGCCAATGGTATGTTTGGCGCAAACCATGTACCTATCTTGCACCGACACTAACACTGTCTCTAAACAGAATGGAGTGAGATTCCACATGACCTGCGTCACCAAGTAGTTCCATCGGGTGTGTCCAAAGTGATATGCAAGCCTATGGGTCGTTCGATGCAAACCGTGCACCTAGGAGTTCCATCGGGTGCGTCCAAAATGATTTCCGAGCCTATGGCACGTTCGGCGCAAACCGTGCACCTATTTTGCGTCAATGTTAGCACTATATCCAAACAGACCGAAATGAGCTTTCATTTGGGCCTTGGTACCTAGGAGTACCATCGGGTGCGTCCAAAATGATTTATGACCCTTTGGTATGTATGGCATAAACTGTGCACCATCTTGCACCGACACTGACAGTCTCCAAATGGAAAGAAGTGAGATTCCACATGACCCACATCACCTTGGAGTTCCATCAGGTGTGTCCAAAATGATGTCCAAGCGTATTGTACTTTCGACGCACCTATCTTGCATCACAATTAGCACTATCTCCAAACGGACTGAACTTTCACTTGAGCCTCATCACCTCGGAGTACCATTGGGTGCGTCCAAAATGATTTCTGAGATGATGGTACGTTCGACGCAAGCCATGCACCTATCTTGCATCAAGATTAGCACTGTCTCCAAACGCACCAAGCTTTAACTTGAGCCTCATCACCTAGTAGTATCATCGGGTGCATCCAAAATGATTTTCTGAGCAGATGGTACGTTTGGCGCAAACCGTGCACCTATCTTGAACCCACAGTAACACTGTCCCCAAAGAGAAAGAAGTGAGATTACTTTTAACCCACGTCACCTAAGAGTTCCATCAGGTGCGTCCAAAATGATTTCTGAGCCTATGGTACGTTCGACACAAACCGTGCACCTATCTTGTATCACTTCCAATTGAGCCTCGGCACCTAGTCTTACCATTGAATGCATCGAAAATGATTTCTAAGCCTATGGTACGTCTAGCGCAAACCATGTAACTATCTTGCACCGACACTATCATTATCTCCAAGCGGAAAGAGGCAAGATGGCACATGACCCACGTCACCTCAGAGTTCCATCAGGTGCATCCAAAACGATTTCTGAGCCTATGGTACGTTCAACGCAAACTGTGCACCTATCTTCCATCAAGATTAGCACTGTCTCCAAATGGATCGAGATTTCACTTGAGCCTCGTCACCTAGGAGTACCATCGGGTGCGTCCAAATCGATTTCTGAGCTGATGGTACATTTGGTGCAAATCGTGCTCATATCTTGCACCGATAGTAACACTGTCTCCAAAGTGAAAGAGCTGAGATTCCACATGATCCACATCTCCTAAGAGTTCCATCGGGTGTGTCCAAAGTGATTTCTGAGCCTATGGTACATTTGATGCAAACCGTGCACCTATCTTGTATCACTTCCACTTAAGCCTTGTCACCTAGTGGTACCATCGAGTGCATCTAAAATGATTTCTAAACCTATAGAATATCTAGCACAAACCATGAACCTATCCTACACAAACACTATAGCTATCTCCAAACAGAAAGAAGCGAGATTTCACATGACCCACATCACTTAGAAGTTCCATCGGGTGCATCTAAAACGATTTTTGAGCCAATGGTTCATTCGATGCAAACAGTGCACCTACCTTGCATCAAGATTAGTGCTATCTCCAAACTGACCGAGCTTTCACTTGAGCCTCGTCACCTAAGAGTACCATCGGATGCGTCCAAAACGATTTCTGAGCTGATGGTATGTTTGGTGCAAATAGTGCACCTATCTTGAACCAAAAGTAACACTGTCTCCGAGGAGAAAGAATTAGGATTCCACATGACCCACGTCTCCTAAGAGTTCCATCGGGTGCATCCAAAGCGATTTCTTGGCCTATGGTACATTTGACACAAACCTTGCACCTAAATTGTATCACTTCCACTTGAGCCTCGTCACCTAGTGGTACCCTCGAGTGCGTCCAAAATGATTTCTAAGCCTATAGAATGTCTAGCGTAAACCATGCACCTATCTTGCACTAACGCTAACACTGTCTCCAAATGGAAGGAAGTGAGATTCCACATGGCCCACGTCACCTAGGAGTTCCATCGGGTGTGTCCAAAACAATTTCTGAGCCTATGGTATGTTAGACGCAATGCGTGCACCTAACTTGCATCAAGATTAGCCCTATCTCCAAATGGACTGAGCTTTCACTTCTTGTCACCAAGGAGTACCATTGGGTGCGTCCAAAATGAATTCTGAGCCGATGGTATGTTTGGCGCAAATCATGTACCTATCTTGCACTAACACTAACACTATATCCAAACAGAAAGAAGTGAGATTCCACACGACCCATGTCACCTAGAAGTTCGATCGGGAGCGCCCAAAATAATTTCCAAGCCTATGGTACATTTGACTCAAACTATGCACCTATCTTATGTCAAGATTAGTGCTACCTCTGAGAGGACCGAAACGAGCTTCTACTTGAGCCTTGTCACCTAGTGGTACCATTAGGTGCGTCCAAAATGATTTCTGAGCCTAAAGTATGTCTAGCACAAACCATGCACCTATCTTGCACCAACACCAACACTGTCTCCAAACAGAAAGAACAGAGATTCCACATGACCCACATCACCTAGGAGTTTCATCGGGTGCATCCAAAACAATTTCTGAGCCAAACAGAAAGAAGGGAGATTCGACAAGAGCCATATCACCTAGGAGTTCCATCGGGTGCATCCAAAATAATTTCCAAGCCTATGGCACGTTTGACGCAAATCGTGCACCTATCTTGCTTCAATATTAGCACTATCTCCAAATGGACTGAATTGAGCTTTCACTTGAGCTTCATCACCTAGCAGTACTATCGGATGCATCCAAAATGATTTCTGACCCATTGGTACATTTGGTGTAAATTGTGCACCATCTTGCACCGACACTGACACGGTCTCCGAATGGAGAGAAGTGAGATTCCACATGACCCACATCACCTTGGAGTTCCATCGGGTGTGTCCAAAATGATGTCCGAGCATATCATACTTTCGACGCAAACCGTGCACCTATCTTGTGTTGAGATTACCACTATCTCCAAATGGATCGAAACAAGCTTTCACTTGTGCAACGACACCTAGGAGTACCATCAGGTGCATCCAAAATGATTTCTGAGCCAATGGTACATTTGGGGCAAACCGTGCACGTATATTGCATTGACATTAACACCGTCTGAAAGCCCAAGTTTGCTTTTGGTAATTAATGACACCAAGTTGCTAATGCCATGCGTTAAGTGTTTTGAGTTAGGCATAAGCAACACATGTGATGAAGGTGTACGTGGCAAGGAGTAGTGGCCACAAGATCACAAAGAAATGGTGCATGAACATGAAATGTCGATCATGGTGGAGATGCACATAATATGATGGACATGATGATCAAGTGGAAGAGAAGGATCTAAGAGCGCAAGGCAAAGGTATAACCATAGGATTTTCCTTTTGCCGGTCTAAGATGAGTAGAGAAGTGATTGACCGGGTTTAGGATACATAGCCGACTATCAAGAGGGGCAATCACGGTTAGCTCGGGAATCAAGTGCCACTAGATCAATGTCTTGAACATATGCATTAGGATCTAGTTGAGAGCTAACATAACGCCTTGAAAAATGTTTGTGAAATGCTAACACACATGCACATTGATGGTGTACACTTGGTGGTGTTAGCACATTTGCGAAGGTGGTGGTGTTTGAGCGGTAGTAAGGCGTTTTCAAGGAAATGAAATGCCTATTTTCTATTGCGCCGGAGTCTAGAAAAGGTGGCGAAAGTCCAAATTGTTTTTCACTAAAAAACGGCGATCGGACGCTGCACCGGACGCGGTCACGGTTTGACCGGACGCGTCCGGTCATTTCAAAGTGGCGCGGGCACTAGGGTTTGTGATCGGACGCTGGTCTGGCCTGACCAGCGCGTCCAGTCAGTTCACTTGTGCGCAGAAGAAGGGCGCGCGACCGGCGCGTCCGGTCCCTCATGGAACCGGAGCGTCTGGTCAGGCGTCCAGAGGAGCAGAGCACAGCGGAGTGCCGATCGGACGAGCGGCGCATCCGGTCACGTGAGATCGGACGCGTCCGGTCTCGACGGGAGCTTACTGGAACGCGACCGGACGCTGGCACTGTCACGTCCGGTCAAACGGTAGAGCGCGTCAAACGGCAACAGCTAGTTCTGACCTGCACTGTTCACGCTTGTCCTGTAGTGACCGGACGCGTCTGGTCACCCTAACCGGAGCGTCCGGTCAGCATGATTTTCACTACGTCGTCCGTAACGGCTAGCTGCGTACCCCTTCGCTATAAATAGAAGTTGGCCAGGGTTTGAGGGCAACTCTTGCACATTTTGAGACCTAGAGACATCCTTTGAGCTAGAGAACAACCCCTCCACTCATCTATTTGCTTGGTTGCACATCTTGAGTGAGATTGAGTGAGATTCAAGTGCATTGCTTGAGAGTTGCATTCTAGAGGCACTTGATCTTCGAGTTGCTGCGGATTTCTTGTTACTCTTCCGTGTTTCCCGACACGGTAGACGGCTTGGAGCAGCGGAGGTGATTGAGCTCGCAATTGGAGATTGTTGGAGCCCACACCAAGTGTTGTAAGGGGTTCTTGATCCTTCCCCGCGGGAGTTCGCAAATTGGATACTCTAGTGGAGCTCGTGGCTTGGAGGATCCCCATCTTGTGTGCGGTTGTGCGGCGCCCGCCGAGGGCTCGACTCTTGATAGTCGATTAGCTCGTGAACCAACAAGTGGGTGCATCGCCACAACGAGGAGTAGCTTGCCGGGAAGCAAGTGAACCTCGGTAAAAATCTTGTGTCATCTCTTTGCCGAGGATTTCTCTTGTGGTTGATCATTGTGATTGATTCTTCGAGTGCATTACTTCTCTACATCGTTGGTATAAGAATCAAGTCACTTGCTCTCTACTTTCTTGTACTAGTCCTAGTGTAGCCTTTATCACATAGGAGTAAGTAGCTTAGTGACTTAGTCTTGTTGGTGTGTTAGAGATCATAGCCTTGCTTCACTAGAATTGTATAGGTGGCTTGCATAGTGTAGTTGAGCTAGTGCTAGAATTAGCTTAGCCATCTTTTGTTCTAACGTGGTTGTTTAGTGAAGCTTGTAGTTTTTTAAATAGGCTATTCACCCCCCCTCTAGCCATTTGGACCTTACAAGTGGTATCGGAGCCGAGGCACCGTTTATTTGAGGCTTAACAACCTATGGTGAAGAAGAAATGGCGCAATTAAGTTTGCACATCAACAACACCAAGAAGGCACCTCACTTTGATGGCACAAATTATGCATATTGGAAGGTTAAGATGACCGCACACCTCAAGTCTATCAATAGAGAAGTGTGGAAGGTCACCGAAACAAAATTTGAAGTTGCTAATCCGGAAGCACCTACACCGGTGGAGAAGCTTCAATGCAATGATATTGCCATTAGTGGTCTTCATGAGGCATTAGATGATAAGACATTTGAGCAAGTAAAGAACATAGAAGTTGCACATGATGCATGGGCCAAGCTAGAAGAAACATTTGAGGGCACCGAAGGCACAAAGACCGCTAAAGCATATATCTTGCAAGAAAAATTTTCAAGCTTTAAGATGCAAGATGATGAGAGTGTACCAGAGATGTTTCATAGATTGCAAGTCATTGTCAATGAGTTCAAGGCACTTGGTGAGGAAGTCAAGGACAACCAATTCTCTATGAAGTTCTTGAGAAGCTTGCCCAAGAGGTTTGATACATTGATCACCGTGCTAGTGAGGACTACATTGAAGGATTCAACTCCTCAACAAATATTTCAAGAAGTAATGACCGATGATTCATATAGAGAAGATGATGAGAAGGATGAGTTGGTCAAGAAGAAGAAGAAGGAAGATGAGAAGAAGAGGAGTGTGGCATTCAAAGCCACCACATCCAAGAGCAAATCCAAGATTGAATCATCAAGTGATGAAGACTCAAGCTCTTGCGATAGTGATGACATTGATGAGAAGATGGCTCTCTTTGTCAAGCAATTTGGCAAGTTCATGAAGAAGAAAGGCTTTCGTGCAAGAAGAAGAAAGAACTCATCCAAGAAGAATGAGCATACCATGAGATGCTTTAGATGCCATAGCAAGGACCATCTCATTGCAAAGTGTCCTTATGATAGTGATGATGAAGATGCTATCAAGAAGGAAAGGAAGAAGCAAAAGAAGAAGCAAGAAAAGAAGGAGAGCTCTCATAAGAAGAAGAATGATTCTCATGTTGCTACATGGGATAGTGATGATTCCTCAAGTGATGATGAGGATGACAACCAGAGCAAGAAGAAGGGACATGCTAGCATTGCTATTCAAGAGAAGGTCTCCCTCTTCGACACTCCATCGTGCTTCATGGCTAAGGCCGCTAAGGTATCATCTGATGATGAGAGTGATCATGATAGTGATAGTGATGAAGAAGAATTCACTAAAGATGAACTAATCACTATGCTAGAAGATTGCACTCAACATTTTAAAGAATCTAGAAAGGAGTGCAAGGGCTTGCTTAAGGAAAAGAAAAACCTTATGCAAGAACTTGATGAGCTTAGGGCATCTTATGAGAGTCTAAAGATAGACCATAAGAAGCTTCAAAAGTCTCACACTAAGCTTGAAGAAGCTCATTCCTCTCTAGTTGAAAAATGTGAAAACATGCCAACTAATGTTGAGAAAGCTAAAACTTGCAACATAGGCATATCTTGTGATATAATTGATGAATCTTGTCATAAGCCTATTGTTGTTGCTCCCACTAAACCTTCATGTAGCTCATCTACATCATCCTCATCTAGTAGTGACGGTTTCACTTGTGACTCCACACTAATAGTTGAGAATGAAAATCTCAAGGAGGTAAAAGAGCTCAATCACACCTTAGCCAAGGCTTATGGTGGTGAGGACCGCTTGCTTATGTGCTTGGGTAGCCAAAGAGCTTCTCTCTACAAAGAGGGATTGGGCTATAACCCCAAGAAAGGCAAGGCCGCTTTTGCTCCTCACAAGACTCGTTTTGTGAAGAACAATGGTAGCTATTACAAAAGTTGCAAGCAAGTTGGTCACATAGAGCAACATTGCATGAACAAGAAATCCAATGCTAATGTATCCTCAATTAAGTTTGATTCTTCCTATATACTTACCAAGGGTACAAATGGTGTTCATGCTAAGTTCATTGGTGCACCATGGATGGGCTCAAAGAAGAAAGCCATTTGGGTACCAAAGAGCTTGGTCACTAACCTTGGAGGACCCAAACAAGTTTGGGTACCTAAAAAGAATTGATCTTATCTTGTAGGTCAATTACAAAGCCGGAGGAAGGCATTGGGTGCTTGATAGTGGGTGCACTCAACATATGACCGGGGATTCTTGTATGTTCAAATCTATTGATACAAGTCAAAATGGTGGTTTTGATGCTATCACTTTCAGCAACAACAAGAAATGCAAGGTCAAGGGGCTTGGTAAAATTGCTATCTCAAATGACATGAGCATATCTAATGTATTGCTAGTTGAGAGCTTGGATTTCAATCTTTTGTCAGTAGCATAACTTTGTGATCTTGGCTTCAAGTGCATATTTGGTAGTGATGATGTTGAAGTCATAAGTGTTGATGGATCAAATTTGATATTCAAAGGATTTAGACATGGTAGCTTATACTTGGTTGACTTCAATGATAGTGAGACACAATTGACATCATGCTTGCTTAGCAAATCTAGTATGGGATGGTTGTGGCACAGAAGGCTTGGTCATGTTGGAATGAAACAATTGAACAAACTTTTGAGGCATGACTTAGTTAGAGGCTTGAAGGATGTCACCTTTGAGAAGGATAAACCTTGTAGTGCTTGTCAAGCCGGCAAACAAGTTGGAAATAAACATCCTAGTAAGAGTGAAATGAGTACATCAAAGGCATTTGAGCTATTGCATATGGACTTGTTTGGGCCAACTACATACACTAGCATTGGTGGCAATAAGTATGGTTTTGTGATTGTTGATGAATATACTAGATACACTTGGGTGTTCTTTCTCTTTGACAAAAGTGATGTTTATGATCTATTCAAGTCTTTTGTCAAGAGGGTGCAAAATGAGTTTGAGACTACCATCAAGAAGATTAGAAGTGACAATGGTAGTGAGTTCAAGAACACAAGAATTGAAGATTTATGTGATGATCTTGGTATTGGACATCAATTTTCACCAACATACACTCCTCAATCCAATGGTGTAGTTGAAAGAAAGAATAGAACTTTGATTGACATGGCTAGATCAATGCTTAGTGAATACAATGTGAGTCATTCATTTTGGAGTGAAGCCATCAACACGGCTTGCTATTGTAGCAACCGTCTTTATTGCCATGGGAAGCTTGGGAAGACACCATATGAGCTATTGAATGGAAGAAAGCCCAACATTGCATACTTTAGAGTGTTTGGTTGCAAATGCTATATTCTCAAGAAAGGCACTAAATTGAGCAGGTTTGAAAAGAAATGTGATGAAGGGTTCTTACTTGGTTATTCTACCACAAGCAAAGCATATAGAGTTTGGAATCTCACAAATGGCACCTTGGAAGAAGTTCATGATGTTGAGTTTGATGAAACCCAAGGATCTCAAAATGAAGCTCAAAACCTTGATGATGTGAGAGGAGATCAATTGTCAAATGCAATGAAGAACATGGACATTGGTGATGTTAGGCCAAGGCAAGTTGATGATGATGATATTCATGTGATCAACCAAAATGTGCAAATTGATACAAATCAAGCAAGCTCTAGTGGTACTCATGATGAAGCTCAAGTTCAAGGTCAAACAAGTGGAAGCAATCAACTCCCAATACTCCAACCTACTAGTATTGCAAGGGATCATCCATTGGATCAAATCATTGGTGGAATTCAAAGTGGTGTTCAAACTAGATCAAGATTAGCATCCTTTTGTGAGCACTACTCATTTGTGTCACTTGAAGAACCTAAGAAAATAGAAGATGCTTTGAAAGATTCCGATTGGGTAAATGCCATGCATGAGGAGCTAAACAACTTCACTAGAAATCAAGTTTGGGAACTTGTTGAAAGGCCGAAGAACTACAATGTGATTGGCACTAAGTGGGTCTTTAGAAACAAGCAAGATCAAGATGGTATGGTTGTGAGAAACAAAGCAAGATTGGTAGCACAAGGATATACTCAAGTTGAGGGTCTTGATTTTGGAGAGACATTGGAGGCAATTAGAATCTTATTAGCATATGCTTGTGCACACAACATCAAGCGCTATCAAATGGATGTTAAGAGTGCATTTCTCAATGGCTACATCAATGAAGAAGTCTATGTTGAGCAACCTCCCGGTTTTGAAGATGATAAGAAGCCCGACCATGTTTACAAGCTCATGAAGGCATTGTATGGTTTGAAGCAAGCACCTAGAGCATGGTATGAGAGGCTGAGGGACTTTCTTCTTTCTAAAGGATTCAAGATGGGAAAGGTTGACACCACTCTCTTCACCAAAAAGATAGGCATTGACTTGTTTGTGTTGCAAATCTATGTGGATGATATCATTTTTGGATCAACCAATCAAGACTTTTGTGAAGAGTTTGGAAAAATGATGGCAAATGAGTTTGAGATGTCTATGATTGGAGAGCTTAGTTACTTCCTTGGACTTCAAATCAAGCAAATGAAGAATGGCACTTTTGTAAGTCAAGGCAAGTACATCAAGGACATGATCAAGAAGTTTGGATTGCAAGATGCTAAGCAAATGAGTACACCAATGGGCACAAATGATCAATTGGGTGTTGATGCTAGTGGCAACATGGTAGATCAAAAGCAATACCGGTCTATGATTGGAAGTTTGCTCTATGTCACCGCTTCGAGGCCGGATGTGATGTTTAGTGTGTGCAAGTGTGCAAGATATCAAGCTTCACCTAGAGAAAGTCACTTGAAAGCAACCAAGAGGATATTGAGATATCTTAAGGGCACTCATGATGTTGGATTATGGTTTCCAAAGGGGTCTAATTTTGAGTTGATTGGATATTCGGACTCCGACTATGGTGGATGCAAGATTGATAGAATGAGCACAAGTGGCACTTGTCAATTGTTTGGAAGGTCTCTTGTTTCATGGTCATCAAAGAAACAAAATAGTGTTGCACTATCTACCACCGAGGCCGAATACATTAGTGCCGGTAGTTGTTGTGCACAATTGCTTTGGATGAAGGCCACAAAATGTTCCGTTGTTTTGTGATAATGAAAGTGCAATCAAGATGACACAAAATCTGGTTCAACATTCAAGAACGAAGCACATTGACATAAGGCATCACTTCATAAGAGACCATCAACAAAAGGGTGATATTAGCATTGAGAGCATTGGCACCGAAGATCAACTAGCCGACATATTCACAAAGCCACTTGATGAGAAAAGATTTTACAAGTTGAAGAATGAATTGAACATACTTGACTTCTCCAACTTGAAATGAGTGCACCCCCACATTCTTATATGACATGCCTCTCCTCCGACATAGCAAGGTAAAGTTGTTTGGCATATCATCCATACTTTGCTAAGGACATGTTTAGAACATATAGACATATTTGCATGACAAATAGGCTCATTCATGAAAATCAAATGAGTTTAATGTATATATGGTACCACTATTGCTTCTATGTTTTGATTAATCTAGTGGTAGCATATGACATGTTTGTGGGCTTGCAAACCTAGTGTTCAATCTAGAAAATGAGCTCATGATGTGTAATTCAACATGGTCAAGATAACCCTTATACTTTATGAGGTGTGAAGAAGCTTGTCCTTGGATCAAACCGAATTACATATTCTAGGCAAGTGATCTAGATTGAACCATAATTTGGACTCTCTCATATTAATTGAATTAACTCTCACTAAAATTGGCACCTTTTTGGTGATTGTTGACAAAGGGGGAGAGAAAAGTCACAAAGATAGAAAAGTCACAAAGATAAAAAGTTAAGTTGCAAAGGGGGAGAGAATGACATTGGAAAGGGATCAATTAAAAATTGAGAACACAAGTAGGGGGAGCAAGCTCATGAATTATTTGTTGCATTTGTATGTGCATTAACATGATGTTGCATTGCAAAGCTTAAATTCATATTCTTGTTTGTATGGTGATTGCTAGAATTAGAACTTGAATGATGATTTGTTGTGAGTAGCTTTACAAGTGGTATCTAGACACCTTTGCTTATAATATTGATCTCATGGGGTACTTTAGTGTTTGTGATCTTTACAAGTGATGAATTACAAGTGGTGTCTAGCTACATTGATGCTAAGGATGGTATATAAAGGCAACTCCGATTGGTATCATGCTTCAAAGGTCCATTCTATATACCCTAGCATCAATTTGATAGTAGTAACTCTCCCAAAATTCAAATCCATACATATGTGCACAATTGAACCAAACTCATGGAAGCACATATGTAGGGGGAGCTAATACTATCGAAATTGAAAATTGATTTCATTTCATATCTTTGTGATGGTTGTCATCAATTACCAAAAAGGGGGAGATTGAAAGCCCAAGTTTGGTTTTGGTAATTAATGACACCAAGTTGCTAATGCCATGCGTTAAGTGTTTTGAGTTAGGCATAAGCAACACATGTGATGAAGGTGTACGTGGCAAGGAGTAGTGGCCACAAGATCACAAATAAATGGTGCATGAACATGAAATGTCGATCATGGTGGAGATGCACATAATATGATGGACATGATGATCAAGTGGAAGAGAAGGATCTAAGAGCGCAAGGCAAAGGTATAACCATAGGATTTTCCTTTTGCCGGTCTAAGATGAGTAGAGAAGTGATTGACCGGGTTTAGGATACATAGCCGACTATCAAGAGGGGCAATCACGGTTAGCTCGGGAATCAAGTGCCACTAGATCAATGTCTTGAGCATATGCATTAGGATCTAGTTGAGAGCTAACATAACGCCTTGAAAAATGTTTGTGAAATGCTAACACACATGCACATTGATGGTGTACACTTGGTGGTGTTAGCACATTTGCGAAGGCGGTGGTGTTTGAGCGCTAGTAAGGGGTTTGGGGTTTTCGAGGAAATGAAATGCCTATTTTCTATTGCGCCAGAGTCTAGAAAAGGTGGCGAAAGTCCAAATTGTTTTTCACTGAAAAACGGCGATCGGACGCTGCACCGGACGCGGTCACGGTTTGACCGGACGCGTCTGGTCAGTTCAAAGTGGCGCGGGCACTAGGGTTTGTGACCGGACGCTGGTCTGGCCTGACCAGCATGTTCGGTCAGTCCACCTGTGCGCAGAAGAAGGGCGCGCGACCGGCGCGTCCGGTCCCTCACGGAACCGGAGCGTCCGGTCAGGCGTCCAGAGGAGCAGAGCACAGCGGAGTGCCGATCGGACGCGCGGCGCGTCCGGTCACGTGAGATCGGACGCGTCCGGTCTCAACGGGAGCTTACTAGAACGCGACCGGACGCTGGCACTGCCGCGTCCGGTCAAACGGTAGAGCGCGTCCGGTCACGGCAACGGCTGGTTCTGACGCGCACTATTCACGCTTGTCCTGTAGTGACCGGACGCGTCCGGTCACCCTGACCGGAGCGTCCGGTCAGCACGATTTTCGCTGCGTCGTCCGTAACGGCTAGCTGCGTACCCCTTCGCTATAAATAGAAGTTGGCCGGGGTTTGAGGGCAACTCTTGCACATTTTGAGACCTAGAGACATCCTTTGAGCTAGAGAACAACCCCTCCACTCATCTCTTTGCTTGGTTGCACATCTTGAGTGAGATTGAGTGAGATTCAAGTGCATTGCTTGAGAGTTGCATTCTAGAGGCACTTGATCTTCGAGTTGCTGCAGATTTCTTGTTACTCTTCCGTGTTTCCCGACACGGTAGACGGCTTGGAGCAGCGGAGGTGATTGAGCTCGCAATTGGAGATTGTTGGAGCCCTCACCAAGTGTTGTAAGGGGTTCTTGATCCTTCCCCGCGGGAGTTCGCAAATTGGATACTCTAGTGGAGCTCGTGGCTTGGAGGATCCCCATCTTGTGTGCGGTTGTGCGGCGCCCGCCGAGGGCTCGACTCTTGATAGTCGATTAGCTCGTGAACCGACAAGTGGGTGCATTGCCACAACGAGGAGTAGCTTGCCGGGAAGCAAGTGAACCTCGGTAAAAATCTTGTGTCATCTCTTTGCCGAGGATTTCTCTTGTGGTTGATCATTGTGATTGATTCTTCGAGTGCATTACTTCTCTACATCGTTGGTATAAGAATCAAGTCACTTGCTCTCTACTTTCTTGTACTAGTCCTAGTGTAGCCTTTATCACATAGGAGTAAGTAGCTTAGTGACTTAGTCTTGTTGGTGTGTTAGAGATCATAGCCTTGCTTCACTAGAATTGTATAGGTGGCTTGCATAGTGTAGTTGAGCTAGTGCTAGAATTAGCTTAGCCATCTTTTGTTCTAACGTGGTTGTTTAGTGAAGCTTGTAGTTTTTTAAATAGGCTATTCACCCCCCCTCTAGATGCAAACCATGCACCTATCTTGCGTCAAGACTAGCACTATCTCCGAACAGACCGACATGAGCTTCCACTTGAGCCTCGTCACCTAGCCATACCATCGAGTGCGTCCAAAATGATTTCTGAGCCGATGGTACGTCTAGCGCAAGCCATGTACCTATCTTGCATTGACACTAACATTATCTCTAAACAGAAAGAAGCATTATTCCACATGACCCACGTCACCTATGAGTTCCATCGGGTGAGTCCAAAACAATTTCTGACCCTATGGGACGTTTGACGCAAACCGTGCTCCTATCTTGCATCATGATTAGCACTATCTTCAAACAGACCAAGCTTTCACATGAGCCTCGTCATCTAGGAATACCATCGGCTGCGTCCAAAACAATTTCTGAGCAGACAATGTGTTTAGCGCAAACCGTACACCTATCTTGCGTCAAGATTAGCACTATCTCCGGAAGGACTAAAACGAGCTTCCACTGAGCCTCGCCACCTAGTGGTACCATCGAGTGCGTCTAAAATGATTTCTGAGCCTATTGTACGTCTAGCAGAAACCATGCACCTATCTTGCACCGACACTATAACTATCTCCAAATGAAAGGAAGCGAGATTCCATAGGACCCCTATCACCTAGGAGTTCAATCGGATGCATCCAAAATGATTTCTGAGCCAATGGTACGCTTGACACATACAGTGCACCTATTTTGCCTCTAGATTAGCACTGTCTCCAAACGGACTGAGCTTTCCCTTGAGCCTTGTCACCTAGGAGCACCATCGGTTGCGTCCAAAATGATTTCTAAGCCGATGGTACATTTGACTCAAACCATTCACCTGTCTTGTATCATTTCCACTTGAGCCTCATCACCTAGTGGCACCAACGAGTGTCTCCAAAATGGAAAGAAGTGAGATTCCAAATGACCCCAGTCACCTGGTAGTTCCATCGGGTGCGTCTAAAAGGATTTCTAAGCCTATGGTACGTTCAACGCAAACCGTGCACCTAACTTGTGTCAAGATTAGTAGCATCTCCAAACAGACTGAGCTTTCTCTTGAGCCTCATCACCTAGGTGTACCATCAGGTGTGTCCAAAATGATTTCTGAGCAGATGGTATGTTTGGCGCCAACTGTGCACCTATCTTGCACCAACAGTAACATTGTCTCAAAAGATAAAGAAGTGAGATTCCACAAGACCAGTGTCACCTAAGAGTTCCATCCGGGGCGTTCAAAATGATTTCTGAGCATATGGTATTCTAGATGCAAACCATGCACCTATCTTGCGTCAAGACTAGCACTATCTCCGAACAGACCGACATGAGCTTCCACTTGAGCCTCGTCACCTAGCCTTACCATCGAGTGCGTCCAAAATGATTTCTGAGCCGATGGTACGTCTAGCGCAAGCCATGTACCTATCTTGCATTGACACTAACATTATCTCTAAATAGAAAGAAGCGTTATTCCACATGACCCAGGTCACCTAGGAGTTCCATCGGGTGAGTCCAAAACAATTTCTGACCCTATGGGACGTTTGACGCAAACCGTGCTCCTATCTTGCATCAAGATTAGCACTATCTTCAAACAGACCAAGCTTTCACATGAGCCTCGTCACCTAGGAATACCTTTAGCTGCGTCCAAAACAATTTCTAAGCATACGGTGCATTTAGCGCAAACCGTGCACCTATCTTGCACCAATATTAAAGCTGTCTCCAAAGAGAAAGAAGTGAAATTCCACATGACCTACGTCACCTAAGAGTTCCAATGGATGTGTCCAAAATGGATGAGGACATCTCTTCCATTGATACAACCACACCTGCTACACAACAAGGTCCAATGACAAGAGCTCGAATGCGACAACTCAATTATCAGGTTATGTCATTCCTTGATGTTCATACAAACTCATCTCAAAATTGGACGCTACTAAATCATGGTTATGATTGTCTTATTCTTTGGAATGTTGGTCAAGACCCCATTAGCTCACATTCAGACCCTATGATGAGGATGGAACAGTCGAACAAGTGGGAATCATCATTAATGGGGCGCTCCACTCATATCGAAACAGCAGGGAAGCCTCCATAAAAAAACACCATAGCTCCTTGATATGAGATCCAATGAAGGTGGATTTTGACTTGTTGGAAAGAGCTCGTCGCCCTCTTTCAGATGGGTCCAACCACACTATCAGACTCTACCAAACCTATGCGCAGCAAGCAAAAGGGTGCACAGACTACAGCTTGTGCCTGGGCCTTGTATTGACTAGAACCCATTAAGGGATGCCCAGATTAGGGTTTCCCATGCCCCCTTGTGCTCTCCTCCCTATAAATAGAACCAACAGCCACCAAAATGAGGTTGGGTTTTGTTTTGTTGTAAGTTTAGCTACTGCTTCTTCCTGGTGAGCGCGTGTGTTGATTGGACCACACGTTTGCTTGATTCAAGACCCCAACTCATGATTCAGATTCACCTTTGTATCTATCATCCATGAGTTATTTGCTTGTTCATCATGTTCTTGCTTATTCTCGATTGCTAGCAGGTTCAGAGTGTTCTTGGCATGGCAAGAACATCCCAATCGGAGACGACGTCGGATCCACCCCAAATCGAAAGTTATCCCAAACTCTCATCGAAGATCAGGAACAAACCTTAGTGGGTCCTATAAAAAATAATTTCTGAGCCAATGGTACGTTCGACGCAAACCGTGCACCTATTTTGCATCAAGATTTGTAGTATCTCCAAATGGACTGAGCTTTCACTTGTGCCTTATCACCTCGGAGTACCATCAGGTGCGTCGAAAATGATTTTTGAGCCAATGATACGTTTAGCGCAAACTGTGCACCTATCTTGCACCTACACTAACACTGTTGCCAAACAAAAAAGTAAGATTCCACATGACCCACGTCACTTAGGAGTACCATCGGGTGTGTCCAAAATGATTTCTGAGCCGATGGTACGTTCAGCGTAAACCGTGCACCTATCTAGCACCGACACTGACATTGTCTCCAAAGAGAAAGAAGTGAGATTCCACACGACCCACATCACCTAAGAGCTCCATTAGGTGCGTCCAAAATGATTACCGAGCCCATGGCACGTCCAACGCAAACTGTGCACCCATCTTGTATCAAGATTAGCACTATCTCCAAATGAACTGGGCTTTCACTTGAGCCTTGTCACCTCAGAGTACCATCGGCTGCTCCAAAATGATTTCTACACTAATGGTACGTTTGGCACAAACTATGCACCTATCTTGCACCCACAATAACATTGTCTCTAAATGGAAAGAAGTGAGATTCCACATGACCCACATCACATAGGAGTTCCATCGGGTGCGTCCAAAATGATTTTTGAGCCTATGGTACGTTCGATGCAAACTGTGCCCTATCTTGCGTAAAGATTAGCACAATGCCCAAAAAAAGACCAAAACGAGCGGTACCATCGAGCATCGAAAATGATTTCTAGGCCTATGGTACGTCTAGCACAAACCATGCTTCTATCTTGCACTGACACTAACACTGTCTCCAAACGGAAAGAAGCGAGGTTCCACATGTCCCACGTTACCGAGGAGTTCCATCAGGTGAGTCCAAAATGATTTTTGAGTCTATGGTACGTTCGATGTAAGCCATGGACCTATCTTGCATCAAGATTAGCACTATCTCCAAACGGACGAGCTTTCACTTGAGCCACATCACCTAGGAGGGTGCGTCCAAAACAATTTCTGAGCGGATGGTACGTTTGGCACAAACCGTGCACCTATCTTTCACCGACAGTAACACTATCTCCAAAGGGAAAGAAGTGAGATTACACATGACCCACATCAGCTAAGAGTGGCATCGGGTGCATCCAAAATGATTTTTGAGCCTATGGTACGTTCGAAACAAACCATGCCCTATCTTGCCTCAAGATTAGCACTATCTCTGAAAGGACTAGAATGAGGTTCCACTTGAGCCTCATCACTTAGTGGTACCATCAGGTCCGTCCAAAACGATTTTTGAGTAGATGGGACATTTGGCGCAAACTGTGCACCTCTCTTGCACTGACAGTAACATTGTCTCCAAAGAGAAAGAAGTAAGATTCCACATGGCCTACATCACCTAAGAGTTCCATCAGCTGCGTCAAAAAGATACTCGAGCCTATGGTATGTTCGACACAAACCATGCCCTATCTTGCATCAAGATTAGCACTATCTCCAAAAGGACCGAAATGAGCTTCCACTTGAGCCTCGTCACCCAGTGGTACCATCGAGTGCGACTAAAATGATTTATGGGCCTATGATACATCTAGCACAAACGATGCTCCTATCTTGCATCAACATAAACACTATCTCCAAACAGAAATAAGTGAGATTCCAAATGACCTGTGCCACCTAGGAGTTCCATCGGTTGAGTCAAAAATTATTTCCGAGCCTATGGTACATTTGACGCAAACCGTGCACCTAACTTATGCCAAGATTAGTATTATCTCCAAACAGATCGAGCTTTCACTAGAGCCTCATCACCTAGGAGTACCATCGGGTGTGTCCGAAAATGATTCTTGAGCTGATGGTACGTTTGGCGCAAACCGTGCACCTATCTTCCACCGACAGTAACACTATCTCCAAAGAGAAAGAAGTGAGATTCCACATGACCCACATCACCTAGGAGTTCCATTGGGTGCGTCCAAATAGACCAAACTTTCACATGACCCACGTCACCTAAGAGTTCCATCGGGTGCGTCTAAAATGATTTCTGAGCGGATCGTACGTTTGGTGCAAACTGTGCACCTATCTTGCATCAACAATAACAGTGTCTCCAAATGGAAAGAAGTGAGATTCCACATGACCCACATCACCTAGGAGTTCCATCAGGTGCATCCAAAATGATTTTTGAGCCTATAGTATGTTCAACGCAAACCGTGCCCTATCTTGCGTCAAGATTAACACTACCTCTGAAAGGACCGAAACAAGCTTCCACTTCTGCCTCATCACCTGGGAGTACCATCAGGTGCGTCCAAAATAATTACTGAGCCTATGGTACGTCTAGCACAAACGATGCACCTATCTTGCACTGACACTAACACTGTCTCAAAATGGAAAGAAGTGAGATTCCACATGACCCACGTCACCTTGGAGTTCCATCAAGTGCATCTAAGATAATTTCTGAGCCTATGGCACATTCGACACAAACCGTGCCCTATCTTGCATCAAGATTAGCACTATCTCTGAACAGACTGGGCTTTCACTTGAGCCTCGTCACCTCGGAGTACCATCGGGTGCGTCCAAAATGATTTTTGAGCCGATGGTACGTTTCGTGCAAACTGTGCACCTATGTTGCACCCACAATAACACTATCTCCAAATGGAAAGAAGTGAGGTTAACACTATCTCCGAAAAAGACCAAAATGGGCGGTACTTGAGCCTCATCACCTTGTGATACCATCGAGTGCGTCCAAAATGATTTTTGGGCCTATGGTACGTCTGGCCCAAACCTTGCTCCTATCTTTCACCAACACTAACACTGTCTCCAAATGGAAAGAAGCGAGGTTCCACATGACCCATGTCACCTAGGAGTTTTATCAGGCGAGTCCAAAACGATTTTCGAGCCTCTGGTACGTTCGACGTAAACCATAGACCCATCTTGCGTAAAGATTAACACTATCTCTAAAAGGACCAAAATTTCTGAGCTGATGGTACATTTGGTGCAAACCGTGCACCTATCTTTCATCGACAGTAACAATGTCTCTAAAGGGAAAGAAGTGAGATTACACATAACCCATGTCACCTAAGAGTTCTATCGGGTGTGTCCAAAATGATTTTTGAGCCTATGGTACGTTCGACACAAACCGTGCCATATCTTGTGACAAGATTAGCACTATCCTCGAAAGGACAAAAATAAGCTTCCACACAAGCCTCGTCACCTAGTGGTACCATCAGGTGCGTCCAAAATGATTTCTGAGCAGATGGGACGTTTGGCAAAAACCATGCACCTATCTTGCACTGATACTAACACTGTCTACAAAGAGAAAGAAGTGAGATTCCACATGGCCTACATCACCTAAGAGTTCCATCAGGTGTGTCCAAAATGATTTTTGAGCTTATGGTATGTTCGACACAAACCGTGCCCAATCTTGCATCAAAACTTGCACTATCTTCAAAAGTACCGAAATGAGCTAAGCCTCGTCACCCAACGGTACCATCGAGTGTGTCCAAAATGATTTCTGGGCTTCTGGTACGTCTAGCGCAAACCATGCTCCAATCTTGCACTCACACTAACACTGCTCCAAATGGAAAGAAGTGAGATTCCAAATGACCCACGTCACCTAGGAGTTCCATCAGGTGAGTCAAAAACAATTTCTGAGCGAATAGTATGTTCAAACACACCAAGCTTTCACTTGAGCCTCATCATCTAGGAGTACCATCGGGTGTGTCCAAAATGATTTCTGAGTAGATGGTACATTTGGTGCAAACCGTGCACCTATCTTACACCGATAGTAACACTATCTCCAAAGAGAAAGAAGTGAGATTCCACATGACCCACATCACCTAAGAGTTCCATCGACCGCGTCCAAAATGATTTCTGAGTTGATGGTACGTTTGTCTCAAACTGGGCACCTATCTTGCACCAACAATTACACTATCTCCAAATGGAAAGAAGTAAGATTCCACATGACCCACGTCACCTAGGAGTTCCATCGGGTGCGTCCAAAATAATTTCCGAGCCTATGGTACATTTGACACAAACCATGCCCTATCTTGCGTCATGATTAAAACTACCTCCGAACGGACCAAAACGAGCTTCCACTTCAGCCTCGTCATCTGGGAGTACCATAAGATGTGTCCAACATAATTATTGAGCCTATGGTACGTCTAGCACAAACCATGCACCCATCTTGCACTAACACTAACACTGTCACTAAACAGAAAGAAGTGAGATTCCACATGACCCATGTCACCTAGGAGTCCCATCGGTTGCGTCCAAAATAATTTCCAAGCCTATGGCACGTTCAACGCAAACTGTGCACTATCTCCAAACATACAGGGCTTCCACTTTAGCCTTGTCACCTAGGAGTGCCATCGGTTGCATCCAAAATGATTTTTGAGCTGATGGTATGTTTGGCGCAAATTGTGCACCTATCTTGCACTGACACTAACACTGTCTCCAATCGGAAAGAAGTGAGATTCTACATTACCCATGTCACCTAAGAGTTCCATCAGGTGCGTCCAAAAGGATTTCCAAGCCTATGGTACATTTGACGCAAACAGTGCACCTATCTGCGTCAAGATTAGCACTATCTCCGAATATGTGCATCCAAAACGATTTTTGAGCCTATGGTACGTTCAACGCAAACCATGCTCCTATCATGTGTCAAGATTAGCACTATCTCCGAAAGGGCCGAAATGAGGTTCCACTTGAGCCTCATCACCTAGTGGTACCATCGAGTGCTACCAAAACGATTTCTAAGCATGTGGTATGTCTAGCGCAAACCATGCACCTATCTGCACCGATAGTAACACCGTCTCCAAACAGAAAGAAGTTGGATTTCACATGACCCACATCACCTAAGAGTTCCATCAGGTGCATCCAAAATGATTTTCTATCCTATGGTACGGTCAACGCAAACCGTGCACCTATCTTACGTCAAGATTAGCACTATGTCTGAAAGGACCGAAACAAGCTTCCACTTGAGCCTCGTCACCTAGTAGTAACTTCAAGTGCGTCCAAAATGATTTCTGACCCTATGATACATCTAGCACAAGCCATGCACCTATCTTGCACCAACACTAACACAATCTCCAAAATGGAAAGAAGAGAGATCCCACATGACCCACATCACCTAGGAGCTCCATCGGGTGCGTCCAAAATGATATCCGAGCCTATGGTACGTTTGACGCAAACCGTGCACCTATCTTGCATTAAGAATAGCTCTATCTCCAAACAAACCGAGCTTTCACTCGAGCTCTTCACCTCGGAGTACAATTGGGTGCATCCCAAATGATTTTTGAGCTGATGGTACATTTGGCACAAATCATGCACCTATCTTGCACCGACAATAACAACGTCTTCAAAGAGAAAGAAGTGGATTCCACATGACCCACGTCACCTAAGAGCTCCATTGTGTGCACCCAAAATGATTTCTGAGCCTATGGTACGTTCGACGCAAACCGTGCACCTATCTTGTGTCAAGATTAGCACTATCTCTAAAAGGACCGAAACAAGGTTCCACTTGAGCCTCGTCACCTAGTAGTACCATCGAGTGCGTCCAAAATGATTTCTAAGCCTGTGGTACGTCTAGCGCAAACCATGCACCTATCTTACATCGAAGTAACACCGTCTCCAAAGAGAAAGAAGTGGGATTTCACATGACCCGTGTCACCTAAGAGTTCCATCAGGTGCATCCAAAATGATTTCCGAGCCTATGGTATATTCGACACAAACCGTGCACCTATCTTGCGTAAAGATTAGCACTATGTCCGAATGGACCAAAACAAGCTTCCACTTGGGCCTTGTCACCTAGTGGTACCATCAAGTGCGACCAAAATGATTTTTGAGCCTATGGTATGTCTAGTGCAAAAAATGCACATATCTTGCACCAACACTAATACTATCTCTAAATAGGAAGAAGCGAGATTCCACATGACCCGTATCACCTAGGAGTCCCATTGGGTGAGTCCAAAATGATTTCTGAGCCTATGGAAAGTTTGACGCATACCATGCACCTATCTCGTCACCCAGGAGTACCATCGGGTGCATCCAAAACAATTTCGGAGCCGATGGTACGTTTGGCGCTAACTATGCACCTATCTTGCACAGACACTAACACTATCTCCAAATGGAAAGAAGTGAGATTCCACATGATCGACGTCACCAAGGAGTTCCATCGTGTGTGTCCAAAATGATTTCCGAGCCTACGGTACGCTCGACACAAATCGTGCACCTATCTTGCGTCAAGGTTAGCACTATCTCCGAAAGGACCCAAACAAGCTTCCACTTGAGCCTCGTCACCTAGTGGTACCATCAGGTGCGTCCAAAATGACTTCTAAGCCTATGGTACATCTAGCGCAAATCATGCACCTATCTTGCACTGACACTAACACTGTCTCCAAATAGAAAGAAGAGATTCCACATGACCCGCGTCACCTAGGGGTTCCATCAGGTGCATCCAAAATTATTTCTAATCCTATGGTATGTTCAACGCAAACCGTGCACCTATCTTAGGTCAAGATTAGCACTATCTCCAAACAGACCGAGCTTTCACTTGAGCCTTGTGACCTCGGAGTACCATCAGGTGTGTCCAAAATGATTTCTGAGCTGATGGTACATTTGGCGCAAACTGCGCACCTATCTTGCACAGGCACTAACTGTATCTCCAAATGGAAAGAAGTGAGACTCCACATGGCCCACATCACCTATGATTTCCATCGTGTGTGTCCAGAATGATTTCTAAGCTATGGTATGTTCGACGCAAACTGTGCACCTATCTTAGATCAAGATTAGCACTATCTCTGAAAGGACCGAAACGAACTTTCACTTAAGCCTCGCGACCTAGTGGTACCATTAGGTGCGTCCAAAACAACTTCTAAGCCTATGGTACATCTAGCGCAAACCATGCACCTATATTGCACTGACACTAACATTGTCTCCAAATGAAAAGAAGAGAGGTTCCACTTGACCCACGTCACCTAGGAGTTCCATTGGGTGCGTCCAAAATGATTTCTGAGCCTATGGTACATTCAACGCAAACCGTACACCCATCTTGCGTCAAGATTAACACTATCCCCAAACAGACCGAGCTTTCATTTGAGCCTTGTGAACTCAAAGTACCATCAGGTGCGTCCAAAACAACTTCTGAGCCTATGGTACCTCTGGCGCAAACCATGCACCTATCTTGCACTGACACTAACACTATTTCTAAATGGAAAGAAGTGAGATTCCACATGAGCCACATCACCTAGGAGTTTTATTGGGTGCATCCAAAACGATTTCCGATGGTACATTCGACGCAAACCATGCACCTATCTTGGGTCAAGATTAGCACTATCTCCAAACGGATTGAGCTTTCACCTGAGCCTCGTAACCTCATATTACCATCAGGTGCGTCCAAAATGATTTCTATGCCTATGGTACATTTGGAGCAAACTATGCATCTATCTTGCACCGATACAAACACTGAATCCAAATGGAAAGAAGTGAGATTCCACATGACCCACGTCACCAAGGAGTTCCATCGTGTGCGTCCAAAATGATTTCTGAGCCTATGGTACGTTTGACGCAAACTGTGCATCTAACTTGTATCAAGATTAGCACTATCTCCAAACAAACTGAGGTTTCACTTGAGACTCGTCACCTAAGAGTACCATCAGGTGCGTCCAAAATGATTTCTGTGCCAATGGTACGTTTGGCGCAAACCGTGCACCTGTCTTACACTGACAGTAACACTGTCTCCAAAGAGAAGGAAGTGAGATTCTAGAGGACCCACATCACCTAAGAGTTCCATCGGGTGCATCCAAAATGATTTCTAAGCCTATGGT
Organism: Saccharum spontaneum; assembly: GCA_022457205.1. Lineage (NCBI taxonomy): Eukaryota > Viridiplantae > Streptophyta > Magnoliopsida > Poales > Poaceae > Saccharum > Saccharum spontaneum. The sequence goes on from CM039601.1 coordinate 21,844,795, forward strand.
ACGTTCGATGCAAACCGCTTGCGTCAAGGTTAGCACTATCTCCGAAAGGACCGAAACGAGCTTCCACTTGAGCCTTGTCACCTAGTGGTACCATCAGGTGCGTCCAAATTGACTTCTAAGCCTATGGTACGTCTAGCACATACCATGCACCTATCTTGCATTGACACTAATATTGTCTCCAAACGGAAACAAGAGAGATTCCACATGACCCACGTCACCTTGGAATTTCATAGGGAGCGTCCAAAACGATTTCTGAGCCTATGGTACATTTGACGCAAATGATGCACCTATCTTTGGTCAAGATTAGCACTCTCCAAACGGACCGAGCTTTCACTTGAGCTTCGTCACATCGGAGTACCATCAGCTACGTCCAAAACGATTTCTGAGCCGGCCATACATTTGGTGCAAACCGTGCACCTATCTTACACCGACACTAACACTGAATCCGAATGGAAAGAACTGAGATTCCACAAGACCCATGTCACCTAGGTGTTACATCATGTGTGTCCAAAATGATTTCCAGGCCTATGGTACGTTCGATGCAAACCGTGCACCTATCTTGCATCAAGGTTAGCACTATCTCTGAATGCACTGAAACAAGCTTCCACTTGAGCCTCGTCACCTAGTGGTACCAGTAGGTGCGTCCAAAATGATTTCTAAGCCTATGGTATGTCTACTGCAAACCATGCACCTATCTTGCGTCAAGATTAGCACTATCTCCGAAAGGACTGAAACGCGGTTTCACTTGAGCCTCATCACCTAGTGGTACCATCAGGTGGTCCAAAACTATTTATGAACCTATGGTATATCTAGCACAAACTATGCACACCTATTTTGCATGGACACCAACATTGTCTCCACTGGAAATAAGAGAGATTCCACAAGACCCACGTCACCATGGAGTTCCATCGCGTGCATCCAACGCGATTTCTGAGACTATGATACGTTTGACGAAAACTGAGCACCTCTCTTGTGCCAAGATTATCACTATATCAAAATGGACTGAACTTTCACTTGAGCCCCGTCACCTCGGAGTACCATCGGGTGCGTCCAAAATGATTTCTGAGCTGATGGTACATTTGGCACAAACTCTAGACCAATCTTGCGTCAACACTAACACTATCTCGAAACAAAAAGAAGTGAGATTCCATATGACCTACGTCACCTAAGAGTTCCATTGGGTGCGTCCAAAATGATTTCTGAGCCTATTGTACGTTCGACGCAAACCGGGCACCCATCTTACGTCAATATTAGCACTATCACCAAAAGGACCAAACCAAGCTTCCACTTGAGCCTCGTCACCTAGTAGTACCATTGAGTGCGTCCAAAAGAATTTCTAAGCCCATGGTACATCTAGAGCAAACCATGCACCTATCTAGCACTGACACTAACACTGTCTCCACATGGAAACAAGCAAGATTCCACATGACCCATGTCACCTAAGAGTTCCATCAGGTGCGTCCAAAACAATTTTTGAGCCTATGGTAAGTTCGACGCTAACCGTGCACCTGTCTTGCGTCAAAATTTGCACCATCTACAAAAGGACTAAAATGAGCTTCCAGTTGAGCCTCGTCACCTAGTGGTACCATCAGATGCATCCAAAAGGATTTCTAAGCGTATGTTATGTCTAGCGCAAACCATGCACCTATCTTGCACCGATTCTAACACTGTCTCCTAATAGAATGAAGAGAGATTCTACATCACCTACGTCCCCTAGAAGTTCCATTGGGAGGGTTCAAAATGATTTCTGAGCCTATGGTACGTCTGACGCAAACCGTGCACCTCTCTTACATCAAGATTAGCACTGTCTCCATACAAACAAAGCTTTCGCTTGAGCCACATCACCTTGGAGTACCATCAGGTGCGTGCAAAATGATTTCCAAGCCTATAGTACGTTCAACACAAACCGGGTACCTATCTTGTGTCAAGATCAACACTATCTCCAAAAGCACCGAAACTAGCTTCCACTTGAGCCTCGTCACCTAGTGGTACCATCAAGTACGTCCAAAATGATATTTGATCCTATGGTGCATCTAGCGCAAACCATGCACCTATCTGGCACCGATACTAACACTGTCTCCAAACGGAATGAAGAGAGATTCTACAAGACCCACATCACCTAGGAGTTCCATCGGGTGCTCCAAAATGATTTTTGAGTCTATGTTACATTCGATGCAAACTGTGCACTCTCTTGCATCAAGATTAACACTATCTCGAAATGGACTAAGCTTTCACTTGGGCCACGTCACCTAGGAGTACCATCAGGTGTATCCAAAATGATTTCTAAGCCGATGGTACGTTCAGCGCAAACTGTGCACCTATCTTGCATCGACACTAACACTGTCTCCAAATGAAAAGAAGGGAGATTCCACGTGACCCATGTCTCCTATAAGTTCCATCGGGTGCGTGTAAAATGATTTCCAAGTCTATGGTATGTTCATTGCAAACCGAGCACCTAACTTGCATCAGGGTTAGCACTGTCTCCAAACAAACCAAAATGAGTTGTCAATTGAGCCTCGTAACCTAGGAGTCCCATCGGGTGCATCCAAAACAATTTCTGAGCCGTTGGTACTTTTGGTGCAGAGTATGCACCATCATGCACCGACACTAACATGGTTTCCAAATGCAAAGAAGTGAGATTCCACATGACGCGCGTCACCTAGGAGTAAACTATGCAAAAATCATGTGTCAAGATTAGCAGTATGTCTGAAAGGACCGACACGAGCTTTCACTTGTGCCTCATCTCCTAGTGGCACCATCGAGTGCGTCCAAAATGATTTTGAACCAATGGTATGTCTAGCGTAAACCATGCACCTATCTTGTACCGACACTAACACAGTCTTCAAATGGGAAGAAGCGATATTCCACATGACCCATGTCATCTAGGAGTTCCATCGGGTGAGTCCAAAAGGATTTCTGAGCCTATGGTACGTTTGACACAAACTGTGCATCTATCTCCAAATGGACTAAGCTTTCACTTGAGCCTCGTCACCTAGGAGTACCATTGGGTGCGTCCAAACTGATTTCTGAGCCAATGGTATGTTTGGCACAATCTGTGCACATGTCTTGCACCGACAGTAACACTATCTCCAAAGAGAAGGAAGTGAGATTCCACATGACCCATGTCACCTAAAAGTTCCATCGGGTGCATCCAAAATGATTTATGAGACAATGGTACGTTCGATGCAAACAGTGCACCAATCTTATGTCAAGGTTAGTACTATATCCGAAAGGACCAAAACAAGCTTCCACTTTAGCTTCGTCACCTAGTGGAACCATCGAGTGCATCCAAAATGATTTACGAGCATATGGTACGTCTAGTGCAAACCATGCACCTATCGTGCACTGACACTAACACTATCTCCAAACGGAAAGAAGCGAGATTCCACATGACTCATTTCACCTAGGAGTTCCATCGGGTGAGTCCAAAATGATTTCCGAGTCTATGGTACGTTCGACAAAAATTGTGCACCTATCTTGTGTCAAGATTAGCACTATCTCCAAAGAGACCGAGCTTTCACTTGAGCCTCGTCACCTAGGAGTACCATCGTGTGTGTCTAAAACAATTTTCTGAGCCGATGGTACGTTTGGCGCAAACGGTGCACCTATCTTGCACAGACACTAACACTATCTCCAAATGGAACGAAGTGAGATTCCACATGATCCACGTCACCTAGGAGTTCCATCAAGTGCATCCAAACCGATATTCGAGCCTATGGTAAGTTCGACACAAACTATGTACCTATCTTATGTCAAGGTTAGAAGTTTCTCTGAAAGGACTGAAACAAGCTTTCACTTGAGCCTCGTCACCTAGTGGTACCATTGAGCGTGTTCTAAATGATTTTTGAGCCTATGGTCCGTCTAGCGCAAACCATGCACCTATCTTGCACCGATAGTAACACTGTCTCAAAATAGAAAGAGATAAGATTCCACATGACCCACATCACCTAGGTGTTTCTTCAGGCGAGTCCAAAATGATTTCTAAGCCTATGGTACGTTTGACGCAAACTGTGCACCTATCTACGTCAAGATTAGCACTATCTATAAATAGACTCAGCTTTCACTTGAGCCTCGTCACTTAGAAGTACCATCAGGTGCGTCCCAAATGATTTCTAAGCCGATGGGGTATTTGGCGCAAACCGTGCACCTATCTGGCACCGACAGTAACACTGTCTCAAAAGAGAATGAATTGAGATTCCACATGACACACATCACCTAAGAGTTCCATTAGGTGCGTCCAAAATGATTTTCGAGCCTATGGTATGTTTGACACAAACTATGCACCTATCTTGTGTCAAGATTAGTACTATGTCCAAAAGGACCGAAACAAGCTTCCACTTGAGCCTCGTCATCTAGTGGTACCATCAGGTGTGTCCAAAATGAATTTGAAGCCTATGGTATATCTTGCACAAACCATGCACCTATCATGCACTAACACTAACACTATCTCCAAATGGCAAGACGAGAGATGCCACATGACCCACGTCACTAGGAGTTCCATCGGGTACGTCCATAACGATTTTCTGAGCCTATGGTATGTTCAACGCAAATCATGTACCTATCTTTGGTCAAGATTAGCACTATCTCCGAAAGGACCAAGGTTTCACTTGAGCCTCGTCTCCTCGGAGTACCATCAGGTGCGTCCAAAATGATTTCTGAGCTGATGGTACGTTTGGTGCAAACTGTGCACCTATCTCGTGTCAAGATTAGCACTATCCCCAAATGGACCGATCGTTCACTTGAGCCTCATCACCTAGCAGTACCATCGGGTGCGTCTACAATGATTTCTGAGCTGATGGTACGTTTAGTGTAAATTGTGCACCTATGTTGCACAGACACGAACACTATCTCTAGTTGGGAAGAAGTAAAATTCCACATGACCCATGTTACTTAGGAGTTCCATCGGGTGTGTCCACAATGATTTCTGAGCCTATGGTACGTTCGACACAAACCATGCACCAATCTTTGGTCAAGATTAGCACTATCTCCAAACGGACCAAGCTTTCACTTGAGCCTCGCCACCTCGGAGTAGCATCGGGTGTGTCCAAAATAATTTTTGAGCCGATGGTATGTTTGGCACAAACTATGCACCTATGTTGCACAGACACTAACACTATCTCCAAATGGAAAGAAGTGATTTTCCACATGACCCATGTCACATACGAGTTCCTTCACGGGCGTCCAAAACAACTTCTAAGCCTATGGTACGTTCGACGTAAACCGTGCACCTGTCTTAGGTCAAGATTAGCACTATCTCCAAATGAATCGAGCTTTCACTTGAGCCTCGTCACATCAGAGAGCAATCAGGTGCATCCAAAATGTTTTCTAAGCTGATGGTATGTTTGGCACAAACTGTGCACCTATCTTGCACCGACACTAACACTGATTCTAAACAGAAAGAAGTGAGATTCCACATGATCCACGTCACCTAGGAGCTCTATTGTGTGTGTCCAAAATGATTTCTAAGCCTATGGTACGTTTGACGAAAACCGTGCACCTATCTTGCGTCATGGTTAGCACTATCTCTGAAAGGACAGAAATGAGCTTCCACTCGAGCCTCGCACCTTGTGGTACCATCAGGTGCGTCCAAAATAACTTCTTAGCCTATGATATGTCTAGTGCAAACCATGCACTATCTTGCACCGACACTATCACTATCTCTAAATGGAAAGAAGAGAGATTGCACATGACCCACGTCACCTAGGAGTTCCATTGGGTGCGTCCAAAATGATTTCTGAGCCTATGCTACATTCGACGCAAATCGTGCACCTATCTTGGGTCAAGATTAGCACTATCTATAAACGGACCGAGCTTTCACTTGAGCCTCATCACCTCGAAGTACCATCAGGTGCGTCCAAAACGATTTCTGAGCCAACGGTACATTTGGCGCAAACAATGCACCTGTCTTGCACCAACACTAACATTCAATCAAAATGGAAGTGAGATTCCACATGAACCATGATGAGATACAGGCCCGATCTTCCGAGAGGTAACCGGTAAGTTCGACTTGAGGAGATCTCGACGTTGGCAATCCGGCTTCAAATCAGACACGATTCAAACCCCGCAACTGTTACACCACTGCTCCATTGGTTATCAACCAAGCACAACTTGATTGACCTCGCCAAGAAGGCTTTTCCTACAAGCGAATCGAAGAACACAAGCAAGAAGGTAAAAACACGCAATCTGAAATTGCAAATATGAATGATACGAATATCAATATAGGGTTCAAGAACTCGATTCCAAAGGACTAATCGACACAGTGGAGGAGATCAAGAACAGGGGCCCTGGATCACTGGAAAAGGATTTGTCACCACAGTTACAATGAACGATTCAGTTTCTCGATGGAAAACTAAACTCTAAACAAAACCCAATTGTCTAGCAGCGGCGGCGGCTGTTTTTATAATCTAAGACTCGACCTAGAGTTGAGGACGGCCAGGGGTTGGGCGCCCACAACTTGGGCTTAAGGCCCGACATGATACATGGCCAAGTTGGCCCAAATAGGTGACGCAGCACCTTGCCGTGGTCACACAGAATGATCCACGGACCTTCTGGAGCTGGGACCAGATCCAAAATGACGGCGTCGTCGTCCCCTTTCCAACGCATCCAAGAACGCCCCGTTTCGATGTCGTATGCGAGAGTTATGACCAAAACAGTGACGACGTGTCTGCTGAATCCGAGGGTGACGTGGTAGCTGAGTTGGGGATGAATTGCAACTTGGAGAAGACCATAGCGTCGGCGTGTCCAGCGTGGCGATGTCCTCATCATCCTCCCCTTCTTGAATTGGAGTTGTCCTCGACTCCATCTTGGCGATGTCCTCATCATCCCCTCCTTCTAGAATTGGAGTCGTCCTCGACTTCATCCCATCATCAGCGAACTCCTGCAAAAGGTTAGTGACAGCAGGCAATGCACCAGACATAATAGGTTGACAAAACATAGTATAACGTGGGGCATCAGGATTATCACATAACTCAGTAGTAGCAGAAGTTGTAGCAAGAAAAGTACCTCCTTTTAACCTAATCTCATTATTCCCATTATTTTTAGCAATGTCAGTTGGAGGTGTATTTTTAATCTCTTTAGCATGTTTAATAATTTCCGTAGGAGACAAAGGTAGCAATGTAATTGTCTTGTCCTTATGTATGATAGTGTATGTATTAGTTCTACCATGGTGTAAAGCATCATTATCAAATTCCCATGGACGACCTAACAAAATGGAACAAGCTTGCATAGGGACAACATCAAAATCAGCAGTATCATGATAAGAACCTGTGAAAAAGCTAATGCGTGCTGATTTAGTTACCTTAGTCTTACCACTATTATTGAACCACTGAAGTTTATGTGGATGCGAATGTTGTCGTGTGGTCAAGCCAAGCTTCTCAACCAAATCTGAACTCACCAAGTTATTGCAACTTCCGCTATCAATGATAGTGAGAACACGACAACCCTGCACAATGAAATACATGTGGAACAAATTGTTTCGTTGGATCTTCATCTCTTCTTCCACACATGTACTCAACACACGCTGCACAAGAAGGCTAGGGTAGTCTGCGGCAGCAGCCACAGAGTCAATGATGATGGCCTCCTTGTCTTGATCGCCCTCGGTGGAATCTGCATCAATGTTAGCAGCAAGGGCTAAATCATCTTCAACATCACTAGTACTTACATACCCTTCCCCTATCGGACTAGTCTTTTAGGGACATTGGGCCTTTCCTCGAGTGGGTGTGCATAAGAACTGTTGGGGTCCGGGCAACCTTAATTTATTGGGCCTCGGCCAACCCCATCTGGGCCGGATGCATCATTTGGTATCAGAGCTGGGCCCTTGTTTAAGGGGGTGGGAATGATGAGGACATCCTCCACTATTACTCGCTGGCAAAGATGCAACAAAAAAGGCCAAGTGGCCTAGTTGTAGTCGGATGGCGACCGTGTGAGCCTCTGAATAATCCCACCTTGCTTAGCTTGGGAGGAGGAAGCCACCTTAAAAGAGAGAGTTACCCTTCCCCTATCGGGCTAGTCTTTTAGGGACATTGGGCCTTTCCCCGAGTGGGTCTGCATAAGAACTGTTGGGGTCCGGGCAACCTTAATTTATTGGGCCTCGGCCAACCCCATCTGGGCCGGATGCATCAAACCACATCACCTTGGAGTTCCATCGTGTGCATCCAAAACGATTTCTGAGCCCATGGTACGTTCAACACGAACTGTGCACCTATCTTGTGTCAACTTTAGCACTATCTTTGAAAGGACCGAAACGAGCTTCTACTTGAGCCTCATCAACTAGTGGTACCATCAGGTGCGTCCAAAATGACTTTGAACCCTGTGGTACGTCTAGTGCAAACCATGCACTTGTCTTGCACTAACACTAACACTGTCTCCAAATGGAAAGAAGAGAGATTCCACATGACAAATGTCACCTAGGAGTTCTATCTGGTGCGTCCAAAATGATTTTCTGTCCCTATGGTACGTTCGATGGAAACCGTGTGGTATCTTAGGTCAAGATTAGTACTATCTCCAAACGGACCAAGCTTTCACTTGAGCCTCGTCACCTCGGAGTACCATCATGTGCGTCCAAAACGATTTATGAGCTGATGGTACGTTTGACGCAAACTGTGCACCTACGTTGCACATGAGCCTCATCACCTAGGAGTACCATTGGTGCATCCAAAATGATTTCTAAGCCGATGGTATGTTTGGCGCAAACCATATAACTATCTTACACTGACACTAATGTAACACCCTCGATGTTACCGCATAAACAATTCACTAAAACCTATCATGAGCATCATGTTATGTGATTTTTTTGCATGTGATGAAGTTTGTTGAGCTAAGCAAGCAACTTAAAAGAATTAATGAAGATGTTAAATGGAAGTTGACGCATTAGTTTGTGTATACACTTAGGGTTCAAAATGAATTTTTATTGAACAAAAATGTTATAGAATGTATTTTTGGCATGTAAATAAAGTTTTTTGTATGAACTTTGTAGATGGCAATGCAACTCTCACTTGTGAAAAATAACATTACTAGCTAGCTTTTCTAATAGCCTGGAAATCAATTTTGAAAACAAATTCAACAAAGACTTAGAACTTTTTTTCCAAGTTTCAAAACAATTGGACAGCGCTATATTGCTGAATTTATTTCAAGAAAATTAGCTAAGGAGTAAGGTCGTGTTTTGGTTGCTATAGGTAGCCAATGTGCCCCCTCGTGCATAGTGAAGGTGGTTGGGTTTTCAACATCGATGGGCTAGTTTTTACCCATGCTTTGAATTTCATGCACTAACACTTGTCTCGGCCGTCAGCCTCGGCATGCGTTCACCCCGCATGGCCACCTTGTGCCATGCGCATGGCCACACTACCATGCTGGTTAGGCTGGGTCTACCTTGGCTTGGCCACGGTCGGCTGCAGCCAGCCGCTGGCCCCACGCTACTTTGTTGGCCCTCCCCCTACACTGTGCAGTAACAAGGCTGCTACCAAGGTCAACTTGTGTTGCGTCCGTGCCCTGGCCCCAGCACCGCTACTTGACATGCCACGCCACTCCCTCACCGCACGTGCACGCCTTGGCATTGGCTCCAGTGCGCGCACCGCCCCGACCGCGTCAACCCCATGCCGCTAAGCCGGAGCTGACCCAAGCACTAACCTATCCTTTCTCCTTCCCCTGCCGCCCTAATCACCTGAGCCACCGCGGCAGAGAGGGACCTCCAATGCTCGATTCTTCACACCCTCGGCTTCACAATAAAGACAGCCAACCAGCCGACCTCGCCCCACCACGTGCTATGCCTCACCGAGCTCAAATTTGGAGTCTGTTCGTCGCTAGTTGTCTTAACGCAGTAACCGGGCTGCTCCCATTACTGCGACTTCACCAAGCCTTAGCATCCAATTCGGTTGTACTGCTAGCCTCACCTCACCTCACCTCCCTCTCTGTGTTGCGCACACTCGCCGAACCGCTACCACCCTCTAGCATCACTGACGTGTACATGTCGCTGCGAAGTGCTGCCACACCCATCGGGTCATGTGTGGCCAGCTCCGCTCAGATTATCCCTGGCCCAACCATCACCACGATCGTGCCCATGGTGAGTCACTAGAGCTCACCCATCACCTCTACCATTTACTTAGTGCCTCAGCTCATCAAAACATGGCTGCCACCGCTATAGGTTGCCCGCCACCGTGGGGAGGCCGCCTTACCTCATCTTTGACCTCTGAACCGCTGCCTGGTGCCGTGCGTCAACCTCTAGGTGAGCACCGGCCCCCTAACTAGGCTTGTGCGGGTCCCTATTGGCCGACATTGTGGCTCCGTGCCGGCCGTGCGACACCGATGAGCGCAGGGAGCTCTGAGGACCTCCCCGTTGCGTAGGAGAGATAGTACGAGGGCCTTAGTGCTTAAATGTTGACTGGAGAAATAGTATATTTAGCGTTCGCATAAAATAGCTTAAGTCCAAGGACTCTTTAGCAAGTTTACTAGCACGCACAGGCTCCCCATCTTGGGCCGATTTCACGCATGGGCCGCGCTGGGCTGCTTTGCTTTCTCTTTTTCGTAAAGGAGTAGAAATAGCTTTATATTTTATATTCTGAGCTGTACTTTGGTAATTAATATCAATTTGTGTAGATCTCCAAAAATTGTGAAACCACTTTAGCTAAGTTTCTAAATTCATGATCTATCTGACTATATAATTAGTTTATAGGTATCTATGATGAGGTCGAGGTTGAGGTCCATAAAATCATTTAAAAAGGATTAACGTTATTGCAACAATAATTGTAGGAATTGTTATGGCGTATTGGTAATAGCTTTGATCATGAAACTTTTATAGTAGCTTCATGGTATATTTATGTGCTTGTTGTAATTTGTGTAGCTTCAAAATAGACTGTTGGCTAGGGTAACTAAATGTCCCCCAAAACTAGTATGGATAAAATCATGATATTGATTCAGGAAGCTAAGCACTTGTAAGATGAGCGTGATACCTTGCTTGCTATAAATGATAGATAGTTTACTGTCTTAGTCATTAGAGCTAGCTTAGTAGCTTAGTATATGTACTTTTGTGTTAAGAGTTGCTGTTGCCAAAATACTAAGTGTGTATCATCATCACATGCATATAGAGAACGACTTGGGGGAGTTCATGACCGTCGAGGAGCAGGAGTACAATGAGGTGATCGAAGAGTACGAGGAGGAGGTACTTGTATAGGAAGAGTTTTCGGAGCCACCCATGACTAACAATGCGCCTGCCCAAGGCAAGCCCCGGTGCATAACCCGTATTGTTTATAATCATGTTATATATATGTTGTGCATTTACGTTGCAAGAATTTATTGATACCCACATGCATATATATATCTACCTATGAGTCTTACTAGTGTAGGATCGTGTAGCTGCTTTGCCTAGGTTTATCGGTAGCGTGGGTAACCTGCCATTACTCGCAATAGGTGGTTATTATTATTATAACTCTCATGATAAACTGATGGAAAGGAAAATGGTGACCAGGCAGGGATATCGTATGAGTATTGGTGGGTCTAACAGGTTGTGTCCTGTGGCCACAGGGCTTAGCATGGTTGCATTGTTTTCCCTGCCCTTGTTGATTGAGGACCGTCTGTTGCATTGGACACTAGTTAAGTCACAGACTCATTATCCCGAGCACATACTTGGTTATGGGAGTGGGAAGGCTTGTTACTCTCCTATCGTGGGTTCTAGCTCTTTTTGGACCGACTGATTAGAGGCGGGGATAGGTGGAGGTCTAAGCACCACACTAAGATCGGGTCTCAATTGTGGGGGTTTGGAGTCCAAGTTTGGATGGGGTCTGGACCCCTCGATAGGAGTGGAATGGGTTGGTCTTATTTGTGCCTAGGGTACAAGTGAGACGTGTGGTTTTTAGGGTACCCAGCTAGGCACATTGATTTGCGAATCACTAATACTACGTGATGGTATGACTTGACTATGGTCTAGCAACGTAGTAAGAACTAGAATAAGAACAAAGGAGAAAATGGTCCCGATTGCTCAACCCTTGCTTGAAACTAGAACAGGTGCTTACATAGAATGTTTGGATAATGAACTAATCATGACTGTTAAAAATCTAAGGAAATAAGGACACACTCTTAGTATTGCTTTCTGCAAACCAGGAACCACAAGCCATAAAGCCTAGCAAATTCCTTGAGAGTCGGGAAATATATTCCCTAGTTGAGTAAGTCTTGTGAGTACATTATGTACTCAGGGTTTATTTTACCCTTGTTGTAGCTGCGCCTTGAGAAGTTAGTCCTTGTGTGGAGGATTCTTCTGGTGAGCACAAACGAATCCTTGTACCTTCTGCTATTTTATTCCGTTGTTTAATTATCACACTCTGAACGCTGGTATTGTAATAAATAATTTCTAGGACCTATGTTGTATGAAAGGGACTAAGTATTGTAAGATTGTACTCATTATTGGATCCTAGATGTAAAATGTGGATTGTTTCAAGTTCTCCCATTGGGTGTGCTCGATGGAACTGTCCGGTTTAGCTCACTTTCAGGGTACTTAGGTCTAGTGGAAGACAAGTGCCTCTAAAAGCGTGCCAAATCAGATAGTTTTGCCACAACTAACACTATCTCCAAACAGAAAGAAGCAAGATTCCACATGGCCCATGTCACCTAGGAGTTCCATCGGGTAACTCCAAAATGATTTATTAGCCTATGGTACGTTCGACGCAAACTGTGCACCGATCTTGTGTTAAGATTAGCGCTATCTCCAAACAGACTAAGCCTTCACTTGAGCCTCGTCACCTAGAAGTAGCAACAGGTGCATCCAAAACGATTTCTAAGCCGATGGTACGTTTGACACAAACCGTGCACCTATCTTGCCTCGACAGTAACACTGTCTCCGAAGAGAAAGAAGTGAGATTCCGTATGACCCACGTCACCTAAGAGTTCTATTGGATGCGTCCAAAATGATTTCTGAGCCTACGGTACATTTGACACAAACCTTGCACCTATCCTGTGTCAAGATTAGCACTATGTCTGAAAAGGACCGAAAGGAGCTTCCACTTGAGCCTCGTCACCAAGTCGTACCATCGAGTGCGTCCAAAATGATTTCTAAGCCTGTGGTACGTTTAGAGCAAACCATGCACCTATCTTGTGCCGACACTAACACTGTCTCCAAATAGAAAGAAGCGAGATTCCACATGACCCACATCACCTAGGAGTTTCATTGGGTGAGTCCAAAATGATTTCCGAGCGTATGGTACAGTCGATGCAAACCGTGCACCTATCTTGTGCCAAGATTAGCACTATGTCCAAACAGAACGAGCTTTCACTTGAGCCTCATCACCTAGGTGTACCATTGGGCGCAACTAAAATTATTTCTTGGCTGATGGTACACTTGGCGCAAACTGTGCACCTATCTTGCACCGACAATAACACTGTCTCTAAAGGAAAGAAGTGAGATTGCACATTACTCAAGCCACTTTGTTAGAGGACTGCTTTTCAAACTTTGGGAACATAGAGTCATTTCAATGAGTATAATTTTGAGGAAATTCGGTCTAGTGCAAAGTTCATATGGTTTAACCTATAGTCATTAGAGAGACAGATGCTATGAGTAATTCATCTATGTCCTAGAACACTTTCCATACACTGAGACTGGAGTACCTAGGGTAGCGCTATCTTAGATTCCTCCCAAAGTAACAATATTTCATGGAAGTCAATGAAGGAAATTCTTTAGACACAGTTTACCATGAAGAGCAAGTATTCGAAAGTGTCATGACCAAAATAGCCTCTCTCATGCTTGAAGCTTAGTAGCCTAATGCCATCGCAAATGTTGGAAAATGGATAACATGCTTCTCTTCCTTTGAAAGTCTTTCACCCTGAATCTTGGGATGAGATTCTTTTAAGGGGGAGGGTTGTAACACCCCAGATGTTAGGTTGCATCTTAACACTTGCATTACATGAGCCTAAGAATCATTCGTTCATATATGAGCATGAAACATATGAAACTCACTAGTGAAACATATAAAATATATTAGTGAAACATATGGAACATAATAGTGCAACATGTGAAACATGTATATATGGAATGTGCTTGAAACATCTCCTTGAAACATATGCAACATACCTTGTTATTCTGTGTTTCAATGTGTGTATGTTTGGTGCCCATGCCTGGTAATGCAAGTAAGTGTTGATGTCACTTCTTTCATATGTCTCACATCACTTCCTATCTATAGTGATCACCAGAAAAGTTTCGTGAAGTTTGGAATCAAAAGTCACATGAAATGATAAGTCATGTCTTTGTTTCAATTATTTTACTAAGTGTTGGAATTGCACTATTAAGTGAATGGAATTATAGACCATCAACCAAACCTTGCAAACTTTCCCAAATGACTCTAGATGAACTCTACAACAAAAGTCATCACGGGTTCATGTTGAGCAAATGTCAAGAAAATGTCCCATTTGGCCTAAAACCCTAGTTTAGGCTTTATCGAGTTGCTACATTGACCAAAGTGAAAGTTTGACTTTTGTACCAGTTCTGAGGTTTGACATTAAAGAAAAGTTGTAGTTCATATTGTGTAGAACAAACTTTATTTAATGGTCATGTGCTAGTTTGGCCTCTAACCGAGTCAAATAGAGCTCCTAAGATTCAATGCATTGCTGTTCTGGAGCCTCATATTTTGGCTAAGTCAAATTGGTGTTTCAGTTTCGGCTACCCTACTTTGAAGCTACTTGGTTTCCTAACCAGGCCAAACTAGTTGATGATTCCTTAATAAGAGTTGTAGTTTAGTTTGAGGACAACAAACATTATTTTTGGACCATACCATGATTCATCTTGGAAATAAGTCAAACAGTGGCTCAAAGTTGGAACCTGCTGCTGATTTCTGCACTTAGAATATTTCTAAGTCTTGGAGAAGTTAACCAACTTCATTAGATTGGCATTCCACGTTCTTGCGTTTTTGTTCAGTAACTTGAGTTGGTCCAAATACAAAAGTTGGATTTAATTCTTTGGAGAAGGACATGTAGAAAGTTAGAATTCATTTGATCAAGTTTGGCATCCCAAAACCAGCGAACCCTGAGCTCTAATGTGATCATCATTAATTTGTTGATAGTGTCAACTTCGAGCTTAATTATCCACTAATCCGTGGCTCCAATGGTTGTGCACCCTTTATAGGAAATGTAGAGCAGGCTGTGTAGATCAAACTTTGTTTCTGGCCCATGGTCCAAATCGGACCGAAACGAGCCCAAAATCACGTCCCACGCCGGCCACCTCGTTGCTCACCACGTGCTCGACGCAAATGCATTGATGGCATTAATGCAAACAGCCGCGTGTCCACCTCCATTGCCATGCGCCGCCTAGCTCTGTGCCCTCCTAAAGTGGATGTTGAGCTGCTCAAGTGCTCTCGCTCCTTCTAGTCACTCGCCTTGCCCTCCTCGCTCTGCGCCACAGAGTGGCGCCGAGCATGCCCACCATAGCCATGGCCGCCCTTGGAGCTTCGCCGTTTCCGCAGCTCTGAGCCACCACGGCCGTAGCCTTGAGCCCTACCATCTTTGTCTTATCGTTCTCCACCTCACGCGCACGCTTGCCCAATCCAGCGACCACCAAAGCGCCGCCTCTACATGCCACCACCATGACTGCCGACCAAGCTTCGAGCTGCCACTGTGTTTTCTTGCCTCCGGCCTCTCTCTACCCAAACCGACAGGAGCACCACCTTCCCCACGTCGCGCCGCCCCCTACGCGCCCCTCCGTGGCAACTCTTCGTCGTCGTAGAGCACTGCCGTTGGTGCTATGGTCGCCATGGCCGAGCACGCGCGCGAGCGGCCCACCATGGGCAAAGCTCCCGCTGCGCCGAGCCCCTCCTCGGATGCGCATGGGTCCCCTAGTGCTCTCTCGCCCCTCAGCCGTCGCCGGCGAGCCCCCTCTAGCCGGCACCGCAAGCTTCCGACGACCTCCCTGATTTGATTCGCGTCAAGGACTTCATGCAACAATTTGAAGAAACGCAGGGGCCTAACTGCGAACTCTGTGACTCATATGAATAATGCCTTTTGGACCTTTTTGTTTTTAATCGGGTGAATTTTTGAAATTGCATAATAAATCAAAGAAAATTCGTAAAATAGCAAATGAGGACTTTTTGGAATCCTTGTAAAATTCTCTATGCAGTGGATCCATAATATGTGATGTTTTGGTTTAAGGTTTTAGCTGTAAAAATAGATTTATGCAACTAGGTTTTGAATGCTAGCTGCATTTGTCTTTTTCATAACTGCAGTTGTAGGGTCCAAATGAAGTGAAATTTTTATGGCATGCTACTCATGTGATGGTTGATGTGAGCTAAAAATTTCATGAATTTTGGGTGCTCTATGAGTGAGTTATTAGTGTATCTTGCTCTCACATGATTTATTACAATAGCCATTTTTCTTTTTCATAGAGGTTGATATACATGTCCAAATGGCTTGATATTTGTATAGTAGACTACTGAGAGCATATTTAGGCCACTATAATTTTGGTAGAATTTATTGTGTACTTTTGATATGTGTTCATAATTCCACCTAATTATCTAGATAAATTAAGAAATGTATTAAAATAATTTATTTAGCAATTGACACTATGTTTTCTGGTGTTCATTAGTCATGTGTGACATGTTGGTAAAGTTGGTTTTGTCCAATCATATGTTTGCAATGTAAGTTAATAGTTATTTCTTGCAAATGAGGTTTCTGGACAGATCTGGGAACTTAGCAAAGTTCTTCATGATAATGTGCTTTGTTGTAAAACTTGTTTATACAAAAGTTGTAGATAATTTATGTATCGAGCTGCGGTTAAAATTTGGTGGCATTTGGCCAAGTGATTTAGGAGTTATAGCTGTTTAAAGTTGGGTTACAGAGTTGCTTGCTCTCTGTCATGTTAGACCAGTTTCTGTGTTTGTGTAAATTCGACATGTTAAAGTTTAGAATCATGCTGTGATGATTATAAACGAAATGTAGAGAATTTCATAAGCTTTCCAGAATGTCTTCTTACAAGTCATTTGGATTTGTGTAACTCCAGTTATAGCTAAATCTTGTAGCTAGCGTTTGCAATCATGAATGTGACAGATTCTAGTTTTATGTGTTTACTTCATGTGTTAGTAAGTGTGGCTCATGCTTTTGATAATGTTAAGTTAATACACCTAAGACTCTGTGAAGCTTGTGTCTTTGCTTGATATGCATGATATATCCCTTTAATGGGTGGTGTGCTATTTAGTTGAGTGACTATGAATGCCTATGTCTTGCTTAATCTTGTGCTTGTCCTAAATACTCCTATGTGATACATCTTGTGTTACCATTCTTTATATTCATACACTTGCATCTTGCATCTCATCTAGGTACGCTAGATGAACCACGTGAAGAACTTAATGTGGAGCTAAACCTAAAGATGGTGTTGGTGGATCCATCCCGAGGATGGAAGGACCTGGAGTGCATACCTGGAGTGGAGGCATCGTCAAGACGGTGCAAGCTAACTTGACTGATTCATGTCGGATTCCGGGCAAACCCCGGAGCATTATAAGCCTCCTAATTTCTAAAAATGCAATTGAATATATATGTTATTTGTATTGTTGCATTAAGCGATAGGTGTTGGATGAAAACACTTGCTCTATATATATCTTATCCTTGTCTAGAAAGTATGCCTTGAATCCTATCTAGGTTCAGGTTCAAGTAATTGCTTAGCCTTGCTTGGAGTCAGGTGATCCCCTATCACTTGTGAGCTTTAGGGATATATATATGGCACAGTTGGCTATATTTGCTTTTGTGGAAAAGAACCATGTGATAATGAAATTAAATGAGACCGGATGGGATGACGATAGTGAAGCAACAAGGCATGGAGGTCTTGGGTGTGGATCTATTCCCATCTGTGTCGATTAAAGACCGATTCTTGGAGCCTTTCCTATTCATGTTGAACGCATGCCTCTCTCTTAGCTAGGCAGACTTGAGTGTCCTCTGACCGCGAATCTGAGTAGCTCAACTCAGGTCGGGAGTCGGCAAGTATAAAGTGCGCCTCGAAAGGGAGCCGTAGGCGTGAGTCCAAGGGCAGGTGATTTAAAAGTCCTGATTGTCCTGACAGAAGGGTAATCCTTGAGAGAACTGGTGCTGACCGAACCCGTGAAGTTGGTTCCTGAGTTATCCCAAAGGTGACCTAATGTTCCCCGATGGGGGAAGTCATGGGTGAGAGTTAGGAATAGCCCCTCAGCTGAGTTGTAATTCAATTCGAGTCGTCATCTCTCACCAGTTAGTGAGAACTTGACGGGCATATCTCCATAGTAGATACACTAAATAACATGATGGTTCAGGAATGGTGATATGATGATGACAACTTTATTATACCTGCTATGGTTAATATTGTTTGCTCCTAATAAGTGAGTGCTCTAGTACAGGTGCTAATCTAGATGACAGGTTCTTGATGATTAACTTGATGCTTAAGCATTAATGATTACTTATCTGTACTAAGCTTTTATGCAAAATGTTGTCAAGCTAGCCCCACTTATATTAGCCTTGCATGATCCTTGGTGTCACTTTATTTTTGGTTTATGACGGGTAAGTCTAGCTGAGTACATTCTCGTACTCAAGGTTTATTCCCACTTGTTGCAGGTTGTGATGTATCATGGCTACTGGAAGAATTGGATGACATCTGTCGTAGTGGCAGAGTGTGATCATGGGCATGATCCTTCTGAGTTATCTTGTCTCTACTGCTTTTGTTGGAAGTTGATCTTGGTACTGGCATGTATTTGAATTCAGAGAAATGTTAGTTTCAAATTACTTTGCTTCTGCCACTTTTCAACTTAAGTTGTAATAACTACGTTGAACTCCAATGTATATTGAATTGTGAAATGGATGTAACATGTGACTTATTATGTTGAATCACTACGATCTTGGCTAGTATGTTGGTTGGTTTGAAATCCCTCATGATTTCGTTGGACTACCGGAGTTATATGGGCTCAAGTGTGGGAATTTGATCACTCCGGTGATTGTTTTTGTACTTGTGCTCTTATAATTTGGACGGTTCTGTGACAGTACGTTTGACGCAAACCGTGCACCTATCTTGCATGAAAATTAGCACTATCTTCAAAAGGACCGAAACGAGCTTCCACTTGAGCCTCGTCACCTAGTGGTACCATCGAGTGCGTCCAAAATGATGTCTGAGCCTATGGTACGTCTAGCGCAAACCGTGCACCTATCTTGCAACGACACTAACACTGTCTCCAAACTGAAAGAAGCAAGATTCTTTCAAAATGATTTCTGAGCCTATGGTACCTTCGATGCAAACCATGCACCTAGGAGTTCCATTAGGTGAGTCCAAAATGATTTATGAGCCTATGGTACCTTCGATGCAAACCGTGCACCTATCTTACGTCAAGATTAGCACTATCTCCAAATAGACCGAGATTTCACTTGTGCCTCATCACCTAGGAGAACCATTGGCTATGTCCAAAATGATTTCTGAGCCAATGGTATGTTTAGCGCAAACCATGCACCTATCTTGCACCAACACTAACACTGTCTCTAATTAGAAAGAAGCGAGATTCCACATGGCCCCACTTCACCTAGGAGTTCCATCGGGTGAGTCCAAAATGATTTTCTGAGCCTATGGTACGTTCCACGCAAACTGTGCGCCTATCTTATGTCAAGATTAGCACTATCTCCAAATAGAATGAGCTTTCACTTGAGCCTCGTCACCTAGGAGTAGCATCAAGTGCGTCCAAAATAATTTCTAAGACAATGATACGTTTGACGTAAACCGTGGACCTATCTTGCATCGATAGTAACAATATCACCAAAGAGAATGAGGTGAGATTCCACATGACCCACGTCACCTAAGAGTTCCATCGGGTGCATCGAAAACAATTTTTGAGCCTATGGTACATTTGACGCAAATCATGCACCTTGTGTCAAGATTAGCACTATGTCTGAAAGGACTAAAAGGAGCTTCCACCTGAGCCTCATCACCTAGTGGTACCATCGAGTGCATCTAAAACGATTTCTGAGCCTGTGGTACCTCTAGCGCAAACCATGGACCTATCTTGCGTCGACACTAACACAATCTGAAAACGGAAAGAAGCGAGATTCCACATAACCCATGTTAGCTATGAGTTCCATCGGGTGAGTCCAAAATGATTTCTGAGCGTATGGTATGTTTGAGGCAAACCATGCACCTATCTTGGGTCAAGATTAGCACTATCTCCAAACGGACCGAGCTTTCACTTGAGCCTCGTCACCTAGTGGTACCATCGAGTGTGTATAAAATGATTTCTGAGCCGATCATATGTCTATTGCAAACCATGCACCCATCTTGCATTGACACTAACACGATCACCAAATGGAAAGAATTGAGATTCCATATGACCCACGTGACCTAGGAGTTCCATCGGGTGAGTCCAAAATGATTTCGGAGCCTCTGGTACGTTTGATGCAAACCGTGCTCCTATCTTGCGTCAAGATTAGCACTATCTCCAAACAGACTAAGCTTTCACTTGAGCCTTGTCACCTAGGAGTACCATTGGGCTAATGATACATTTGGCCCAAACTGTGCACCTACCTTGCACCGACACTAACACTGTCTCCAAATGGAAAGAAGTGAGATTCCACATCACCCACGTCACCTAGGAGTTCCATCCGATGCGTCCAAAGTGATTTCCAAGCCTATGGTATGTTTGACGCAAACTGTGCACCTATCTTGCGTCAAGATTAGCACTATCTCCAAACGGACTGAGCTTTCATTCGAGCCTCGTCACCTCGGGGTAAAATCGGGTGCGTCCAAACCAATTTGTGAGCCAATGATACACTTGGCGCAAACTATGCACCTATCTTCAAATAGAAAGAAGTGACATCTTATAGGACCCATGTCACCTAGGAGTTCCATTGGGTGAGTCCAAAATGATTTTTGAGCCTATGGTACATTCGACGCAAACTGTGCCCCTATCTTGCTTCAAGATTACCACTATCTCCAAACATACTGAGCTTTCACTTGAGCCTCATCACCTTGGAGTACCATCAGGTGCATCCAAAATAATTTCTGAGTCGATGGTATGTTTGGCGCAAATCGTGCTCATTTCTTGCTTCATGGTTAGCACTATCTTCGAAAGGATCCACACAAGCTTCCACTTGAACCTCGTCACCTTGTGGTACCATCGAGTGCGTCCAAAATGATTTATGAGCCTATGGTACATCTAGCGTAAACCATGCACCTATCTTGCGCTGACACTAACACTGTCTAATAACAAAAAGAAGCGAGATTCCATAAGACCCATGTCACCTAGGAGTTCGATCGGGTAAGTCCAAAATGATTTTCGAGCCTATGGTACATTCGATGCAAACCGTGCACCTATCTTGCTTCATGATTAGCACTATCTCTGAAAGGACCGAAACGAGCTTCCACTTGAGCCTCATCACCTAGTGGTACCATCGAGTTCGTCCAAAATGATTTCCGAGCCTATGGTATGCCGTGCACCTATCTTGCTCTGACACTAACACTATCTCCAAACGAAAAGAGGCCATATTCCAGAAGGCCCACGACATCTAGGGGTTCCATCGGGTGAGTCCAAAATGATTTCTAAGCCCATAGCACGTTCGACGCAAACTATGCACCTATCTTGCGTCGAGATTAGCACTATCTCCAAATGGACCGTTTCACTTGAGCCTTGTAACCTAGGAGTACCATCGGATGCGTCCAAAATTATTTTCTAAGCTAGTGGTACATTTTGCGCAAACTGTGCTCCTATCTTGAACTACCGATAGTACCACACTATCTGCAAATGGAAAGAAGTGACATTGCACGTGACCCACGTCACCTAGGAGTTCCACAGGCTGTGTCCAAAACAATTTCCGAGCCTATGGTACGTTCGATACAAACCGTGCTCCTATCTTGCCTAAAGATTAACACTATTTCTAAAAGGATCGAAACGAGCTTCCACTTGAGCCTCGTCACCTAGTGGTATCATCGAGTGCATCCAAAATGATTTTTGAGCCTATGGTACGTCTAGCGCAAACCATGCACCTTTCTTGCATCGTGAC
The DNA here is from genome assembly GCA_022457205.1 of Saccharum spontaneum. NCBI lineage: Eukaryota > Viridiplantae > Streptophyta > Magnoliopsida > Poales > Poaceae > Saccharum > Saccharum spontaneum. The sequence goes on from CM039601.1 coordinate 21,866,755, forward strand.
AAACACTGTCTCCAAATGGAAAGAGGAAATATTCCACATGGCCCATGTTATCTAGGTGTTCTATCGGGTGAGTCCAAAATGATTTCTGAGCCCATGGTGTGTTCGATGCAAACCGTGTACCTATCCTACGTCAAGATTAGCACTATCTCTAAACGGACCGAGCTCTCACTTGAGCCTCATCACCTAGGAGTACCATCGGGCGCATCCAAATTATTTCTGAGCCGATGGTACATTTGGCGAAAACTATGCACCTATCTTGCCCTGATACTGACACTGTCTTCAAACGGAAAGAAGTGAGATTCCACATGACCCTCGGCACCAAGAAGTTCCATCGGGTGCGTCCAAAATCATTTCTGAGCCTATAGTACATTCAACGCAAACCATGCACCTATCTTACATCAAGATTACTACTATCTCCGAAAGGACCGAAATGAGCTACCCCTTGAGCCGCGTCACCTAGTGGTACCATCAGGTGTATCCAAAATGATTTCTTAGCCTGTGGTACATCTAGTGCAAACCTTGCACCTATCTTACACTGACACTAAAATTGTCTCCAAACGGAATGAAGAGAGATTCCACATCACCCACATCACCTAGGAGTTCGATCGGGTGCGTCCAAAACAATTTTTGATCCTATGGAATGTATGACGCAAACGGTGCACCTAACTTGCGTCTAGATTAGCAATATCTCCAAACAGACCGAGCTTTCACTTGAGTCTTGTCACCTCAGAGTACCATCGGGTGCGTCCAAAATGATTTTTGAGCCAATGGTACATTTGGCACAAATTGTGCACCTATCTTGCTCTAACACTAACATAGTCTCCAAATGGAAAGAAGCGAGATTCCACATGCCCCATGTCACCTAGGAGTTCTATTGGGTGAGTCCAAAATGATTTTTGATCCTATGGTACGTTCAACACAAACCATGCACCTATCTTGCATCAACATTAGCATTATCTCTGAAAGGACTGAAACAAGCTTTCACTTGAACCCCATCACCTAGTGGTACCATTGAGTGCATTCAAAATGATTTCTGAGCCTATGGTACGTCTCGCGCAAACCATGCATGTATCTTGCATCGACACTTACACTGTCTTCAAATGGAAAGAAGTGAGATTCCATGTGACCCACGACAACTAGGTGTTCCATCAGGTGAGCCCAAAATGATATCCGAGCCTGTAGTATGTTTGACGCAAACCGTGCACCTATCTTGCACCAAGATTAGCACTATCTCTAAAAGGAGAAAAGTGAGCTTCCACTTGAGCCTCGTCACCTAGTAGTACCATCAAGTGCCTCCAAAACGATTTCTGAGCCTATGGTACGTCTAGCACAAACCATGCACCTATCTTGCACCGACACTAACACTATCTCCAAACAAAAAGAGGCGAGATTCCACGTGGCATGTCATCTAGGTGTTCCATCGGCTGAGTCCAAAATGATTTCTGAGCCTATGGTACATTCGACGCAAATGTGCACCTATCTTGTGTCATGATTAGCACTATCTCCAAACAGACTGAGCGTTCACTTGAGCCTCGTCTCCTAGGAGTACCATCGGGCGCATCCAAAATTATTTCTGAGCTGATGGTATGTTTGGCGCAAACTATGCACCTATCTTGCACCGACACTAACACTGTCTCCAAACAGAAAGAAGTGAGATTGCACTTGACGCACATCACTTAGGACTTCCACTGGGTGCCTCCAAAACAATTTCTAAACCTATGGTACGTTTGATGCAAATCGTGCACCTATCTTGCATCAAGATTATCACTAGCTCCAAAAGAACCAAAACAAGCTTCCACTTGAGCCACCTCACCTAGTGGTACCATCGTGTGTGTCCAAAATGATTTCTGAGCCTATGCTACGTCTAGGTCAATCCATGCACCTATCTTGCACCAACAATAACACTGTCTCTAAATGGAAAGAGCCGAGATTCCACATGGCCCGCGTCATCTAGGAGTTCCATTAGGTGAGTCCAAAATAATTTCTAAGCCTATGGTACGTTCGACGCAAACCATTCACCTATTTTGCATCAAGATTAGCACTATCTCTAAAAAGAGTGAACTCTCACTTGAGCCTCTACACCTAGGAGTACCATCGGGCACGTCCAAAATTATTTCTGAACTAATGGTACGTTTGGTGCAAACCATGCACCTACCTTGCACCGACACTGACACTGTCTTCAAACGGAAGGAAGTGAGATTCCACATGACACATGTCACCTCGGAGTTCCATCAGGTGCGTCCAAAATGATTTCCGAGCCTATAGTACGTTCGACGCAAACCATGCACCTATCTTACATCAAGATTAGCACTGTTTCCGAATGGACCGAAATGAGTTACCTCTTGAGCCTCGTCACCTAGTGCAACCATCAGGTGGATCCAAAATGATTTCAGAGCTCGTGGTATGTCTAGCGCAAACCATGCACCTATCTTGCACCAACACTAACATTGTCTCCAAACATAAAGAAGAAAGATTCCACATGACCCACGTCACCTAAGAGTTCCATCGGTGCATCCAAAACAATTTTTGATCCTATGGAACATTTGACGCAAACTGTGCACCTAACTTGCATCTAGATTAGCACTATCTCCAAACAGACCGAGCTTTCACTTGAGCCTCATCACATCATAGTACCATCAGGTGCGTCCAAAACAATTTCTGAGCTAGTGGTATGTTTGGCGCAAACTGTGCACCTATCTTGCTCCGATACTAACATAGTCTCCAAATAGAAATAATTCAACATGACCCACATCACCTAGGAGGCCCATGCTATCTAAGAGTTCCACCAGCTGAGTCCAAACCGATTTCTGAGCCCATGGTACATTCGACGCAAACCATGCACCTATCTTGCGTTGAGATTAGCACTACATCCAAACGGACCGAACTCTCACTTGAGCCTCAGCACCTAGGAGTACCATCGGGCATGTCCAAAATTATTTCTAAACTGATGGTACGTTTGGTGCAAACCGTGCACCTATCTTGCAGTGACACTCACACTATCTTCAAGTGGAAGGAAGTGAGATTCCACATGACACATTTCACCTAGAAGTTCCATCGGGTCTGTCCAAAATGATTTTTGAGCCAATAGTACGTTCGACGCAAACCGTGCACCTGTCAAGATTAAAACTATCTCCAAAAGGACCGAAACGAGCAACCTCTTGAGCCTTGTCACCTAGTGGTACCATTAGGTGCATCCGAAATGATTTCTAAGCCTGTGGTATGTCTAGCACTAACCATGCACCTATCTTACACCAACACTAACATTGTCTCCAAACAGAAAGAAGAGAGATTCCACATGACCCACATCACCTAAGAGTTCCATCGGGTGCATCCAAAATTTTTTTAATCCTATCAAATAATTGACGCAAACCGTGCACCTAACTTGCATCTAGAGTAGCACTATCTCCAAACAGACCGAGCTTTCACTTGAGTCTTGTCACATCAGAGTACCATTGGGTGCGTCCAAAATAAATTCTGAGCTGATGGTACATTTGGCGCAAACTGTGCACCTATCTTGCTCCGACACTAACACTGTCTCTGAATAGAAATAATTGAACATGACCCACATCAACTAGGAGGTCTATCAGGTGTGTACAAATAATTTCTAAGCCTATGAAACGTTCGACGCAAACCGTGCACCTATCCTGCATCAATATTACCATCGAGTGCGTCCAAAATGATTTCTAAGCCTATGGTACATCTAACGCAAACCTTGCACCTAACTTGCATCGACACTAACACTATCTCCAAATAGAAAGAAGCGAGATTCCACAAGACCCATGTCACCTAGGTGTTCCATTAGGTGAGTCCAAAACAATTTCTGAGCCTATGGTACGTTCGACGCAAACCGTGCACCTATCTTGCGTCAAGATTAGTACTATCTCCAAGAGGACCGAAACGAGCTTTCACTTGAGCCTAGTCACCTTGTGGTATCACCGAGTGCATCCAAAATTATTTCTGAGCCTAAGCTACATCTAGCACAAACCATCCACCTATCTTGCATCAACACTAACACTGTCTCCAAACAGAAAGAAGCAAGATTCCACATAACCCATGTCACCTAGGAGTTCCATCGGGTGTGCCAGGATTAGCACTATCTCTGAAAGGACTGAAACGAGCTTCCTCTTGAGCCTCGTCACCTAGTGGTACCAACCAATGTTTTAAAAAACATTAGACGCTAGGCGTGCGCTAGCCTAAAGTTTAGAGTTTAGGAAGTTTAAACGAGATTAAACGTGATTAAACATTTTTGGTTTTTTATTTTTATTTTTGTGATGCCGAGAGCAAAAGCAGTACTAATAACCCAACTTGAAGTAATAACAGTGATCATACCTGTACACTTGTTTTCGACATCAGTTCCTTTCCTCCTTGGTTTCTTGCATTGAACAGCAGCTAACAATCAAAGAGAGACAAGTTAATAATCTGAAAATAGAAAAATCAAATAATAGGTAAAGAATAGAAACTCATCTATGAGGGCAGCAGCACAAAGGCAAAATTGATCTAGCAAACAAGAGGACAGCAGCACAAGGCATCAATTCTGCTCAATATTGTACATGACTCCATGTACAGCCAAGCTTCCAAACAACAGGGCAGCAGGCAGCATCACAAGGCAAAATATCACAAGAAAATATACACACAGCCAAGAACCTTGCACACAACAGTCACAGCTCACAAATTAAAGATAGCAGTAGGCAGTACAGTACAACACACAATAATGGTCTTATGGTCCACACAACACACACAAATTAAAGATAAGTAGATAAGTAGATATTAATATTTAGATAACTTGGCAGCCTGCTGCTGCTGCCATCATGCAATCTCCTCGGTCCTCACTCCACAAATGCATTGCAATTTAGAATTGCTTCTTCATCCTCATCATCCTCATAGGCAATGTCATCATCTTGATAGTCAGGATCTTCAGGATCAGATTCCCACTCTTCTTCATCCACCTCTCTAGCCACTCTTGCACTCCTTCGAGGTTGAAGCTGTTCATTAGTTCCCATTGCTTCTCCAAGGACACTCCATGGTATCCCTGTCTCCGGCATTTGTTCTAACTCATCTTCCTCATCCCTAAAGACAACCAATGCATGAGCATCCCCTCCCTCAAAGAAAAATCCTTGAGCTTCAAAAGCATCACTACTTAGGAGCACTTCATAGTTACTCTTTCTTTTAATCTTCTCCTTCTTGGACATCAATTTATTATTGAATTGGATGAATACCAGAGAGTTAAGGTGCTCTGTTGTCAGCCTATTCCTTCTCTTTGTATGATGCTACACATTATAATACAATTCCAACATTAGCACATGTACATTAAATTGGGAATAGAGAGCAACCAGTAGAGACTACAAACAAACCTGTTCAAAGATGCTCCAATTCCTTTCACATCCAGATGAGCTAGAGGTCAGTGAGAGGATTCTAATAGCCATATATTGCAAATCTGGTACTCCACCTCCATAAAGCCTCCACCAAGATGCTAAAAAATGAAGTCAAATATCTCAAACATGTGCAAAATTGATTGTAGAAAAATCTGGACAGCAGTAAAAATTTGGACAGAAATAATGCAAAAGCTTACCCGGGTTGAACTCGAAGCGTTCGCAGCTTCTTGCCAGCTTCTTTGAGAAGTTTCCTAGTCTCTTCTGGAATATATCCAAGTCCACATTAACAGCCCTATAACCCTTGTCATCATCTCTACAGTAAAAGGTCTCCACACAATGCATGAATTTTTCCACTATAGTTGGATCATTGAAGATTGCTGGATTGTTGTAACTGTAGTATGGATTCAGCATATAAGCAGCCACATGTAATGGAGAATCAAGCCTATCTTTCATCTTCTTGTCAACAATAGCCATCACTTCTTTGTAGTTCTTTTCCACATTTCCAAATGCCTCCTTGATCTCCTTCTTTGCCTTGAGAAGTTCTCCATACACAAAACCCATAGATGGCTTCACATCCCCATCAACCAAATGTAGAACTTTCACCAAGGGCTCAAAGACCTTCAAACAAAGGGCCACATTTCTCCAAAATTGTATGTTCAACACTGTGGCTGTAGCATCCTTGCCCTTTTTGGTCTTCGCTTCAGGTAAGTCATACCACTTTGAGTCAACCACCATCTTCCTTAGACAATCCTTCTTTTCCATCATACTTTGCAGTGTAAGATAGGCTGTAGCAAATCTGGTTACCCCTGGCCTTATGATTTCTCTCTTCAAGGTGAAGGACCTCAAACATGCCAAGGTTCGGTGGTGACCATAGACAAAGATAGTGAATGATTTTGCTTGATCAATTGTCTTCTTGAATTTTGCAAGGTTGCCAATACCTTGCAGCATCAGATTGATGGTATGAGTTGCACAAGAAGTCCAAAATATGTTTGGCCTCTTGAGGTGCAGCAATGCCTTTGCTCCCATGTTGTTAGAGGCATTATCTGTCACTATTTGCACTACATTTTCAGCACCTACGTCCTCAATTACCTTGTCAACGAGCTCATAGATAACTTCACTAGTGTGTGACACATCTGACATCTCCATAGACTTGATAAATGTTGTGCCCTCACTAGTATTTGTGCACAGGTTCATAATACTTCTTCTCTTCATATCTGTCCAAGCATCAGTCATGATGGAGCAGCCATGCTTAACCTTCTCATCTTCACGGTCTTGTAGCAGGCTCTTGGTTTTTGCATACTCCTCATCCAACAATCTGCCCCGATAATCATGCTGAGTTGGAGGTTGGAAACCAGGACCAAATTGACCAATAGCTTCAACCATTTCCTTGAACTCATCATTATCACAAGCATTGAATGGAATAGCTGCAAAATAGAATGGTGCAGAAAATTAAAATTCCAGCAACTAATAATGCATGGATTCGAATAAGTATGACGGCTGCAGCAATAAGGATTGGTAAATTACTTAAGTACAGAACATACCATGTGTATACACCCATTTAGCAACATATTGCTGCACTTGGTGAGTTCTTTCTTTCCAAAGTGATTCATTTATGTTTTGTTGCCTCTTAGCTTCAACACTGCTTAACTTGGGATCAATGGGACGAGTAAATCTGTCCATGGGTCCTAGCTTGTGAGGTGTACTTGAGCTTCCAGCAAGTGACTCAACTTCTGTCACTTCCTCTTCACCTGTTGCAAATTGCACATTCTCCCTGACCTCTTTATCATGTTGTTGCTTACCTTTCTTCTTCTTTGCTATTTCATCAAGATTCTTAATGCACTTTTGCTTAACTTCCTCAGGAACTTTTTGGCACTTCGCAATAGATGTGCCCCTATGAGCAAGATGCTGCTTAAGGCGATTAATTCCTGCACTCTCATGACCACAAAGAAGACACTTTACTTTGTTCTTGTCATTAGGATCACAGAGACGCCCCCACTCCCAGCCTACATAAGAAGATTTCCTCTTTAGGTGGTTGGCAACCTCGGCGGCTTCTGGAGCCGCTGCTTCAGTACCACCAGCAGCTACAGCTTCAGAAGTCGACATCCTAATCCCAATCCAAGAACAAGAGTAGCATAGTAAGGACCAACAGATCAACGCATGTTGATTCCTAAGGGCTAAGGAGCAGTACACATTCAATCTTAAGTTCTTAACCATAAATCCCCAATCAAATTCATCAATGATTGACATGCAAAAATTAAAACTAATAGAGCCAACTAACAGAGCCAGGGGTGGATTCACGGGGGGGGGGGGGGGGGGTGTGGCTGCAGCCCCTCTCGCTGGCCCAAAATAGCAAGAGCAGGCCTTCAAAAGCCACATAGCCAGCCCAACAACTTGAAGCCATCTCGAAGCCTCGACCCCTCCCAACCCAAGCCGACACTGAACAGAGGGAGGAGCGGATGGGGAGAGACCAAGGAAGCACCTGGAGAGAACGAGGGAGGGGCTGTGCCTGCACCGGCCTCTTCTTTGCAGTCGTCGAATCCTGGTCCTGCGCCGGCGGCCTAGCCTCTGCTGCAGGCCACGGCCCCTGCACCTGTGGACTCTACGCCTGCCAAGGAGAAGGAGAGCCCAGCGATGACTGCCAACGGCGGCGAGGAGCTACCAGGCGGGAGTAGGCGGAGCCGCGGAGGCTAGAATTGAGTGCGAGTCGACAAATCCTGCTCTGTTTCTTGTGGTCGATTTGTGCTGCCGTGTCGGGCCCACCTGCTTCTTTCCCGCGCCCTCCCGCGCTTCTTTCCCGCGCGTGGCGTGCGCGCGATTCCTTCCTTTCCCGCCAGCAAGCCATGCACTTCTTAGTCTCGCAAGCCACGCGTTTTCCACCGCCGAACTTCGTTTTTTGACCGATTCCGCGCGATTAATCACTGCTGCACGATTAAACGAACGTGTAAACGCGCCCAACGTTTAATTGAATGATTAGCCCCTAAACGCAACGTTGGGGCAAAGTTTAGCGTTTAAACGGGATTAATCGCCGATTAATGATGTTTTTTAAAACCTTGGTACCAACAGGTGCGTCTAAAATGATTTCTAAGCCTATGGTACGTCCAAAGTAAACCATGCACCTACCTTGCACCAACACTAACACTGTCTCCAAACGAGAAGAAGAGAGATTTGACATGACCCACGTAATCTAGGAGTTCCATCAGGTGCGTCCAAAACAATTTTCGAGCGCATTGTACATTTGACACAAACCGTGCACCCATCTTCTGTCGAGATTAGCGCTATGTTCAAACGGACCGAGCTTTCACTTGAGCCTCGTCACCTCAGAGTACCATCTGGTGTGTCCAAAATGATTTCTGACCCAATCGTACGTTTGGCGTAAACTGTGCACCTATCTTGCTCCAATAGTAACACTGTGTCCAAATGGTAAGAAGTGAGATTCAAAATGACCCAAGTCACCTAGGAATTCTATCAGGCGCGTCCAAAATAATTTCGAAGCCTGTGGTACGTTCGACGTAAACCATGCAACTATCTTGCATCAAGATTAGCACTATCTCCGACAGTACCGAAACAAGCTTTGACTTGAGCCTCATCACCTAGTGGTACCATCGAGTGTGTCCAAAATGATTTCCAAGCATATGGTACGTCTAGCATAAACCATGCACCTTTCTTGCACCGACACTAACATTGTCTCCAAATGGAAAGAAGCGAGATTCCACATGCCCCACATCACCTAGGAGTTCCATCGAGTGAGTCCAAAATGATTTTTGAGCCTACGGTATGCTCGACGCAAACCGTGCACCTATCTTGCATCAACATTCGCATTATCTCCGAAAGGACCGAAACAAGCTTTCACTTGAGCCTCATCACCTAGTAGTACCATTGAGTGTGTTCAAAATAATTTCTAAGCATGTATCTTGCAAACCATGCAAATGTTGAAAATGAGTGTGTTCAAAATGAGCATGTATTTCTGAGCATATACCATTAGCATTATCTCCGAAAGGACCGAAACAAGCAAACCATGCATGTATCTTGCAACAACACTTGCACTGTCTCCAAATAGAAAGAAGTGAGATTCCTCATGACCCACGTCACCTAGGAATTCCATCAGGTGAGTCCAAAACGATATCCGAGCCTATGGTACGTTTGACACAAACCGTGCACCTATCTTGCGCCAAGATTAGCACTATCTTCGAAAGGACCAAAACGAGCTTCCACTTGAGCCTCATCACCTAGTGGTATCATCGAGTGCGTCCAAAATGATTTATGAGCCTATGGTACGTCTAGCAAAAACAATGCTCCTATCTTGTACCGACACTAACACTATCTCCAAATGGAAAGAGATGAGATTCCACATGGCCCATGTTATCTAGGAGTTCCATCGGCTGAGTCTAAAATGATTGCTAAGCCTATGGTGCACCTATCTTGCATCAAAATTTGCACTATCTCCAAACGGACCGAGCTTTCACTTGAGTCTTGTCACCTAGGAGTACCATTGGATGTGTCCAAAATTATTTTTGAGCTGATGGAACGTTTGGTGCAAACTATGCACCTATCTAGCCCCGACACTAACACTATCTGCAAACAACACTTGACCCACGTCACCTAGGAGTTCCACCGGGTGTGTCCAAAACAATTTTTGAGCCTATGGTACGTTCAACGCAAACTGTGCACCTATCTTGCGTCAAGATTAGTACTATCTCCAAAAGGACGGAAACGAGCTTTCACTTGAGCCTAGTCACCTTGTGGTATCACCGAGTGCATCCAAAATTATTTCTGAGCCTAAGCTACGTCTAGCGCAAACCATGCACCTAACTTACACCGACACTAACACTGTCTCCAAATAGAAAGAAGCGAGATTCCACATGATCCACGTCACCTAGGAGTTCCATCGGGGTGCCAGGATTAGCACTATCTCTGAAAGGACTGAAACGAGCTTCCTCTTGAGCCTCGTCACCTAGTGGTACCAACAGGTGCATCTAAAATGATTTCTAAGCCTATGGTACGTCCAAAGTAAACCATGCACCTACCTTGCACCGACACTAACACTGTCTCCAAATGAGAATAAGAGAGAGCTAACATGACCCACGTCATCTAGGAGTTCCATCGGGTGCGTCCAAAATGATTTTCGAGCCCATTGTACGTTTGACACAAACCGTGCACCCATCTTCTGTTGAGATTAGCACTATGTTCAAACGAACCAAGCTTTCACTTGAGCCTCGTCACCTCGGAGTACCATCTGGTGTGTCCAAAATGATTTCTGACCTGATCGTACGTTTGGCGCAAACTGTTCTCCTATCTTGCTCCAATAGTAACACTGTATCCAAATGGAAAGAAGTGAGATTCAAAATGACCCAAGTCACCTAGGAATTCCATCAAGCGCGTCCAAAATAATTTTGAAGCCGGTGGTACGTTCGACGCAAACCATGCAACTATCTTGCATCAAGATTAGCACTATCTCCGGTAGTACCGAAACGAGCTTTGACTTGAGCCTCGTCACCTAGTGGTACCATCGAGTATGTCCAAAATGATTTCTAAGCATATGGTACGTCTAGCGTAAACCATGCACCTATCTTGCACCGACACTAACACTATCTCCAAATGGAAAGAGATGAGATTCCACATGGCCCATGTTATCTAGGAGTTCCATCGGCTGAGTCTAAAACGATTGCTAAGCCTATGGTGCACCTATCTTGCATCAAGATTAGCACTATCTCCAAATGGACCAAGCTTTCACTTGAGTCTTGTCACCTAGGAGTACCATTGGATACGTCCAAAATTATTTCTGAGCTGATGGAACATTTGGTGCAAACTGTGCACCTATCTAGCCCTAACACTAACACTATCTACAAACAGCACATGACCAACGTCACCTAGGAGTTCCATCGGGTGCGTCCAAAATAATTTCTGAGCCTATGGTACGTCACATGACGCAAACCGTGCACCTATCTTGCGTCAAGATTAGTACTATCTCCAAAAGGACCAAAATGAGCTTTCACTTGAGCCTAGTCACCTTGTGGTATCACCGAGTGCATCCAAAATTATTTCTAAGCCTAAGCTACATCTAGCGCAAACCATGCACCTGTCTTGCACCGACACTAACACTGTCTCCAAACGCAAAGAGCCGAAATTCCACATGGCCCACGTCATCTAGGAGTCCATCTGGTGAGTCCAAAATGATTTCTTGGCCAATGGTATGTTTGACGCAAGTCATGCACCTATTTTGTGTCAAGATTAGCACTATCTCTAAACGGACTGAGCTCTCACTTGGAGCCTCATCACCTAGGAGTACCATCGGGCATGTCTAAAATGATTTCTGAGCCTGTCGTATGTCTAGTGCAAACCATACACCTATCTTGCATCGACACTAACACTGTTTCCAAACAGAAAGAAGAGATATTCCACATCACCCACATCACCTAGGAGTTCCATCGGGTGCATCCAAAACAATTTCTGATCCTATGGAATGTTTGACGCAAATGATGCATCTAACTTGCGTCTAGATTAGCACTATCTCCAAACAGACCAAGCTTTCACTTGAGTCTTCTCATCTCAGAGTTCCATCAGGTGTGTCCAAAATGATTTCTGAGCCGATGGTACGTTTGGCGCAAATTGTGCACCTATCTTGCTCTGACACTAACGCTATCTCCAAACAGTAATAAGTGAGATTGCACATGACCCACGTCACCTAGGGGGTCCATTGGGTGCGTCCAAAACAATTTTTGAGTCTATTGTACGTTTGACGTAAACCATGCACCTATCTTGCATCAACATTAGCACTATCTCTGAAAGGACCAAAACAAGCTTCCACTTGAGCCTCATCACCTACTGGTGCCATCGAGTGCATCCAAAATGATTTATGAGCCTACGATACGTCTCGCGCTAACCATGCAACTACCTTGCACCGACACTAACATTGTCTCCAAATGGAAAGAAGCAAGATTCCACATGACCCACATCACCAAGGTGTTCCATCAGGTGAGTCCAAAACGATATTCGAGCCTATGGTACACTTGACGCAAACTATGCACTGATCTTGTGCCAAGACTAGCACAATCTCTGCAAGGACCGAAATGAGCTTCCACTTGAGCCTCGTCACCTAGTAGTACCATCGAGTGTGTCCAGAATAGTTTCTGAACCGATGGTACGTCTAGCAAAAACCATGCACCTATCTTGCACCGACACTAACACTGTCTCCAAACGGAAAGAGGCGAGATTCCACATGGCATGTTATCTAGGAGTTCCATCGACTGGGTCCATAATGATTTCTGAGCCTATGATATATTTGACGCAAACCATGCACCTATCTTGCGTCATGATTTGCACTATCTTCAAATGGACCACGCTTTCACTTGAGCCTCGCACCTAGGAGTACCATCGGGCGCATCCAAAATTATTTCTGAGCTGTTGGTACGTTTGGCGCAAACTGTGCACCTAACTTGCACCGACACTAACACTATCTCCAAATGGAAAGAAGTGAGATTCCACATGACCCACGTCACCTAGGAGTTCCATCGGGTGTGTCCAAAACAATTTTCGAGCCTATGGTATGTTCGACGCAAACTGTGCACCTATCTTGCATCAAGATTAGCACTGCCTCCGAAAGGACTGAAATGAGCTTTCTCTTGTGCCTCGTCACCTAATGGTTCCAACAGGTGCATCTAAAATAATTTCTAAGCCTATGGTACATCCAGCGTAATCTATGCACCAACCTTGCACCGACACTAACACTGTCTCCAAACAAAAAGAAGAGAGATTCCACATGACCCATATCATCTAGGAGTTCCATCGGGTGTGTCCAAAATGATTTTTGAGCCTATGGTATGTTCGACGCAAACCGTGCACCTATCTTGTGTCAAGATTAGCACTATCTTCAAATGGACAAAGCTTTCACTTGAGCCTATCACCTCGGAGTGCCATCTGGTGTGTCCAAGATGATTTCTAAACCAATCGTACGTTCGACGCAAACTGTGCACCTATCTTGCACCGACACGAACACAATCTCCAAATAGAAAGAAGTGAGATTCAAAATGACCCAAGTCAACTAGGAGTTCCATCGGGTGCATCCAAAATAATTTAAGAGCCTATGGTATGTTCGACGCAAATGGTGTAACTATCATGCATCAAGATTAGCACTATCTCCGATAGGACCGTAACGAGCTTCGTCTTGAGCCTCGTCACCTAGTGGTACCATCGAGTGTGTCCAAAACAATTTCTATGCATATGGTATGTCTAGCGTAAACCATGCACCTATCTTGCACCGACACTAACACTGTCTCCAAATGGAAAGAAGCCAGATTCCACATGCCCCATGTCACTAGGAGTTCCATCGGGTGAGTACAAAATGATTTCTGATCCTATGGTACGTTTGACGCAAACCGTGCACCTATCTTGCATCAACATTAGCACAAGCCCTGAAAGGACCGAAACAAGCTTCCACTTGAGCCTCATCACCTAGTGGTACCATTAAGTGTGTTCAACAATGATTTCTGAGCCTATGGTATGTATCGCGCAAACCATGCATGTATCTTGCACCGACACTAACACTGTCTCCAAATGGTAGAAAGCAAGATTCCACATGACCCACGTCACCTAGGTTTTCCATTAGGTGCGTCCAAAATGATATTCAAGCCTATGGTTTGTTTGACACAAACTGTGCACCTATCTTGCAACTTGAGCTTCCACTTGAGCTTCGTCACCTAGTGGTACCATCGACTGCCTCCAAAACGATTTCTGAGCCTATGGTACGTCTAGCGCAAACAATGCACCTATATTGCACTGACACAACACTGTCTCTAAACAGAAAGAGGTGAGATTCCACATGGCCCATGTTATCTAAGAGTTCCACGGGCTGAGTCCAAAATGTTTTTCTGAGCCCATGGTACATTCGACACAAACCGTGCACCTATCTTGCGTCGAGATTAGCACTACCTCTAAACGGACCGAACTCTCACTTGAGCCTCGGCACCTAGGAGTACCTTTGGGCACATCCAAAATTATTTCTAAACTGATGGTACATTTGGTGCGAACCGTGCACCTATCTTGCACCGGCACTGACACTGTCTTCAAACGAAAGGAAGTGAGATTCCACATGACACATGTCACCTCGGAGTTCCATTGGGTGCATCCAAAATGATTTTCGAGCCTATAGTACGTTCGACGCAAACCATGCACCTATCTTACGTCAAGATTAGCACTATCTCCGAAAGGACTGAAACGAGTTACCCCTTGAGCCTCGTCACCTAGTGCAACCATCAGGTGGATCCAAAATGATTTCTGAGCCTGTGGTATGTCTAGCGCAAACCATGCGCCTATCTTGCACCAACACTAACATTGTGTCCGAACGGAAAGAAGAGAGATTCCACATGACCCACGTCACCTAAGAGTTCCATCAGGTGCATCCAAAACAATTTTTGTTCCTATGGAACATTTGACGCAAACCGTGCACATAACTTGCATCTAGATTAGCTCTATCTCCAAACAGACCGAGCTTTCACTTGGGCCACATCACATCAGAGTACCATCAGGTGCGTCCAAAACAATTTCTGAGCTGGTGGTACATTTAGCGCAAACTGTGCACCTATCTTGCTGCGACACTAACAATGTCTCCAAATAGAAATAATTGAACATGACCCACATCACCTAGGAGGTCCATCAGGTGTGTCCAAAACAATTTTTGAGCATATGGAAAGTTTGACGCAAACCGTGCAACTATCTTGCTTCAATATTACCATCGAGTGCGTCCAAAATGATTTCTGAGCCTATGGTATGTCTAGCGCAAACCATGCACCTAGCTTGCATCGACACTAACACTGTCTCCAAACAGAAAGAAGCGAGATTCCACAAGACCCACGTCATCTAGGTGTTCCATCGGGTGAGTCTAAAATGATATCTAAGCTTATGGTATGTTTGACGCAAACCGTGCACCTATCTTGCGCCAACATTAGCACTATCTCCGAAAGGGCCAAAACAACCTTTGACTTGAGCCTCGACACCTTGTGGTCCATCGAGTGCATCCAAAACGATATTTGAGCCTATGGTACGTCTAGCACAAACCATGCACCTATCTTGTGCTAACACTAACACTGTCTTCAAACGGAAAGAAGCAAGATTCCACATAACCCATGTCACCTAGGAGTTACATCGGGTGAGTCAAAAATGATTTCCGAGCTTGTGGTACATTCGATGCAAACCGTGCACCTATCTTGTGTCAAGATTAGCACTATCTCCAAATAGACCGAGCTTTCACTTGAGCCTCGTCACCTATGAGTATCATCGGGCATGTCTAAAATTATTTCTGAGCCAATGGTATGTTTGGCGCAAATTGTGCACCTATCTTGCACCAACACTAACACTATCTCTAAACAGAAAGAAGTGAGATTACACATGATCCAGGTCACCTAGAAGTTCCACTAGGTGCGTCCAAAACAATTTACGAGCCTATGGTACGTTCGACACAAACCGTACACCTATCTTGCGTCAAGATTAGCACTATCTCCGAAAGGACTGAAACGAGCTGCGAATTGAGCCTCGTCACCTAGTGGTACCATCGAGTGCGTCCAAAATGATTTCTGAGCCTATGGTACGTCAATTGCAAACCATGCACCTATCTTGTAACGACACTAACACTGTCCCCAAACTGAAAGAAGGGAGATCCACATGACTGACATCACCTAGGAGTTGCATCAGGTGAGTCCAAAATGATTTCTGAGCCTATGGTACCTTCGACGCAAACTGTGCACCTATCTTATGTTAAGATTAGCGCTATCTCCAAATAGACCGAGATTTCACTTGAGCCTCGTCACCTAGGAGCACCACTGGCTACGTCCAAAATGATTTCTGAGCCGATGGTATGTTTGGTGCAAACCATGGACCTATCTTGCACCAATACTAACACTATCTCCAAATGGAAAGAAGCGAGATTCCACATGGCCCACTTCACCTAGGAGTTCCAACGGGTGAGTCTAAAATGATTTCCAAGCCTATGGTACGTTCGACGCAAACTGTACACCTATCTTATGTTAAGATTAACACTATCTCCAAACAGACCAAGCTTTCACTTGAGCCTTGTCACCTAGGAGTAGCATCAAGTGTGTCCAAAACGATTTCTGAGCTGATGGTACGTTTGACGTAAACCGTGCACCTATCTTGCATCAACAGTAACACTATCTCTAAAGAGAAAGAGGTGTGATTCCACATGACCCACATCACCTAAGAGTTCCATCGGATGCATCGAAACCGATTTTTGAGCCTATGGTACATTCGACGCAAACCGTGCACCTTGTGTGAAGATTAGCACTATGTCCGAAAGGACTAAAAGGAGCTTCCACTTGAGCCTCATCACCTAGTGGTACCATCGAGTGCATCTAAAATGATTTATGAGCCTATGGTACGTCTAGCGCAAACCATGCACCTATCTTACGTCGACACTAACACTGTCTCAATATGGAAAGAAGCGAGATTCTACATGACCCATGTCACCTATGAGTTCCATTAGGTGAGTCCAAAATGATTTCTGAGTGTATGGTACGTTTGAGATAAACCGTGCACCTATCTTGGGTCAAGATTAGCACTATCTCCAAATGGATCGAGCTTTTACTTGAGCCTCATCACCTAGTGGTACCATCGAGTGCATCCAAAATGATTTTTGAGCCTATCGTATGTCTAGCAAAAACCATGCAACCACCTTGCACCAACACTAACACAGTCTCCAAACGGAAAGAATCGAGATTACACATGACCCACATGACCTAGGAGTTCCATCGGGTGAGTCCAAAATGATTTATGAGCCTCTAGTACGTTTGACGCAAACCGTGCTCCTATCTTGCGTCAAGCTTATCCCTATCTCCAAACAGACCAAGCTTTCACTTGAGCCTCATCACCTTGGAGTACCATCGGGTGCGTCAAAAATGATTTCTGAGCCGATGATATGTTTGGCCCAAACTGTGCACCTATCTTGCACCGACACTAACTCTGTCTCCAAATAGAAAGAAGTGAGATTCCACATGACCCACGTCACCTAGGAGTTCCATCCGGTGCATCCAAAATGATTTCCAAGCCTATGGAACGTTTGACGCAAACCATGCACCTATCTTGTGTCAAGATTAGCACTATCTCCAAACGGACCAAGCTTTCATTTGAGCCTCATCACCTCGGAGTACAATCAGGTACATCCTAACTGATTTGTGAGCCAATGACATGCTTGGCGCAAACTGTGCACCAATCTTCAAATAGAAGGAAGCGACATTCTACAGGACTATTATCACCTAGGAGTTCCATTGGGTGAGTCCAAAATGATTTCTGAGACTGGTATATTTGACGCAAACTGTGCACCTATCTTGCTTGAAGATTAGCACTATCTCCAAACATACTGAGCTTTCACTTGAGCTTTGTCACCTTGGAGTACCATCAAGTGCGTTCAAAATGATTTCTGAGTTGATGGTACATTTGGCGCAAACCATGCACATTTCTTACGTCAAGGTTAGCACTATCTTCGAAAGGATCAACACGAGCTTCCACTTGAACCTCATCACCTTGTGGTATCATCGAGTGCGTCCAAAATGATTTCTGAGCCTATGGTACATCTAGTGCAAACCATGCACCTATCTTGCGCCGACACTAAAACTGTCTCCAAACGAAAAGAAGCAAGATTCCATAAGACTCATGTCACCTAGGAGTTCCATCGGGTAAGCCCAAAATGATTTTTGATCCTATGGTATGTTCGACGCAAACCATGCTCCTATCTTGTGTCAAGATTAGCACTATCTCCAAACAGACTAATTTTTCACTTGTGCCTCATCACCTAGGAGTAACATCAGGCACATCCAAAATTATTTCTAAGCCGATGGTAAGTTTGGCACAAACTATATGCACCTATCTTGCACCAACACTAACATTGTCTGCAAACAGAAAGAAGTGAGATTGCACATGACCTAAGTCACCTAGGTGTTCCACCGGGTGCATCTAAAACAATTTCCAAACCTATGGTACGTTTGACGAAACCGTGCACCATTCTTGCGCCAAGATTAGCAATATCTCCAAATTGACCGAGCTTTCACTTGAGCCTCGTCACCTCGGAGTACCATTGGGTGTTATCTAAATGATTTTTGAGACTATGGTATGTCTAACGCAAACCATGCACCTATCTTGCACTGACACTAACACTGTCTCTAAAGGAAAGAAGTGAGATTGCACATGACCCAAGTCATCTAAGAGTTCCATCGGGTGCGTACAAAATAATTTCAGAGCCTATGGTACGTTCGACGCAAACTATGCACCTACCTTGCGTCAACATTAGCACTCTCTCTGAAAGGACCGAAAGGTGCTTCCACTTGAGCCTCATCACCTAGTGGTACTATCAGGTGCGTCCAAAACGATTTCTGAGCCTGTGGTACATCTAGCGCAAACCATGCACCTATGTTGCATGGACACTAACACTATCTCCAAACAGAAAGAAGAGAGATTCCACATGGCCTACGTCGCCTGGGAGTTCCATCGGGTGAGTCCAAAACAATTTCTGAGCGTATGGTATGTTTGACGCAAACCGTGCACCTATCCTGCATTAAGATTATCACTATCTCCAAACAGACCAAGTGAAAGGTCTATGTTTGGTGTTGGTAATTAGTGACAATGCCCAAGTGCTAATCATGTGCTTAAGATTGTATGTAGCAAAGGATGATTAGCACATAGCATGGTGAAGCATGATGATCAAGTGTGGATGATGAAGTGCTTACCATGGTGATGAAGGAGGAACAAGGTGCAACCCTATGATGATCATGGCAAAGGTATATGCTAGGGGTTGTACTTTGGTAACCAAGACACCTAGTGGGTGTGGTTATATTATAGGTTAGATAGCCATACTATAAAGAGGGGAATTGTCATATCAATTCTAGTCCTACATGTGCCTCTAGGTGACATTTCATTGAGCATATGCATTTGGATAGAGCTAATGATGCCTCAAAAAATGATTGTGAAAATGCTAACACACTTGCACATGACGATGATCACTTGGTGGTGTGAGCACATTTACAATGGCGATGGTGTTTGAGCGGTCGGCGCGATTCAGGCGTTTTTGAGGAGTTGAAACACCTATTTTCCTTTACGCCAATGTCGAGATTTGGAGGCGTAGTCACGGTGGTGTTTCTTAAGCTACAACATGTGCTAAAGTGATACACATACTTAGAATAGCTCATATGTGAAAGGGTGAAACAAGTGGAGCAAGAAAAGATGGAAATTTGCTTGAGTTAGAGGCGACAGACGCTGGCTCCAGGAGCGACAGACACCGTGGGCGCATCTATCGGGCAACCCTAGCTACGGCTCTCAACGCGCGCGTAACAGACGCGGGGACGCCTAAGCGATAGACGTGCTACGTCAGCGTCTGTCGCCTAGGGTTTCGCGGCTAGGCAAACACGCAAGCAGCTGATGCTCGGGCGTGTCTGACAGGCGGTCAAGGGACGCGTTTGTCAATCGTTTTCGTGAAATGGAGCTTACTGGACTGTGTCTGTCGTGACGACAGACGCTAGGACTCGGTAGCGACAGACACATCTGTCGGTTGGAATCGACCATTGAAATTTGAAGACACAGTGGACACATGGCGCGATCGTGAGCGACGGACGCTGGTGTGCCACGTCTATTGCGTCTGTTGACCCCACATTTTTTAATAACGACTCTTTGTGAAGGGGTACGTCTATAAATACCTCTTGGCCGACTCCTAGCTCTCTTTCTTGGGACATTTGACATACTTGTGAGCATATTGAGCTAAGTCAAAGCATTCCCTCTCATCCCAACTCATCTCCTTTGCATTTGATTGCGATCTTTGAGTGTGATTGAGTGATTCAAGTGCATCGATCATTGATTTGCATCTAGAGGCACTTGGGGGATTGATTTGTTGTAGTTTTTCTTGTTACTCTTGGTGGTTGCCGCCACCTAGATGGCTTGGAGCAGCTTGGAGGCATGACAAGTGTTGGTGATTGTTCTTAGCCACCTCCCGTGATCTTGTGAAGGGTTTGCACCTTCCCGGCGGAGTGCCACAAGGTAGCCATAGTATATTGCTCGTGTCATTGCAACTCCTAGCCATTTGGTAGGTTCTTGTGAGGCCTTTTGAGAGGCTCGGTGTGTGATCGATTAGCCACTGAACCACGTGGTTGAGGGGGACACAACAGAGACTAGCGTGCCAGCAAGCATGTGAACCTCGGGATAAATCATCGTGTCTTCACATCATTGATTGTGATTGATTTGTCTCGGTGGATGGATTATCTTGAATACCATCACTTAGAATTATTGATTGGTTGGCTCAATTCATCGCCCCTCAGTGAAATATTTCTTACCCTACTCTTGCATTACATTTCAAGTACTTAGTTATTTTCTTTAGTGCTTAGTAGCTAGAGTAGAGTAGCTTATTTAGTTTACCTCTTGCGGTTTAACTTGTGCGGTTATGTGACATTCATTAGAATTGTGTATTGGATAGGTGGCTTGCAAACCCCATTTAGGCTAAGCAAAACTTGCATCACGCTATTTGTTATATTGATAAACTTGTATGCTTTATAGGAATTTTTAATAGGCTATTCACCCCCCTCTAGCCATCAAGACCTTTCACCAAGCTTTCACTTGAGCCTCGTCACCTAGGAGTACCATCGGGCGGATCCAAAATTATTTCTGAGCCGATGTAAGTTTGGTGCAAACTATGCACCTATCTTGCACCAACACTAACACTGTCTGCAAATAGAAAGAAATGAGATTGCACATGACCCACGTCACCTAGGAGTTCCACTAGGTGCATCCAAAATAATTTCTGAGCCTATGGTACGTTTGGCAAAAACCATGTACCTTTCTTGCACCAAGATTAGCACTATATTCAAATTGACCGAGCTTTCACTTGAGCCTCGCCACCTCAGAGTACCATTGGGTGCGTCCCAAATGATTTCTGAGGCTTTGGTACGTCTAGCTCAAACCGTGCACCTATCTTCATCAACATTAGCACTCTCTCTGAAAGGACCGAAATGAGCTTCCACTTGAGCCTCGTCACCTCGTGGTACCATCAGGTGCGTCCAAAATGATTTCTGAGCCAATGGTATATCTAACACAAACCATGCAACTTTGTTGCATCAACACTAACACTATCTCCAAACGCAAAGAAGAGAGATTCCACATGACCTACATCACCAAGGAGTTCCATTGGGTGAGTCCAAAATGATTTTGAGCGTATGGTACGTTCAACAAAACCGTGCACCTATTTTGCATCAAGATTAGCACTATCTCCAAACAGACCAAACTTTTACATGAGCCTCGTCACCTAGGAGTACCATCGGATGCGTCCAAAATGATTTCTGAGCCAAAGATACGTTTGGCGCAAACTGTGCATCTAGCTTGCGTCATGGTTAGTACTATCTTCAAAAGGATTGAAATGAGCTTCGACTTGAGCCTCGTCACCTTGTGGTCCATCGAGTGTGACAAAGACGATATCTGAGCCTATGGTACGTCTAGCACAAACCATGGACCTATCTTGCACCAACACTAACATAGTCTCCAAACAGAAAGATGTGAGATTCCACATGACCCACGTCACCTGAGAGTTCCATCGGGTGCATCGAAAATGATTTCCGAGCCTGTGGTACGTTCAATGTAAGCCGTGCACCTATATTGTGTCAAGATTAGCACTATCTCCAAATGGATCGAGCTTTCACTTGAGCCTCGTCACCTAGGAGTACCATTGGGCCCATCCAAAATTATTTCTGAGCCAATGGTAAGTTTGGCGCAAACTATGCACCTATCTTACACCAACATTAACACTGTCTGCAAACAGAAAGAAGTGAGATTGCACATGACCCACATCACCTAGGAGTTCCACCGGGTGTGACCAAAACAATTTCCGAGCCTATGGTACGTTCGACGCAAACCGTGCACCTATCTTGCGTCAAGATTATCACTATCTCCGAAAGGACCAAAACGAGCTTCCACTTGAGCCTCATCACCTAGTGGTACCATCGAGTGCCTCCAAAATGATTTCTAAGCCTATGGTATGCCATGCACCTATCTTGCACCGACACCAACAGTGTCTCCAAATGGAAAGAAGCGAGATTCCACATGCCCCACATCACCTAGGAGTTCCATCGCGTGAGTCCAAAATGATTTTGAGCCCATGGTACGTTCGACGCAAACCGTGCACCTATCTTGCATCAACATTAGCATTATCTCCGAAAGGACCAAAACAAGCTTCCACTCGAGCCTCATCACCTAGTGGTACTATCGAGTGCATTCAAAATGATTTCTGAGCCTATGGTACGTCTCGCGCAAACCATGCATGTATCTTGCACCGACACTTGCATTGTCTCCAAATGGAAAGAAACAAGATTCCACATGACCCACGTCACCGAGGTGTTCCATCAGGTGAGTCCAAAATGATATCCGAGCCTATGGTTTTTTTGACGCAAACCGTGCATGTATCTTGCGCCAAGATTAGCACTATCTCCGAAAAAGACCAAAACGAGCTTCCACTTGAGCCTCATCACCTAGTGGTACCATCGAGTGCATCCAAAACGATTTATGAGCCTGTGGTACGTCTAGCATAATCAATGCACCTATCATGCACCGACACTAACAATGTGTCCAAATGGAAAGAGACGAGATTCCACATGGCCCATGTTATCTAGGAGTTCCACCGGCTGAGTCTAAAATGATTTCTGAGCCTATGGTACATTCGACGCAAACCGTGCACCTATCTTGCGTCAAGATTAGCACTATTTCCAAACGGACCGAGCTTTCACTTGAGTCTCGTCACCTAGGAGTACCATTGGACGCGTTCAAAATTATTTCTGAGCTGATGGTATGTTTGGTGCAAATTGTGCACCTATTTATCCACGATACTAACAATGTGTACAAATAGCACATGACCCACGTCACCTAGGAGTTCCACTGGGTGCATCCAAAATAATTTCCGAGCCTATGGTATGTTCAACGCAAACCATGCACCTATCTTGCGTCAAGATTAGTACTATCTCCAAAAGAAATGAAACGAGCTTTCACTTAGGCCTCGTCACCTAGTGGTACCATCGAGTGCGTCCAAAATGATTTCTAAGCCTAAGCTACGTCTAGCGCAAACTATGCACCTATCTTGCACCGACACTAACACTGTCTATAAACGGAAAGAGGCGAAATTCCACATGGCCCACATCATCTAGGAGTTCCATCGGGTGAAACCAAAATGATTTCTGAGCCTATGGAATGTTTGACGCAAACGGTGCACCTAACTTGCGTCTAGATTAGCACTATCTCCAAACAGACCGAGCTCTCACTTGAGTCTTATCACCTCAAAATACCATCGGGTGCGTCCAAATGATTTCTAATCCGATGGTACATTTTGCATAAATTCTGCACCTATCTTGCTCTGACACTAACGCTATCTCCAAACAGAAATAAGTGAGATTGCACATGACCCATGTCACCTAGGGGGTCCATTGGTTGCGTCCAAAATAATTTCTGAGCCTATGGTATGTTCGACGTAGACCGTGCACCTGTCTTGCATCAACATTAGCAGTATCTCCGAAAAGACCAAAATGCCATCGAGTGCGTCTAAATTGATTCATGAGCCAATGGTACATCTCGCGCAAACCATGCAACTATCTTGCATTGACACTAACACTGTCTCCAAATGGAAATAAGCGAGATTCCACATGACCCACGTCACCAAGGTGTTCCATCAGGTGAGTCCAAAATGATATTCAAGCCTATGGTACATTTGACGCATACCGTGCACCGATCTTGCACCAAGATTAGCACTATCTCCACAAGGACCGAAACGAGTTTCCACTTGAGCCTCGTCAACTAGTAGTATCATCGAGTGCGTCCAAAACAATTTCTGAACCGATGGTATGTCTAGCACAAACCATGCACCTATCTTGCATCGACACTAACACTGTCTCCAAATGGAAAGAGGCAAGATTCCACATGGCATGTCATCTAGGACTTCCATTGGCTGAGTCCAAAATGATTTCTGAGCCTATGGTAGATTCGACGCAAACCATGCACCTATCTTGCGTCATGATTAGCACTATCTCCAAATGAATTGAGCTTTCACTTGAGCCTCGTCACCAAGGAGTACCATCGGTCGCATCCAAAATTATTTCTGAGCTGATGGTACATTTGGCGCAAACTGTGCACCTTTCTTGCACCGACACTAACACTATCTCCAAACGGAAAGAAGTTAGCACTATCTCTGAAAGGACTAAAATGAGCTTTCTCTTGAGCCTCATCACCTAGTGGTACGAACGGGTGCGTCTAAAATGATTTTTGAGCCTATGGTACGTCTAGCGTAATCTATGCACCTACCTTGCACCGACACTAACACTATCTCCAAATAAAAGGAACAGAGATTCCTCATGACTCAAATCATCTAGGAGTTTCATCGGGTGCGTCCAAAATGATTTTTGAGCCTATGGTACGTTTGGCGCAAAACCGTGCACCTATCTTGCGTCAAGATTAGCACTATCTTCAAACGGACTGAGCTTTCACTTGAGCCTCATCACCTCGGAGTACCATCTGGTGTGTCCAAAAAAATTTCTAAACCGATCATATGTTCGGTGCAAACTGTGCACCTGTCTTGTACCGACACTAACACTGTCTCCAAATGGAGAGAAGTGAGATTCAAAATGACCCAAGTCAACTAGGTGTTCCATCGGGTGCGTCCAAAATAATTTCTGAGCCTGTGGTACATTCAACGCAAACCGTGCAACTATCTTGCATTAAGATTAGCACCATCTCTGACAAGACCGTAACGAGCTTCGACTTGAGCCTCATCAAGTAGTGGGACCATCGAGTGTGTCCATAATGATTTCTAAGCATATGGTATGTCTAGCGTAAACCATGCACCTATCTTGCACCGACATTAACACTGTCTCTAAACGGAAAGAAGCGAGATTCCACATGCCCCACATCACCTAGGAGTTCCATCGGGTGAGTCCAAAATGATTTTTGAACCTATGGTATGTTCGATGTAAGCTGTGGATTAGCAATTAACGAATGCAGATTAGCGATTGTTCAATCCGGATCCAAAGTACAAATCACAGGTGCTGGCTAAGACGTGTCGAGACGTAGCGCAACAAGGTGAAAACAAAGGACGCTGGAAAGAACTCACAGAACAAGCAAATAGCCCGAATTTTTCCTTTTTTAGAAATTTTCCCTGATTTTTCCAAAAGGCACTAGTAGGAATCAAACTTTTTTATTTTTTCACTATTTTTTTATTTTTCTCTGAACAAGGATAAAAAAAGATGCAACCACAAAAATTGGCACCTACAACTGAGGCGGGATGTGGTCTATAGAAATACAGCACATTCTCTGAAAAGTGTGCAAAAACTTTAACAATTTTTTCTTTATTTTCCTGAATTTTTTTGGTAATTTTGATGAAACCAAATAGGGCAAAGCCAAAGTGGCGAACCAATTTGTTAGTGAGCGTGGGTAACAATTGCAAGATGAACCTGTGCTGATAGAAGAATATGTGGAGCTACGAGTAGGCACATAATATGACAGCAAGGATTAGCAATTAACGAATGCAGATTAGCGATTGTTCAATCCGGATCCAAAGTCTAAAACCACAGGTGCTGGCTAAGACGTGTCGAGACGTAGCGCAACAAGGTGAAAACAAAGAACGATGGAAAGAACTCACAGAACAAGCAAATAGCCCGTATTGTTCCTTTTTCCTGAATTTTTCCCTGATTTTTCAAAAAGGCGCTAGTAGGAATCAAACTTTTTTATTTTTTCACTATTTCTTTATATTTTTTCTCTGAACAAGGATCAAAAAAAGATGCAACCACAAAAATTGGCACCTGCAACTAAGGTGGGATGTGGTCTATAGAAATACAGCACGTTCTTTGAAAAGTATGCAAAAACTTTGACAATTTTTTTTCTTTATTTTCCTGAATTTTTTTGGTAATTTTGATGAAACCAAATAGGGCAAAGCCAAAGTGGCGAACCAATTTGTTGGTGAGCGTGGGTAATAGTTGCAAGATGAACCTGTGCTGATAGAAGAATATGTGGAGCTATGGGTAGGCACGCAATATGACAGCAAGGATTATCAATTAACGACTGCAGCTTTGCGATTGTTCAATACGGATCCAAAATACAAATCACAGGTGCTGGCTAAGACGTGTCGAGACGTAGCGCAACAAGGTGAAAATAAAGGACAATGGAAAGGACTCACAGAACAAGCAAATAGCCTAGATTTTTCCTTTTTCTTAAATTTTTCCCTGATTTTTCTAAAATGCACCAGTAGGAATCAAACTTTTTTATTTTTTCACTATTTTTTTATATTTTTATCTGAACAAGGATAAAAAAAAGATGCAACCACAAAAATTAACACCTACAACTGAGGTGGGATATGGTCTACAAAAATACAGCATGTTGTCTGAAAAACGTGCAAAAACTTTGATAATTTTATTTCTTTATTTTCCCGAATTTTTTTTGGCAATTTTGATGAAACCAAACTGGGCAAAGCCAAAGTGGCGAAACAATCTGTTATTGAGCGTGGGTAACAGTTGCAAGATGAACCTGTGCTGACAGAAGAATATGTGGAGCTACGGGTAGGTACACAATATGATAGCAAGGATTAGCAATTAACGAATGCAGATTAGCGATTGTTCAATCTGGATCCAAAGTATAAATCACAGGTGCTGGCTAAGACGTGTCGAGACGTAGCGCAACAAGGTGAAAACAAGGACGATGGAAAGAACTCACAGAACAAGCAAATAGCCCGGATTTTTCCTTTTTCTGAATTTTTCCCTGATTTTCCAAAAGGCACTAGTAGGAATCAAACTTTTTTATTTTTTCAGTATTTTTTTATATTTTTCTCTGAACAAGGATAAAAAAAGATGCGACCACAAAAATTGGCACCTACAACTGAGGTGGGATGTGGTCTACAGAAATACAGCACGTTCTCTGAAAAGCGTGCAAAAACTTTGACAATTTTTTTCTTTATTTTCCTGAACTTTTTTGGCCATTTTGATGAAACCAAACAGGGCAAAGCTAAAGTGGCAAACCAATCTGTTGTTGAGTGTGGGTAACAATTGCAAGATGAACCGGTGCTGACAGAAGAATATGTGGAGCTATAGATAGGCACACAATACAACAGCAAGGATTAGCAATTAACGAATGCAGATTAGCGATTGTTCAATCTGGATCCAAAGTACAAATCACAGGTGCTGGCTAAGACGTGTCAAGACGTAGCGCAACAAGGTGAAAACCAAGGACGATGGAAAGAACTCACAGAACAAGCAAATAGCCCAGATTTTTCCTTTTTCCTGAATTTTTCCCTGATTTTTTCAAAAGGCCCTAGTAGGAATCAAATTTTTTTATTTTTTCACTATTTTTTTTATATTTTTCTCTGAACAAGGATAAAATAATGCAACCACAAAAATTGACACCTACAACTAAGGTGGGATGTGGTCTACAGAAATACAACACTTTCTCTGAAAAGCGTGCAAAAACATTGACAATTTTTTTCTGTATTTTCCTGAATTTTTTGGCAATTTTGATGAAACCAAATAGGGCAAAACTAAAGTGGCGAAACAATCTGTTGTTGAGCGTGGGTAACAGTTGCAAGATGAACCTATGCTGACAGAAGAATATGTGGAACTATGGGTAGTCACACAATATGATAGCAAGGATTAGCAATTAACGAATGCAGATTAGGGATTGTTCAATCTGGATCCAAAGTATAAATCACAGGTGTTGGCTAAGACGTGTCGAGACGTAGCGCAATAAGGTGAAAACAGGGACGATGGAAAGAACTCACAGAACAAGCAAATAGCCCGGATTTTTCCTTTTTCCTAAATTTTTCCCTGATTTTCCAAAAGGCACTAGTATGAATCAAACTTTTTTATTTTTTTAGTATTTTTTATATTTTTTTCTGAACAATGATCAAAAAAAGATGCAACCACAAAAATTGGCACCTACAACTTCGGTGGGATGTGGTCTACAGAAATAAAGCACGTTCTCTGAAAAGCGTGCAAAAACTTTGACAATTTTTTTTTTCTTTATTTTCCCGAATTTTTTTGGCCATTTTGATGAAACCAAACAGGGCAAAGCTAAAGTGGCGAACCAATCTGTTGTTGAGCGTGGGTAACAATTGCAAGATGAACCTGTGCTGACAGAAGAATATGTGGAGCTATGGGTAGGCACACAATACGACAGCAAGGATTAGCAATTAACGAATGCAGATTAGCGATTGTTCAATCCGGATCCAAAGTACAAATCATAGATGCTTGCTAAGACGTGTCGAGACGTAGCGCAACAAGATGAAAACAAAGGACAACGAAAAGAACTTACAGAACAAGCAAATAGCCCAGATTTTTTCTTTTTCCTGAATTTTTCCCTGATTTTTTCAAAAGGCCCTAGTAGGAATCAAATTTTTTTATTTTTTCACTTTTTTTTTTATATTTTTCTCTGAACAAGGATAAAATAATGCAACCACAAAAATTGACACCTACAACTGAGGTGGGATGTGGTCTACAGAAATACAACACTTTCTCTGAAAAGCGTGCAAAAACATTGACAATTTTTTTCTTTATTTTCCTGAATTTTTTGGCAATTTTGATGAAACCAAATAGGGCAAAACTAAAGTGGCAAAACAATCTGTTGTTGAGCGTGGGTAACAGTTGCAAGATGAACCTATGCTGATAGAAGAATATGTGGAACTATGGGTAGTCACACAATATGACAGCAAGGATTAGCAATTAACGAATGTAGATTAGGGATTGTTCAATCTGGATCGAAAGTATAAATCACAGGTGTTGGCTAAGACGTGTCGAGACGTAGCGCAATAAGGTGAAAACAAGGACGATGAAAAGAACTCACAGAACAAGCAAATAGCCCGGATTTTTTCTTTTTCCTAAATTTTTCCCTGATTTTCCAAAAGACACTAGTATGAATCAAACTTTTTTATTTTTTTAGTATTTTTTTATATTTTTTTCTAAACAAGGATCAAAAAAAGATGCAACCACAAAAATTGGCACCTACAACTTCGGTGGGATGTGGTCTACAGAAATAAAGCACGTTCTCTGAAAAGCGTGCAAAAACTTTGACAATTTTTTTTCTTTATTTTCCCGAATTTTTTTGGCCATTTTGATGAAACCAAACAGGGCAAAGCTAAAGTGGCGAACCAATCTATTGTTGAGCGTGGGTAACAATTGCAAGATGAACCTGTGCTGACAGAAGAATATGTGGAGCTATGGGTAGGCACACAATACGACAGCAAGGATTAGCAATTAACGAATGCAGATTAGCGATTGTTCAATCCGGATCCAAAGTACAAATCATAGATGCTTGCTAAGACGTGTCGAGACGTAGCGCAACAAGATGAAAACAAAGGACAACGAAAAGAACTTACAGAACAAGCAAATAGCCCGGATTTTTCCTTTTTCCTGAATTTTTCCCTGATTTTTCCAAAAGGCGCTAGTAGGAATCAAACTTTTTTTTCACTATTTTTTATATTTTTCTCTGAACAAGGATCAAAAAAACATGCAACCACAAAAATTGGCACCTACAACCGAGGTGGGAAGTGGTCTAGAGAAATACAGCACATTCCCTGAAAAGCGTGCAAAAACTATAACAATTTTTTTCTTTATTTTCCTAATTTTTTTTGGCAATTTTGATGAAACCAAACAGGGGAAAGCCAAAGTGGCGAAACAATCTGTTATTGAGCATTGGTAACAGTTGCAGGATGAACCTATGCTTACAGAAGAATATGTGGAGCTACGGGTAGGCACAGAATATGACAGCAAGGATTAGCAATTAACGAATGCAGATTAGCGATTGTTCAATCTAGATCCAAAGTATAAATCACAGGTGCTGGCTAAGACGTGTGGAGACATAGCGCAACAAGGTGAAAAGAAAAGACGATGGAAAGAACTCACAGAACAAGCAAATAGCCCGAATTTTTTCTTTTTCCTGAATTTTTCCCTGATTTTTTAAAAAGAACCGGTAGGAATCAAACTTTTTTATTTTTTCAGTATTTTTTTAATATTTTTCTCTGAACAAGGATCAAAAAAAGATGCAACCACAAAAATTGGCACCTACAACCGAGGTGGGATGTGGTCTACAGAAATATAGCACGTTCTCTGAAAAGCGTGCAAAAACTTTGACAAATTTTTTTCTTTATTTTTCTGAATTTTTTTGGCAATTTTGATGAAACCAAACTGGGCAAAGCTAAAGTGGCGAACCAATCTATTGTTGAGCGTGGGTAACAATTGCAAGATGAACCTGTGCTGACAGAAGAATATTTGGAGCTACGGGTAGGCACACAATATGACACCAAGGATTAGCAATTAACGAATGCAGATTAGCGATTGTTTAATCCGGATCCAAAGTACAAATCACAGGTGCTGGGTAAGACCTGTCGAGACGTAGCGCAATAAGATGAAAACAAAGGACGATGGAAAGAGCTCACTGAACAAGCAAATAGCCCCGATTTTTCCTTTTTCCTGAATTTTTCCCTGATTTTCCAAAAGGCACTAGTAAGAATCAAACTTTTTTATTTTTTCACTATTTTTTTATATTTTTCTCTGAACAAGGATCAAAAAAATATGCAACCACAAAAATTGACACCTACAACTGAGGTGGGATGTGGTCTACAGAAATACATCACATTCTCTTAAAAGTGTGCAAAAACTTTGATAATTTTTATCTTTATTTTCCTGAATTTTTTTGGCAATTTTGATGAAACCAAACAGGTCAAAGCCAAAGTGGCGAAAGAATCTATTACTGAGTGTGGGTAACAGTTGCAAGATGAACATGTGCTGACAGAAGAATATGTGGAGCTGTGGATAGGCATACAATATGACAGCAAGGATTAGCAATTAACGAATGCAGATTAGCGATTGTTCAATCCGGATCCAAAGTACAAATCATAGGTGCTGGCTAAGACGTGTCGAGACATAGCGCAACAAGGTGAAAACAAAAGACAATAGAAAGAACTCACAGAACAAGCAAATAGCCTGGATTTTTCCTTCTTCCTAAATTTTTCCCTGATTTTTCCAAAAGACACTAGTAGGAATCAAACTTTTTTTATTTTTTCACTATTTTTTTATATTTTTCTCTGAACAATGATAAAAAAATATGCAACCACAAAAATTGGCACCTACAACTAAGGTCAGATGTGGTCTACAGAAATACAGCACGTTCTCTGAAAAGCGTGCAAAAACTTTGACAATTTTTTTTCTTTATTTTCCCGAATTTTTTTGGCAATTTTGATGAAACCAAACAGGGCAAAGTCAGAGTGGCAAAACAATCTGTTATTGAGCGTGGGTAACAGTTGCAAGATGAACCTGTGCTGACAGAAGAATATGTGGAGCTACGGGTAGGCACACAATATGACAACAAGGATTAGCAATTAACAAATGCAGATTAGCGATTGTTCAATCCGGATCCAAAGTACAAATCATAGGTGCTGGCTAAGACGTGTCGATACGTAGCCCAACAAGGTGAAAACAAAGGACGATGGAAAAAACTCACAGAACAAGCAAATAGTCCGAATTTTTTCTATTTCCTGAATTTTTCTCTGATTTTCCAAAAGGCACTAGTAGGAATCAAACTTTTTTATTTTTTCACTATTTTTTTATATTTTTCTCTGAACAAGGATAAAAAAATATGCAACCACAAAAATTGGCACCTACAACTGAAGTGGGATGTGGTCTACAGAAATACAGCACGTTCTCTGAAAAGCGTGCAAAAACTTTGACAATTTTTTTTCTTTATTTTCCCAAATTTTTTTGGCAATTTTGATGAAACCAAACAGGGCAAAGAGAAAGTGGCGAAACAATCTGTTATTGAGCGTGGGAAACGGTTGCAAGATGAATCTGTGCTGACAGAAGAATATGTGGAGCTACGGGTAGGCACACAATTTGACAGGAGGGATTAGCAATTAACGAATGCAGATTAGCGATTGTTCATGTCACGGAACCGCCCAAATTATAAGAACAAAAGTACAAAAACAATCGCCGGAGCAATTAAATTCCCGTACTTAAGCTCCTATAACTCTAGTAGTCCAATAAAATCCCGAGGGATTTCAAACCAACCAACATACAAGCTAAGATCGTAGTGGTCCAACATAACAGGTCATATGTTACATCCATTTTATAAGTAATTCAACATATATCGGAGTTCAGTAGAGTTATTACAACTCAAGTTCAAAAGTAGCGGAAGCAAAGTAGTTTGAAACTAATATCACCTTAATTCAATTACATGCCAGTACTAAGGTCAATTTCCCACATAAGCATGAGAGACAAGATAGCTCAGAAGGATCATGCCCATGATCACACTCCGCCACTACAGCAGGAGCCAACCAATTCTTGCAGTAGCCATGATACATCACAACCTGCAACAAGTGGGAATAAACCCTGAGTATGAGAAGGTATTCAGCTAGACTTACCCGTCAAAAACCAGAAATAATATGACACCAAGGAGTATGCAAGGCTTTCTTTCAGTGGGCTAGCTTGACTCATTTGCGAAAAGCATAAGTTGTCATGAATAAACTAATTTAAGTCCTTTTGCATCATCTTTATTATAACCTATTCAATCTAGGTAAGCGCCTATGCTAAAGCAATCACTTGATTAATAATTAACATCAAAGGTTACCATTTCAGGTTTAGCATTTCCAACATCATCCACATAACCATCCGTGTTCCATCATCATTACTACGATGTCGTAACTCGAGTCAAGTGTTCACAATCCAGTGAACGATGGAGATTCAAATCGATTATTAACCAGCTGGTAATTTGTTCCTCACACAAACCTCACTCACCCGCTAAAGTGAGGTTTTGGTCACCGAGTCAACTATTCAGGTAAAGTCACGAGTTTGCCAGGAACCACATGTACCCAGGGGCGCCCGACTGCTCTTTGGCCTTATCATCGCGCCCCCGTATCCTGCCACTACTGCTCTGGTACAGTGCGTTGCGGGCAATCCACTCGGCCCGAATAATCTCCCAGCTTCGCGGTCGAAAGGTACATTATTCGGCCAGCTAAATGTGAGGCATGCGTTCAACATGACTCGAGGCCCAACAACGGTCGGTCCTTAATCGACACAGACAGAAACTACAAGCACCCCAGAACCATGTCTGGTTGCCCAATACTTATTCCGCCCTGTCTCCAATTATCCATCAACACTTGGTTATTTCCAGGATATCATCCATTCCATCGCAAAAATATTCCAGTAACCACCTATAGTTGCCGGTGGCAGAAAATCACCATTTGCTACTGGTCTAAGCAGGGCTAAGCAATATTTTCGATCCTGAACCAAAATAGGATTCCATGCATATTTACGGGACAAGGAAAGGATATATATGCAACAAGTGTTTTCAATCAACTCCTATAACTTAATGCAACAATACATATATAACATATATATACTCAATTACTTTTGTAAAATAGGAGGCTTAGAATGCTCCGGGTCTTGCCTGGGATCGAACACTAGGTTAGTGATTGATAGATGACACTCGCTTGGCGAGCATCTCCCATCCCGACACTTGTTTAGTCCTTCCATCTTCGGGATAGGTCCACCAAACACCGTCTTCAGGTTTGGCTTCAACATCTCATCCTTCACGTGGTGCATCTAGCGTACCTAGATGAGATGCAAGATGCATGTGTATGAATATGATGAATGGTAACACAAGATGCATCACATAATCATTCATGTAAACACACGATTAAGACATAGACACCAAAAGCTATTTAACTAACATCACACAACCAATTAAAGAGGGCAAGCACATCAAGCATAACACAAGTTTAACAAGATCATAAGTATCTTAACTTAACCATCATCAAGGGCATAAGCCACACTTAGCAACACATGGAGCAAACAACCATAACTAGCATCTGACAATTTCTAGACTGCAAACAACAGCTACATGTTTGGATCATAACTGGAGTTATACAAATCCAATAGCCATGCAACAAGACATTCTGGAAAGCTTATTAAATTGTATATAATTCATCTTTAATCATCTTAGCATGATTCTCAAGTTAACCAAGTCAAACATGCATATTTACAGAATCTGGTCCAGAGATTCCAGAGAACAACTATTTCTGGAACCCAACTTGAAACAGTCATTACTCACAAACTATAAGGCCAAATGCCACCAAAATTTAACACAAGCTAGAATAATGAGTTATCTATAACTTTGTTATAAGAATGTTTCTCAGCAAACATCATTTTCATGGTGCAATTACCAAAGTCCCAGAAACTGTCCAGGAAAGCATCAATTGCAAGAATAAATATTAACTTATATTCCAAACATACATTTGGCCACAACCAATGTAACCATAATAAAGTGCATGTTAAATGATCACCAAAAAGTATAGTGCTCATCACTAAATAAATTCTTTTAATGCATTTCTTAATTTATTTAGATAGCAAGGTGAAATAATAAACATATAACAAAAGTCCATAATAAAATCTATAGAAATTAAAGTAGATCTTACATACACCCAATAGTCTACTGTACAAAGTTCAAGTCATTTGGACATGTATATCAATATCTATGAAAAAGACAAATTGCTATTACAAGAATTCATGTGAGAGCAAGATACACTAATAACTCACTCATATGGCAACCAAAATTCATGAAATTTTTACCACACATTAAAAATCATATGAGTAGCATGCCACAAAAATTTCACTTCATTTGGAGCCCTAGATCTACAGTTATGAAAATGACAAATACATCTAGCATTAAAAACCTAGCTGCACAAATCTATTTTTACAGAGAAAACTTTAAACTAAAACATGTCATATTATAGATCTAATGCATAGATAATTTCACATGGATTCCAAAAAGTCCTCATTTGCTATTTTACGAATTTTCTATGATTTACTATGCCTTTTCAAAAATCGGCAAAAACTACCACAAAAAGGTCCTTTTGGCACTATTCACTTGAGTCTATGACAGTGCAGAAAGACCCCTCCCTTTAGTCGATTTGTCGCGCAAGGTCCTTGACGAAGATTTGAACAGGGAGCTCGTTGTAGCTCGCTGATGCCGGCCAAAGGAGGCTCTTCGGCGGTGGCTGAGGGGCGGGGGAGCCACAGGGGGCCAGCACGCACCCCCTAGGTTGCCTGGCTTGGCCCGAGGCGCGACATGCACGGGCCGGCCACTAGCTTGCACGGGCCGGCGGCAGCTGCTCCGCCGGCGAGGAGCAGCGGCAGCTGGCGGCGCTGCCGGACGGGGCCGGTGGCGGCGGTGCGAACCGAAAAACACGATGACGCGGCTGGCTTGGGCAAAGGCGGCACGTAGTAGTGGGAGTGAGTGAGCTCGGCAGTCAGCCATGGCGGCAGCTCGAGCTCGGCCATGGCAGAGCACGAGGAAAAGCGAGAGCAAGTGCTTGGGGAGAGTGGGGAATGCCTAGGCAGCTCGGCATCCACTCATGGAGGGCATAAAGACGTGGTAGAGGATGGCAGAGGGGGAGGAGCGCGTGTCCAGCCATGGAGGGCGCGAACTCGTGCATGCCGGCCACGTTGGCATTTCTTCGGGCACCTGGCGTGCGTCGGTGGGGCTGAGGTGGGCGCCGATTTTAGGCCTCATACAGGCCGAACTGGACCTCGGACCAAAAACTAAGTTTGAAGCCCACGTGATACCCTCCAACTTTCATTAAGAATGTTCATCCATTAGGGCAACAGATTAGCAGCTAATTACCTTCCAAAACAGCAGTGTCAACGACTTAACAATCTTCACTTTGGGCTCCAATTCCATAGCCAAAACTTGGTCAAACGGAATGCAACTTTTTCTTGTGCCTTCTCCATGGAGTTATGTCCAACTTCTATTATTGGATCAAGTCAAGTTGCTTAGCGAAAACACGAGAACGCGGCGTGCCAACCGTCTTGTCTTTGCCGGTCCAACTTCATGAATATGATGAAACTAGCAGTTTTGTGAATTGATTTTGAAGGTCCAACCAAGCTCCAAATCTAGTGAGACTTGATCTATTCTTTCCTTCACAAGGCGTACTCCAACTCGTATTAAGGACTCCAATTGAGCTTCCATATAAATTTGGAAGATAAAAGGTCACAAACATAGCAACTCACTGCTGTCAATCTAGGACTTAGAATTATTTCTAGGGCTGAAAAACAGCAGCTGATCCAAACTTCGAGCCTCTGTTTAACAAGCTTACAAGCTGATCTAGCTCTTGGTCCAAAAACAAAGTTTCTTCTACACAACATGAGCTACAACTTTCATTTAAGGTCCAACATCAAAACTAGTATATAAACTATATTTCTACTTTGATCAAAGTAGGATCACGATAAAGCTTAAATTATCCTTTTTGATCAATTGGAGCATTTTCTGGGCATTTGCTCAACACGAACCTTTCATGACTTTTGTTGTAGAGTCCATCTAGAGTCATTTGGGCAAGGTTGCAAGGTTTGGTTCATGACCTATATTTCCATCCACTTAATAATGCAATTCTAGCACTTAGTAAAGTCATTCCAACAATGATATAACTTATCATTTCATGTGACTTTTTTATTCCAAACATCATGAATCTTTGCCAGTGACCAATATAGATAGGTACTAAGGTGATACACATGAAGATATTGCAATAACACCCCCCAAGCATATATATTGAAAACAACATATATGTAAAGCAAGGGTGCAACATACAAGTTTAGGTTGGGGCTCCTGCCCATAGGTTGACCCTGACAACATCATCTTCACTTAATCTATCATGTTTGAGCTCAAACCCACTGCTTAACTGGTGGCAAACACCTCGGGTGTTACAGTTCAATCCGGATCCAAAGTACAAATCACAGGTATTGGCTAAGACGTGTCGAGACGTAGCGCAACAAGGTGAAAACAAAGGATGATGGAAAGAACTCACAGAACAAGCAAATAGCCTAGATTTTTCCTTTTTCCTAAATTTTTCCCTGATTTTCCTAAAAGGGACTAGTAGGAATTAAACTTTTTTATTTTTTCACTATTTTTTTATATTTTTCTCTGAACAAGGATCAAAACAAGATGCAACCACAAAAATTGGCACCTACAACTGAGGTGGGAAGTGGTCTACAGAAATACAGCACGTTCTCATAAAAGCGTGCAAAAACTTTGATAATTTTTTTCTTTAGTTTCCAGAATTTTTTTAGCAATTTTGATGAAACCAAACAGGGCAAAGCCAAAGTGGCGAAATAATATGTTGCTGAGCGTGGGTAACAGTTGCAAGATGAACCTGTGCTGACAGAAGAATATGTGGAGCTATGGGTAGGCACACAATATGACAGCAAGGATTAGCAATTAACGAATGTAGATTAGCGATTGTTCAATCCGGATCCAAAGTACAAATCACAGGTGCTGGCTAAGACGTGTCAAGACATAGCGCGACAAGGTGAAAACAAAGGACGATGGAAAGAACTCACAGAACAAGCAAATAGCCCAGATTTTTCCTTTTTCCAGAACTTTTTCCTGATTTTTTCAAAAGGCACTAGTAGGAATCAAACTTTTTTATTTTTTCACTTTTTTTTTATTTTTCTCTGAACAATGATCAAAAAAAGATGCAACCACAAAAATTGGCATGCACAACTGAGGTGGGATGTGGTCTATAGAAATACAGCACGTTCTCTGAAAAGCGTGCAAAAAGTTTGATAATTTTTTTCTTTATTTTCCTAATTTTTTTTGCAATTTTGATGAAACCAAACTGGGCAAAGCCAAAGTGGTGAAACAATCTATTACTGAGCGTGGGTAACAGTTGCAAGATGAACCTGTGCTGACAGAAGAATATGGGGAGCTATGGGTAGGCACACAATATGACAGCAAGGATTAGCAATTAACGAATGCAGATTAGCGATGGTTCAATCCGGATCCAAAGTACAAATCATAGGAGCTGGCTAAGACGTGTCGAGACGTAGCGCGACAAGGTGAAAACAAAGGACGATGGAAAGAACTCACAGAACAAGCAAATAGCCCGGATTTTTCCTTTTTCCTGAATTTTTCCTGATTTTTCCAAAAGGCACTAGTAGGAATCAAACTTTTTTATTTTTTCACTATTTTTTTTATTTTTCTCAGAACAAGGATCAAAAAAGATGCAACCACAAAAATTGGCATCTACAACTGAGGGGGGATGTGGTCTATAGAAATGCAGCACGTTCTCTGAAAAGTGTGCAAAAACTTTGATAATTTTTTTCTTTATTTTCTGAATTTTTTTGGCAATTTTGATGAAACCAAATAGGGCAAAGCCAAAGTGGCGAACCAATCTATTGTTGAGCGTGGGTAACAGTTGCAAGATGAACCTGTGCTGACAGAAGAATATGTGGAGCTATGGGTAGGCACACAATATGACAGCAAGGATTAGCAATTAATGAATGCAGATTAGCGATTGTTCAATCTGGATCTAAAGTACAAATCACAGGTGTTGGCTAAGACGTGTCGAGACGTAGCGCAACAAGGTGAAAACAAAGGACGATCGAAAGAACTCACAGAACAAGGAAATAGCCTGGTTTTTTCTTTTTTCCTGAATTTTTTTCTTGATTTTTCCAAAAGGCACTAGTAGGAATCAAACTTTTTATTTTTTTTCACTATTTTTTTATATTTTTCTCTGAACAAGGATCAAAAAGAGATGCAACCACAAAAATTGGCACCTACAACTGAGGTGAGATGTGGTCTACAGAAATACAACATGTTCTATGAAAAACGTGCAAAAACTTTGATAATTTTTTTTCTTTATTTTCCCGAATTTTTTTAGCAATTTTGATGAAACCAAACAGGGCAAAGCCAAAGTGGTGAAGCAATCTGTTACTGAGCGTGGGTAACAATTGCAAGATGAACCTGTGCTGATAGAAGAATGTGTGGAGCTACGGGTAGGCACACAATATGATAGCAAGGATTAGCAATTAACGAATACGGATTAGCGATTGTTCAATCTGGATCCAAAGTGCAAATCACAGGTGCTGGCTAAGACGTGTCGAGACGTAGCGCAACAAGGTGAAAACAAAGGACTATGGAAAGAACTCACAGAACAAGCAAATAGCCCAAATTTTTCCTTTTTCCTGAATTTTTCCCTGATTTTCCAAAAGGCACCAGTAGGAATCAAACTTTTTTTATTTTTTCACTATTTTTTTATATTTTTCTCTGAACAAGGGTAAAAAAAGATGCAACCACAAAAATTAGCACCTATAACTGAGGTGGGATGTGGTCTAGAGAAATACAGCCTGTTCTTTGAAAAGCGTGCAAAAACTTTGATAATTCTTTTTCTTTATTTTCCTGAATTTTTTTTGGCAATTTTGATGAAACTAAATAGGGCAAAGCCAAAGTGGCAAAACAATCTGTTGTTGAGCGTGGGTAACAGTTGCATGATGAACATGTGCTGACAGAAGAATATGTGGAGCTACGGGTTGGCACACATTATGACAGCAAGGATTAGCAATTAACGAATGCAGATTAGCGATTGTTCAATCTGGATCCAAAGTACAAATCACAGGTGTTGGCTAAGACGTGTCGAGACGTAGTGCAAAAAGGTGAAAACAAAGGACGATGGAAAGAACTCACAGAACATGCAAATAGCCCAGATTTTTCTTTTTTCCTGAATTTTTCTGATTTTTCCAAAAGGCACTAGTAGGAATCAAAATTTTTTTATTTTTTCAATATATTTTTATATTTTTCTCTGAATAAGGATAAAAAAAGATGCAACCACAAAAATTGGCACCTACAGCTGAGGTGGAATGTGGTCTACAGATATACAACACGTTCTGTGAAAAGCGTGCAAAAACTTTAACAATTTTTTTCTTTATTTTCCGGAATTTTTTTTGGCAATTTTGATGAAACCAAACAGGGCAAAGCCAAAGTGGCGAAACAATCTGTTACTGAGCGTGGATTACAGTTGCAAGATGAATCTGTGCTGACAGAAGAATATGTGGAGCTACGGGTAGGCAGACAATATGACAACAAAGATTAGCAATTAACGAATGCGGATTAGCGTTTGTTCAATCCGGATCCAAAGTACAAATCACAGGTGCTGGCTAAGACGTGTCGAGACGTAGCACGATAAGGTGAAAACAAAGGACGATGGAAAGAACTCACAGAATAAGCAAATAGCCTGGATTTTTCCTTTTTCTATAATTTTTCCTTGATTTTTTAAAAAGGCACTAGTAGGAATCAAACTTTTTTATTTTTTTACTATTTTTTTCATTTTTCTCTAAACAAGGATCTACAACTGAGGTGGGATGTGCTCTATAGAAATGCAGCACGTTCTCTGAAAAGCGTGCAAAAACTTTGATAATTTTTTTCTTTATTTTCTGAATTTTTTTGGCAATTTTGATGAAACCAAATAGGGCAAAGCCAAGGTGGCAAACCAATCTGTTGTTGAGCATGGGTAACAGTTGCAAGATGAACCTGTGCTGACAGAAGAATATGTGGAGCTATGGGTAGGCACACAATATGACAGCAAGGATTAGCAATTAACGAATGCAGAATAGCGATTGTTCAATCTGGATTCAAAGTACAAATCACAGGGGTTGGCTAAGACGTGTCAAGACGTAGCGCAACAAGGTGAAAACAAAGGACGATGGAAAGAACTCGCATAACAAGCAAATAGCCCGGATTTTTCTTTTTTCCTAAATTTTTTTCCTGATTTTTCCAAAAGGCACTAGTATGAATCAAAATTTTTTATTTTTTTCACTATTTTTTATATTTTTCTCTGAACAAGGATAAAAAAAGATGCAATCACAAAAATTGGCACCTACAACTGAGGTGGGATGTGGTCTACAGAAATACAGCACGTTCTGTGAAAAGCGTGCAAAAACTTTGACAATTTTTTTTCTTTATTTTCCCAATTTTTTTTGGCAATTTTGATGAAACCAAACAGATAGTTGCAAGATGAACCTGTGCTGACCGAAGAATATGTGGAGCTACGGGTAGGCACACAATATGACAGCAAGGATTAGCAATTAACGAATGCGGATTAGCGATTGTTCAATCCGGATCCAAAGTATAAATCACAGGTGCTAGCTAAGACGTGTCGAGACGTAGCACGACAAGGTGAAAACAACGGACGATGGAAAGAACTCACAGAACAAGCAAATAGCCCGGATTTTTCCTTTTTCCTGAATGTTTTCCTAATTTTTCCAAAAGACACTAGTAGGAATCAAACTTTTTGATTTTTTCGCTATTTTTTTATATTTTTCTCTGAACAAGGATAAAAAAAGATGCAACCACAAAAATTGGCACCTACAACTAATGTGGAATGTGGTCTATAAAATACAGCCCGTTCTTTGAAAAGCGTGCAAAAACTTTGATAATTTTTTACTTTATTTTCCTAATTTTTTTGGGTAATTTTGATGAAACCAAACAGGGCAAAGCCAAAGTGGCGAAACAATCTGTTGTTGAGCGTGGGTAATAGTTGCAAGATGAACCTGTGCTGACAGAAGAATATGTGGAGCTACGGGTAGGCACACAATATGACAGCAAGGATTTGTAATTAACGAATGCAGACTAGCGATTGTTCAATCCGGATCCAAAGTACAAATCACAGGTGCTGGCAAAGACGTGCGCAACATGGTGAAAATAAAGGACGATGGAAAGAACTCATAGAACAAGCAAATAGCCCGGATTTTTCCTTTTTCCATAATTTTTCCTCGATTTTCCCAAAAGGGACTAGTAGGAATGAAACTTTTTTTATTTTTTCACTATTTTTTTCATTTTTCTCTAAACAAGGATCAAAAAAAGACGTAACCACAAAAATTGACATCTACAACTGAGGTGGGATGTGGTCTATAGAAATGCAGCACGTTCTCTGAAAAGCGTGCCAAAATTTAATAATTTTTTTCTTTATTTTCTGAATTTTTTTGGCAATTTTGATGAAACCAAATTGGGCAAAGCCAAGGTGGCAAACCAATCTGTTGTTAAGCGTGGGTAACCGTTGCAAGATAAACCTGTGCTGAAAGAAGAATATGTGGAGCTATGGGTGGGCACACAATATGACAACAAAGATTAGCAATTAACGAATACAGATTAGCAATTGTTCAATCTGGATTCAAAGTACAAATCACAGGTGTTGGCTAAGACGTGTCAAGACGTAGCACAACAAGGTGAAAACAAAGGACGATGGAAAGAACTCACATAACATGCAAATAGCCCGAATTTTTCTTTTTTCCTAAATTTTTTTCCTGATTTTTGCAAAAGACACTAGTAGGAATCAAACTTTTTTTTATTTTTTTCACTATTTTTTATATTTTTCTCTGAACAAGGATCAAAAAAAGATGCAACCACAAAAATTGGCACCTACAACTGAGGTGGGATGTGGACTACAGAAATACAGCACGTTCTGTGAAAAGCGTGCAAAAACTTTGACAATTTTTTTTCTTTATTTTCCCAAATTTTTTTTGGCAATTTTGATGAAACCAAACAGGGCAAAGCCAAAGTGGCGAAACAATCTGTTACTGAGCGTGGATAACAGTTGCAAGATGAACCTGTGCTCACAGAAGAATATGTGGAGCTACGCGTAGGCACACAATATGACAACAAGGATTAGCGATTAACGAATGCGGATTAGCGATTGTTCAATCCGGATCCAAAGTACAAATCACAGGTGCTGGCTAAGACGTGTCGAGATGCAGCACGACAAGGTGAAAACAACGGACGATGGAAAGAACTCACAGAACAAGCAAATAGCCCAAATTTTTCCTTTTTCCTGAATTTTTCCCTGATTTTTCCAAAAGACACTAGTAGGAATCAAACTTTTTTATTTTATATTTTTTTATATTTTTCTCTGAACAAGGATAAAAAAAGATGCAACCACAAAAATTAGCACCTACAACTAATGTGGGATATGGTCTATAGAAATACAGCACGTTTTTTGAAAAGCGTGCAAAAACTTTGACAATTTTTTTCTTTATTTTCCCGAATTTTTTGGGTAATTTTGATGAAACCAAACAGGGCAAAGCCAAAGTGGCGAAACAATCTGTTGTTGAGCGTGGGTAGCAGTTGCAAGATGAACCTGTGCTGACAGAAGAATATGTGGAGCAACGGGTAGGCACACAATATGACAGCAAGGATTAGTAATTAATGAATGCAGATTAGCGATTGTTCAATCTGGACTCAAAGTACAAATCACAGGTGTTGGCTAAGACGTGTCAAGACGTAGCTCAACAAGGTGAAAACAAAGGACGATGGAAAGAACTCACATAACAAGCAAATAGCCCAAATTTTTCTTTTTTCCTAAATTTTTTTCCTGATTTTTCCAAAAGACACTAGTAGGAATAAAACTTTTTTTTATTTTTTCACTATTTTTTATATTTTTCTCTTAACAAGGATAAAAAAAAAGATGCAACCACAAAAATTGGCACCTACAACTGAGGTGGGATGTGGTCTACAGAAATAAAGCACGTTCTGTGAAAAGCGTGCAAAAACTTTGACAATTTTTTTCTTTATTTTCCCAAATTTTTTTTGGCAATTTTGATGAAACCAAACAGGGCAAAGCCAAAGTGGCGAAACAATCTGTTACTGAGCGTGGATAACAGTTGCAAGATGAACCTGTGCTGACAGAAGAATATGTGGAGCTACGGGTAGGCACACAATATGACAGCAAGGATTAGCAATTAACGAATGCGGATTAGCGATTGTTCAACCCGGATCCAAAGTACAAATCACAGGTGTTGGCTAAGACGTGTCGAGACGTAGCACGACAAGGTGAAAACAACGGACGATGGAAAGAACTCACAGAACAAGCAAATAGCTCGGATTTTTCCTTTTTCCTTAATTTTTCCCTGAATTTTCTAAAAGACACTAGTAGGAATCAAACTTTTTTATTTTTTCGCTATTTTTTTATATTTTTCTCTGAACAAGGATAAAAAAAGATGCAACCACAAAAATTGGCACCTACAACTAATGTGGGATGTGGTCTATAGAAATACAACACGTTCTTTGAAAAGCGTGCAAAAACTTTGACAATTTTTTTCTTTATTTTCCCGAATTTTTTGGGTAATTTTGATGAAACCAAACAGGGCAAAGCCAAAGTGGCGAAACAATCTGTTGTTGAGCGTGGGTAACAGTTGCAAGATGAACCTGTGCTGACAGAAGAATATGTGGAGCTACGGGTAGGCACACAATATGACAGCAAGGATTAGTAATTAACGAATGCAGACTAG
The DNA here is from genome assembly GCA_022457205.1 of Saccharum spontaneum. NCBI lineage: Eukaryota > Viridiplantae > Streptophyta > Magnoliopsida > Poales > Poaceae > Saccharum > Saccharum spontaneum. Next base: position 21,911,222 of record CM039601.1, read on the forward strand.
CGATTGTTTAATCCGGATCCAAAGTACAAATCACAGGTGCTGGCAAAGACCTGTCGAGACATAGCGCAACACGGTGAAAATAAAGGACGATGGAAAGAACTCATAGAACAAGCAAATCGCTCGGATTTTTTCTTTTTCCTGAATTTTTCCCTGATTTTTCCAAAAGGCACTAGTAGGACTCAAACTTTTTTATTTTTTCACTAATTTTTTTATAGTTTTCTCTGAACACAGATCAAAAAAAGATGCAACCATAAAAATTGGCACCTACAACTGAGGTGGGATGTGATCTACAGAAATACAGCACGTTCTGTGAAAAGCGTGTAAAAACTTTGATAATTTTTTTTCTTTATTTTTCTGATTTTTTTTGGCAATTTTGATGAAACCAAACAGGGCAAAGCCAAAGTGGCGAAACAATCTATTACTGAGCGTGGGTAACAGTTGCAAGATGAACCTTTGCTGACAGAAGAATATGTGGAGCTACAGGTAGGCACACTATATGACAACCAGGATTAGCAATTAACGAATGTGGATTAGCGATTGTTCAATCGGGAACCAAAGTACAAATCACAGGTGCTGGCTAAGACGTGTCGAGACGTAGCGCAACAAGGTGAAAACACAGGACGATGGAAAGAACTCACAGAACAAGCAAATAGCCCAAATTTTTCTTTTTTCCTGAATTTTCCCTGATTTTTTCAAAAGGCACTAGTAGGAATCAAACTTTTTTTTATTTTTTTCAATATTTTTTTTTATTTTTCTCTAAACAAGGATAAAAAAAGATGCGACCTCAAATATTGGCACCTACAACTGAGGTGGGATGTGGTCTACAGAAATACAGTATGTTCTTTGAAAAGCGTACAAAAACGTTGACAATTTTTTTCTTTATTTTCCTGAATTTTTTTTGGATATTTTGATGAAACCAAACAGGACAAAGCCAAAGTGGTGAAACAATCTGTTGTTGAGCGTGGGTAACAGTTGCATGATGAACATGTGCTGACAGAAGAATATGTGGAGCTACGTGTAGGCACATAGTTTGACAGCAAGGATTAGCAATTAACGAATACAGATTAGCGATTGTTCAATCTGGATCCAAAGTAAAAATCACTGGTGCAGGCTAAGATGTGTCTAGACGTAGCGCAATAAGGTAAAAACAAAGGACGATGGAAAGAACTCACAGAACAAGCAAATAGCCCGGATTTTTCTTTTTTCCTGAATTTTTTCTGATTTTTCCAAAAGGCACTTGTAGGAATCAAATTTTTTTATTTTTTCACTATTTTTTATATTTTTCTCTGAACAAGGATAAAAAAAGATGCAACCACAAAAATTGGCACCTACAACTGAGGTGGGATGTGGTCTACAGATATACAGCACGTTTTGTGAAAAGCGTGCACAAACTTTGATAGTTTTTTCATTATTTTCCCAAAATTTTTTTTGCAATTTTGATGAAACCAAACAGGGCAAAGCCAAAGTGGCGAAACAAATCTGTTACTGAGCGTGGGTAACAGTTGTAAGATGAACTTGTGCTGACAGAAGAATATGTGAAGCTACTGGTAGGCACACAATATGACAGCAAGGATTAGCAATTAACGACTGCGGATTAGCGATTGTTCAATCCGGATCCAAAGTACAAATCACAGGTGCTAGCTAAGGCGTGTCGAGACGTAGCACGACAACGTGAAAACAAAGGACGATGGAAAGAACTCACAGAACAAGCAAATAGCCCGGATTTTTACTTTTTCCTGATTTTTTCCCAGATTTTTCCAAAAGGCACTAGTAGGAATCAAACTTTTTTATTTTTTCACTATTTTTTTATATTTTTCTCTAAACAAGGATAAAAAAGATGCAACCACAAAAATTGGCACCTATAACTAAGGTGGGATGTGGTCTATAGAAAGACAGCACTTTCTTTGAAAGGCGTGCAAAAACTTTGACAAATTTTTTTCTTTATATTCCTGAATTTTTTTTGGCAATTTTGATGAAACCAAACAAGGCAAAGCCAAAGTGGCGAAACAATCTGCTGTTGAGCGTGGGTGACAGTTGCAAGATGAACCTGTGCTGACAGAACAATATGTTGAGCTACGGGTAGGCACACAATATGACAGCAAGGATCAGTAATTAACGAATGCAGACTAGCGATTGTTCCATCCGGATCCAAAGTAAAAATCACAGGTGCTGGCAAAGACGTGTCGAGACATAGCGCAACAAGGTAAAAACAAAGAACGATGGAAAGAACTCACAGAACAAGCAAATAGCCCGGATTTTTCCTTTTTCCTGAATTTTTCCCTGATTTTTTCAAAAGGCACTAGTAGGAATCAAACTTTTTTATTTTTTCACTATTTTTTTTATATTTTTCTCTAAACACAGATAAAAAAAAGATGCAACCATAAAAATTGGCACATACAACTGAGGTGAGATGTGATCTATAGAAATACAACACGTTCTGTGAAAAGCGTGCAAAAACTTTGACAATTTTTTTGTTTATTTTCCCGATTTTTTTTGGCAATTTTGATGAAACCAAACAAGGTAAAGCTAAAGTGGCGAAACAATCTGTTACTGAGCGTGGGTAACAGTTGCAAGATGAATCTGTGCTGACAGAAGAATATGTGGAGCTACGGGTAGGCGCACAATATGACAGCAAGGATTAGCAATTAACGAATGTGGATTAGCGATTGTTCAATCGGGAACTAAAGTATAAATCACAGGTGCTGGCTAAGACGTGTCGAGACGTAGCGCAACATGGTGAAAACAAAGGACAATGTAAAGAACTCACAGAACAAGCAAATAGCCCGGATTTTTTCTTTTTTCTGAATTTTTCCTTGATTTTTTCAAAAGGCACTAGTAGGAATCAAACTTTTTTATTTTTTCACTATTTTTTATATTTTTCTCTAAACAAGGCTAAAAAAGATGCAACCACAAAAATTAGCACCTACAACTGAGGTGGGATGTGGTCTACAGAAATACAGCACGTTCTTTGAAAAGCGTGTAAAAACTTTGACAATTTTTTTTCTTTATTTTCCTGAATTTTTTTTGGCAATTTTGATGAAACCGAATAGGGCAAAGCCAAAGTGGCGAAACAATCTGTTGTTGAGCGTGGATAACAGTTGCAAAATGAACCTGTGGTGACAGAAGAATATGTGGAGCTACGGGTAGGCACACAATATGACAGCAAGGATTAGCAATTAACGAATGCAGATTAGCGAATGTTCAATCCGGATCCAAAGTACAAATCATAGGTGCTGGCTAAGACGTGTCGAGACGTAGCGCAACAAGGTGAAAATAAAGGACGATGGAAAGAACTCACATAACAAGCAAATAGCCCAGATTTTTCCTTTTTCCTGAATTTTTCCCTGATTTTTCCAAAAGGCACTAGTAGGAATCAAACTTTTTAATTTTTTCACTATTTTTTTATATTTTCTCTGAACACAGATGAAAAAAAGATGCAACCACAAAAATTGACACCTACAACTGAGGTGGGATGTGGTCTACAGAAATACAACACGTTCTGTGAAAAGCGTGCAAAACTTTGATAATATTTTATCTTTATTTTCCCAAATTTTTCTGGCAATTTTGATGAAACCAAACAGGGCAAAGCCAAAGTGGCGAAACAATCTGTTGAGCACGGGTAACAGTTGCAAGATGAACCTGTGCTGACAGAAGAATATGTGGAGCTACGGGTAGGCACACAATATGACAGCAAGGATTAGTAATTAATGAATGCAGACTAGGGATTGTTCAATCCGGATCCAAAGTACAAATCACATGTGCTGGCAAAGACGTGTCGAGACGTAGCGCAACAAGGTGAAAACAAAGGACGATGGAAACAACTCACAGAACAAGCAAATAGCCCAGATTTTTCCTTTTTCCTGAATTTTTCCCTGATTTTTCCAAAAAGCACTAGTAGGAATCAAACTTTTTTATTTTTTCACTATTTTTTTATATTTTTCTCTGAACACAGATCAAAAAAGATGCAACCATAAAAATTAGCACCTACAACTGAGGTGGGATGTGATCTACAGAAATACAACACGTTCTGTGAAAAACATGCAAAAACTTTAACAAATTCTTTCTTTATTTTCCTGAATTTTTTTTGGCAATTTTGATGAAACCAAAGAGGGCAAAGCCAAAGTGGCGAAACAATCTGTTACTGAGCGTGGGTAACAGTTGCAAGATGAACCTGTGCTGACAGAAGAATATGTGGAGCTACGGGTAGGCACACAATATGACAACAAGGATTAGCAATTAACGAATGTGGATTAGCGATTGTTCAGTCGGGAACCAAAGTACAAATCACAGGTGCTAGCTAAGACGTGTCGAGACGTAGCGCAACAAGGTGAAAACAAAGGACAATGTAAGGAACTCACAGAACAAGCAAATAGCTCGGATTTTTTCTTTTTCCTGAATTTTTCTCTGATTTTTCAAAAAGGCACTAGTAGGAATCAAACTTTTTTTTATTTTTTCACTGGTTTTTTTATATTTTTCTCTAAACAAGGATAAAAAAGATGCAACCACAAAAATTGGCACCTACAACTGAGGTGGGATTGGTCTACAAAAATACAGCACGTTCTTTGAAAAGCATGTAAAAACATTGACAATTTTTTTTCTTTATTTTCCTGAATTTTTTTGGCAATTTTGATGAAACCAAACAGGGCAAAGCCAAAGTGGCGAACCAATCTATTGTTGAGCGTGGGTAACGGTTGCAAGATGAACCTGTGCTAACAGAAGAATATGTGGAGCTATGGGTTGACACACAATATGATAGCAAGGATTAGCAATTAACGAATGCAGATTAGCGATTGTTAAATCTGGATCCAAAGTACAAATCATAGGTGCTGGCTAGGACGTGTCGAGACATAGCGCAACATGGTGAAAACAAAGGACGATGGAAAGCACTCACAGAACAAACAAATCGCCTGGATTTTTTTCTTTGTCCTAAATTTTTCCCTGGTTTTTCCAAAAGGCACTAGTAGGAATCAAACTTTTTTATTTTTTCACTATTTTTTTATATTTTTCTCTAAACAAGGATAAAAAAGATGCAACCACAAAATTTAGCACCTGCAACGGGATGTGGTCTAGAGAAATACAGCACATTCCTTGAAAAGCGTGTAAAAACTTTGTCAATTTTTTTTCTTTATTTTCTTGAATTTTTTTGGCAATTTTGATGAAACCAAACAGGGCAAAGACAAAGTGGCGAAACAATCTGTTGTTGAGCGTGGATAACAATTGCAACATGAACCTGTGCTGACAGAAGAATATGTGGAGCTACGGGTTGGCGCACAATATGACAGCAGGGATTAGAAATTAACGAATGCAGATTAGCGATTGTTCAATCTAGATCCAAAGTACAAATCATAAGTGCTGGCTAAGATGTGTCGAGACATAGCGCAACAAGGTGAAAACAAAGGACGATGGAAAGAACTCACATAACAAGCAAATAGCCCAGATTTTTCCTTTGTCTTGAATTTTTCCCTGATTTTTTCAAAAGGCACTAGTAGGAATCAAACTTTTTTATTTTTTCACTATTTTTTTATATTTTTCTCTAAACAAGGATAAAAAAGATGCAACCACAAAAATTGGCACCTACAACTGAGGTGGGATGTGGTCTACAGAAATGCAACACGTTCTTTGAAAAGCGTGTAAAAACTTTGACAATTATTTTTCTTTATTTTCCTGAATTTTTTTTGGCAATTTTGATGAAACCAAACAGGGCAAAGCCAAAGTGGCGAAACAATCTGTTGTTGAGCGTGGATAACAGTTGCAAGATGAACTTGTGCTGACAGAAGAATATGTGGAGCTACGGGTAGGCACACAATATGATAGCAAGGATTACCAATTAACGAATGTAGATTAGCGAATGTTCAATCCGGATCCAAAGTACAAATCGTAGGTGCTGGCTAAGACGTGTCGAGACGTAGCGCAACAAGGTGAAAATAAAGGACGATGGAAAGAACTCACAGAACAACCTAATAGTCCGGATTTTTCCTTTTTCCTGAATTTTTCCCTGATTTTTCTAAAAGGCACTAGTAGGAATCAAACTTTTCAATTTTTTCACTATTTTTTTATATTTTTCTCTGAACACAGATCAAAAAAAGATGCAACCACAAAAATTGGCACCTACAACTGAGGTGGGATGTGGTCTACAGAAATACAACAAGTTATGTGAAAAGCGTACAAAAACTTTGATGAAACCAAATTTTTATCTTTATTTTCCCAAATTTTTTTGGCAATTTTGATGAAACCAAACAGGGCAAATCCAAAGTGGTGAACTAATCTATTGTTGAGCGTGGGTAACAATTACAAGACGAAGCTGTGCTAACAGAAGAATATGTGGAGCTATGGGTTGGCACACAATATGACAGCAAGGATTAGCAATTAACGAATGCAGATTAGCGATTGTTCAATCTAGATCCAAAGTACAAATCATAGGTGCTGGCTAAGACGTTTCGAGACATAGCGCAACAAGGTGAAAACAAAGGACGATGGAAAGAACTCACAGAACAAGCAAATAGCCCAGATTTTTCCTTTTTCCTGAATTTTTCCCTAATTTTTCCAAAAGGCATTAGTAGGAATCAAACTTTTTTATTTTTTCACTATTTTTGTTATATTTTTCTCTAAACACAGATCAAAAAAGATGCAACCATAAAAATTGGCACCTACAACTGAGGTGGGATGTGATCTACAGAAATAAAGCACGTTCTGTGAAAAGCGTGCAAAAACTTTGATAATTTTTTTCTTTATTTTCCTGAATTTTTTTGGTAATTTTGATGAAACCAAACAGGGCAAAGCGAAAGTGGCAAAACAATCTGTTGCTGAGCGTGGGTAATAGTTGCAAGATGAACCTGTGCTGACAGAAGAATATGTGGAGCTACGGGTACGCACACAATATGACAACAAGGATTAGCAATTAACGAATGTGGATTAGCGATTGTTCAATCAGGAACCAAAGTACAAATCACAGGTGCTGGCTAAGACGTGTCGAGACATAGCGCATCAAGGTGAAAACAAAGGACGATGGAAAGAACACACAGAACAAGCAAATCGCCTGGATTTTTTCTCTGTCCTAAATTTTTCCCTGATTTTTCCAAAAGGCACTAGTAGGAATCAAAATTTTTTATTTTTTCACTATTTTTTAATATTTTTCTCTGAACACAGGTCAAAACAACAAGCAACCAAAAAAATTGGCACCTACAACTGAGGTGGGATGTGGTCTACAGAAATACAGCACGTTCTGTGAAAAGCGTGCAAAAACTTTGACAATTTTTTTCTTTATTTTCCCGAATTTTTTTGGCAATTTTGATGAAACCAAATAGGGCAAAGCCAAAGTGGTGAACTAATCTATTGTTGAGCGTGGGTAATAATTGCAAGATGAACCTATGCTAACACAAGAATATGTGGAGCTATGGGTTGGCACACAATATGACAGCTAGGATTAACAATTAACGAATGCAGATTAGCTATTGTTCAATCTAGATCCAAAGTACAAATCGTAGGTGCTGGCTAAGACGTTTCGAGACATAGCGCAACAAGGTGAAAACAAAGGACGATGGAAATAACCCATAGAACAAGCAAATAGCCCAGATTTTTCCTTTTTCGTGAATTTTTCCCTGATTTTTCCAAAAGGCACTAGTAGGAATCAAACTTTTTTATTTTTTCACTATTTTTGTTATATTTTTCTCTAAACACAGATCTAAAAAAGATGCAACCATAAAAATTGGCACCTACAACTGAGGTGGGATGTGATCTACAGAAATAAAGCACGTTATGTGAAAAGCGTGCAAAAACTTTGATAATTTTTTTCTTTATTTTCCTGAATTTTTTTGGTAATTTTGATGAAACCAAACAGGGCAAAGCGAAAGTGGTAAAACAATCTATTGCTGAGCGTGGGTAATAGTTGCAAGATGAACCTGTGCTGACAGAAGAATATGTGGAGCTACGGGTACGCACACAATATGATAGCAAGGATTAGCAATTAACGAATGTGGATTAGCGATTGTTCAATCAGGAACCAAAGTACAAATCACAGGTGCTGGCTAAGACGTGTCGAGACATAGCGCAACAAGGTAAAAACAAAGGACGATGGAAAGAACACACAGAACAAGCAAATCGCCTGGATTTTTTCTCTGTCCTAAATTTTTCCCTGATTTTTCCAAAAGGCACTAGTAGGAATCAAATTTTTTTATTTTTTCACTATTTTTTAATACTTTTCTCTGAACACAGATCAAAACAACAAGCAACCAAAAAAATTGGCACCTACAACTGAGGTGGGATGTGGTCTACAGAAATACAACACGTTCTGTGAAAAGCGTGCAAAAACTTTGACAATTTTTTTCTTTATTTTCCCGAATTTTTTTGGCAATTTTGATGAAACCAAACTTGGCAAAGCCAAAGTGGCCAACCAATATGTTGTTGAGCATGGGTAATAGTTGCAAGATGAACCTATGCTGATAGAAGAATATGTGGAGCTATAGGTTGGCACAAAATATGACTGCAAGGATTAGCAATTAACGAATGCAGGTTGGGATTGTTCAATTTGGATCTAAAGTACAAATCACAGGTGCTGGCTAAGACGTGTCGACACGTACCGCAACAAGGTGAAAACAAATGACGATGGAAAGAACTCACATAACAAGCAAATAGCCTGGATTTTTCTTTTTTCCTGAATTTTTTCTGATTTTTTCAAAAGGCGCTAGTAGAAATCAAACTTTTTAATTTTTTCACTATTTTTTTATATTTTTCTTTGAACACAGATCAAAAAAAGATGCAACCACAAAAATTGGCACCTACAACTGAGGTGGGATGTGGTCTACAGAAATACAGCACGTTCTGTGAAAAGCGTGTAAAAACTTTGACAATTTCTTCTTTATTTTCCTGAATTTTTTTGGCAATTTTGATGAAACCAAACAGGGCAAAGCCAAAGTGGCGAACCAATCTATTGTTGAGCGTGGGTAACAGTTGCAAGACGAACCTGTGCTGACAGAAGAATATGTGGAGCTATAGGTTGGCACACAATATGACAGCAAGGATTAGCAATTAACGAATGCAGATTTGCGATTGTTCAATTTGGAGTACAAATCACAGGTGCTGGCTAAGACGTGTCGAGACGTAGCGCAACAAGGTGAAAACAGAGGATGATGGAAAGAACTCACACAACAAGCAAGTAGCCTAGATTTTTCTTTTTTCCTAAATTTTTTCTGATTTTTCCAAAAGGCACTAGTAGGAATCAAACTTTTTAATTTTTTCACTATTTTTTTATATTTTTCTTTGAACACAGGTCAAAAAAAGATGCAACCACAAAAATTGGCACCTACAACTGAGGTGGGATGTGGTCTACAGAAATACAACACGTTCTGTGAAAAGCATACAAAAACTTTGACAATTTTTTATCTTTATTTTCCAGAATTTTTTTGGCAATTTTGATGAAACCAAACAGGGTAAAGTCAAAGTGGCGAACCAATCTATTGTTGAGTGTGGGTAACAGTTGCAAGATGAACCTGTGCTAACAGAAGAATATATGGAGCTATGGGTTGGCACACAATATGACAGCAAGGATTAGCAATTAACGAATGCAGATTAGCGATTGTTAAATCTGGATCCAAAGTACAAATCACAGGTGCTGGCTAAGACGTGTCGAGACATAGCGCAACAAGGCAAAAATAAAGGAAGATGGAAAGAACTCATAGAACATGCAAATCGCCCGGATTTTTTCTTTGTCCTAAATTTTTCCCTGATTTTTCCAAAAGGCAATAGTAGGAATCAAAATTTTTTATTTTTTCACTATTTTTTTTAATATTTTTCTATGAACACAGATAAAAAAACAAGCAACCACAAAAATTGGCACCTACAGCTGAGGTGGGATGTGGTATACAGAAATACAACACGTTCTGTGAATAGCGTGCAAAAACTTTTACAATTTTTTTCTTTATTTTCCTGAATTTTTTTGGCAATTTTGATGAAACCAAACAAGGCAAAGCCAAAGTGGCGAACCAATCTGTTGTTGCGCATGGGTAACAGTTACAAGATGAACCTGTGCTGACAGAAGAATATGTGGAGCTACAGGTAGGCAACAACATGACAGCAAGGATTAGCAATTAACAAATGCAGATTAGCGAATGTTCAATCCAGATCCAAAGTACAAATCACAGGTGTTGGCTAAGACGTGTCGAGACGTAGCGCAACAAGGTGAAAACAAAGGACGATGGAAAGAACTCACACAACAAGCAAGTAGCCTGGATTTTTCTTTTTTCCTAAATTTTTTCTGATTTTTCCAAAAGGCACTAGTATGAATCAATGTTTTAAATTTTTTCACTATTTTTTTATATTTTTCTTTGAACACAGATAAAAAAAGATGCAACCACAAAAATTGGCACCTACAACTAAGGTGGGATGTGGTCTACAGAAATACAGCACGTTCTGTGAAAAGCGTACAAAACTTTGACAATTTTTTATCTTTATTTTCCGAAATTTTTTTGGCAATTTTGATGAAACCAAGCAGGGCAAAGCCAAAGTGGCGAACCAATCTATTGTTGAGCGTGGGTAACAGTTGCAAGATGAACATGTGCTAACAGAAGAATATGTGGAGCTATGGGTTGGCACACAATATGACAGCAAGGATTAGCAATTAACGAATGCAGATTAGCGATTGTTAAATCTGGATCCAAAGTACAAATCACAGGTGCTGGCTAAGACGTGTCGAGACATAGCGCAACAAGGTGAAAATAAAGGAAGATGGAAAGAACTCATAGAACAAGCAAATCGCCCGGATTTTTTCTTTGTCCTAAATTTTTCCCTGATTTTTCCAAAAGGCACTAGTAGGAATCAAAATTTTTTATTTTTTCACTATTTTTTTTAATATTTTTCTCTGAACACAGATAAAAAAACAAGCAACCACAAAAATTGGCACCTACAGCTGAGGTGGGATGTGGTATACAGAAATACAACACGTTCTGTGAATAGCGTGCAAAAAGTTTTACAATTTTTTTCTTTATTTTCCTGAATTTTTTTGGCAATTTTGATGAAACCAAACATGACAAAGCTAAAGTGGCGAACCAATCTGTTGTTGCGCATGGGTAACAGTTGCAAGATGAACCTGTGCTGACAGAAGAATATGTGGAGCTACAGGTAGGCACACAACATGACAGCAAGGATTAGCAATTAACGAATGCAGATTAGCGAATGTTCAATCCAGATCCAAAGTACAAATCACAGGTGCTGGCTAAGACGTGTCGAGACATAGCACAACAAGGGAAAACAAAGGACGATAGAAAGAACTCACACAACAAGCATGTAGCCTGGATTTTTCTTTTTCCTAAATTTTTTCTGATTTTTCCAAAAGGCACTAGTATGAATCAAACTTTTTAATTTTTTCACTATTTTTTTATATTTTTCTTTGAACACAGATCAAAAAAAAATGCAACCACAAAAATTGGCACCTATAACTGAGGTGGGATGTGGTTTATAGAAATACAGCACGTTCTGTGAAAAGCGTACAAAAACTTTGACAATTTTTTATCTTTATTTTCCGGAATTTTTTTTGGCAATTTTGATGAAACCAAGCAGGGCAAAGCCAAAGTGGCGAACCAATATATTGTTGAGCGTGGGTAACAGTTGTAAGATGAACCTGTGCTAACAGAAGAATATGTGGAGCTATGGGTTGGCACACAATATGACAGCAAGGATTAGCAATTAACGAATGCAGATTAGCGATTGTTAAATCTGGATCGAAAGTACAAATCACAGGTGCTGGCTAAGACGTGTCGAGACATAGCGCAACAAGGTGAAAATAAAGGAAGATGGAAAGAACTCATAGAACAAGCAAATCGCCCGGATTTTTTCATTGTCCTAAATTTTTCCCTGATATTTCCAAAAGGCACTAGTAGGAATCAAAATTTTTTATTTTTTCACTATTTTTTTAATATTTTTCTTTGAACACAGATAAAAAAAACAAGCAACCACAAAAATTGGCACCTACAACTGAGGTGGGATGTGGTATACAGAAATACAACACGTTCTGTGAAAAGCGTGAAAAAACTTTTATAATTTTTTTTCTTTATTTTCCTAATTTTTTTTGGCAATTTTGATGAAACCAAACATGGCAAAGCCAAAGTGGCGAACCAATCTGTTGTTGCGCATGGGTAACAGTTGCAAGATGAACCTGTGCTGACAGAAGAATATGTGGAGCTACAGGTAGGCACACAACATGACAGCAAGGATTAGCAATTAACGAATGCAGATTAGCGAATGTTCAATCCAAATCCAAAGTACAAATCACATGTGCTGACTAAGACGTGTCGAGACGTAGCGCAACAAGGTGAAAACAAAGGACGATGGAAGGAACTCACACAACAGGAAAGTAGCCTGGTTTTTTCTTTTTTCCTAAATTTTTTCTGATTTTTCCAAAAGGCACTAGTATGAATCAAACTTTTTAATTTTTTCACTATTTTTTTTATATTTTTCTTTTGAACACAGATCAAAAAAAAGATGCAACCACAAAAATTGGCACCTACAGCTGAGGTGGGATGTGGTCTACAGACATACAGCACGTTCTGTGAAAAACGTGTAAAAACTTTGACAATTTTTTTCTTTATTTTCCTGAAATTTTTGGCAATTTTGATGAAACCAAATTGGGCAAAGCCAAAGTGGTGAAACATTCTGTTACTGAGCGTGGGTAACAGTTGCAAGATGAACCTGTGCTGACAGAAGAATATGTGGAGCTACGGGTAGGCACACAATATGACAGCAAGGATTAGCAATTAACGAATGTGGATTAGCGATTGTTCAATCGGGAACCAAAGTACAAATCACAGGTGCTGGCTAAGACGTGTCGAGACGTAGCGCAACAAGGTGAAAACAAAGGACGATGTAAAGAACTCACAGAACAAGCAAATAGCCCGAATTTTTTCTTTTTCCTAAATTTTTCCCTGATTTTTCCAAAAGGCACTAGTAGAAATCAAAGTTTTTATTTTTTCACTATTTTTTTATATTTTTCTCTAAACAAGGATAAAAAATGCAACCACAAAAATTGGCACCTAAAACTGAGGTGGGATGTGGTCTACAGAAATACGGCATGTTCTTTGAAAAGCATGTAAAAACTTTGACAATTTTTTTCTTAATTTTCCCTATTTTTTGGCAATTTTGATGAAACCAAATAGGGCAAAGCCAAAGTGGTGAAACAATATGTGGTTGAGCGTGGATAACAGTTGCAAGATGAGCTTGTCCTGACAAAAGAATATGTGGAGCTACGGGTAGGCACACAATATGACAGCAAGGATTAGCAATTAACGAATGCAGATTTGCGAATGTTCAATCCGAATCCAAAGTACAAATCACAGGTGCTGGCTAAGACGTGTCGAGACGTAGCGCAACATGGTGAAAATAAAGGACGATGGAAAGAACTCACAGAACAAGCAAATAGCCCAGATTTTTTCTTTTTTCTAAATTTTTCCCTGATTTTTCCAAAAGGCACTAGTAGGAATCAAACTTTTAAATTTTTTCACTATTTTTTTTATATTTTTCTTTGAACACAGATCAAAAAAAGATGCAACCACAAAAATTGGCACCTACAACTGAGGTGGGATGTGGTCTACACAAATACAGCACGTTCTGTGAAAAGCGTACAAAAACTTTGACAATTTTTTATCGTTATTTTCCAGATTTTTTTTGGTAATTTTGATGAAACCAAACAGGGCAAAGCCAAAGTGGCGAACCAATCTATTGTTGAGCGTGGGTAACAGTTGCAAGATGAACCTGTGCTAACAGAAGAATATGTGGAGCTATGGGTTGGCACACAATATGACAGTAAGGATTAGCAATTAATGAATGCAGATTAGCGATTCTTAAATCTGGATCCAAAGTACAAATCACAGGTGCTGGCTAAGACGTGTCGAGACATAGCGCAACAAGGTGAAAACAAAGGACGATGGAAAGAACTCATAGAACAAGCAAATCGCCCAGATTTTTTCTTTGTCCTAAATTTTTCCCTGATTTTTCCAAAAGGCACTAGTAGGAATCAAAATTTTTTATTTTTTCACTATTTTTTAATATTTTTCTCTAAACATAGATAAAAAACAAGCAACCACAAAAATTGCCACCTACAACTGAGGTGGGATGTGGTCCACAGAAATACAACACGTTTTGTGAAATGCGTGCAAAAACTTTTACAATTTTTTTCCTTTATTTTCCTGAATTTTTTTGGCAATTTTGATGAAACCAAACAAGGCAAAGCCAAAGTGGCGAACCAATCTGTAGTTGAGCATGGGTAACAGTTGCAAGATGAACCTATGCTGACAGAAGAATATGTGGAGCTACAGGTAGGCACACAACATGACAGCAAGGATTAGCAATTAACGAATGCAGATTTGCGAATGCTCAATCCAGATCCAAAGTACAAATCACAGGTGCTGGCTAAGACGTGTCGAGACGTAGGGCAACAAGGTGAAAATAAAGGATGATGGAAAGAACTCACAGAACAAGCAAATAGCCCGGATTTTTCCTTTTTACTAATTTTTTCCCTGATTTTAACAAAAGGCACTAGTAGGAATCAAACTTTTTCATTTTTTCACTATTTTTTTATATTTTTCTTTGAACACAGATCAAAAAAGATGCAACCACAAAAGTTGGCACCTACAACTGAGGTGGGATGTGGTCTACAGAAATACAACACGTTCTGTGAAAAAGCGTGCAAAAACTTTGACAATTTTTTATCTTTATTTTCTTGAATTTTTTTGGCAATTTTGATGAAACCAAACAGGGCAATGCCAAAGTGGCAAACCAATCTATTGTTGAGCATGGGTAACAGTTGCAAGATGAACCTGTGCTAACAGAAAAATATGTGGAGCTATGGGTTGGCACACAATATGACAGCAAGGATTAGCAATTAACGAATGCAGATTTGCGAATGTTCAATCCGAATCCAAAGTACAAATCACAGGTGCTGGCTGTTGACGGTCCTTAAGTACCAAACATAGTTATCAAATAAATAAAGAAAAGGATCGAAATGCAACCAACACCTAGACTTAGGGTTTTATCTCACAGAATTCCATGAGTTTTGGTGTTTGTCTGTTTCTGCAGGGGGTTATCAGAAAATACGGAGGAAAGGCCCACACGTCGGGTTTACATAGAGATAATAACGTGTTCACCGATTTTCTATCATCTAGAAGACTCCAGAAGCCACGAGATTGAATGGGAGGTCGAACGGGCCCGGAGGCAGGGCGCCCGCCCTGCTCCCTAGGGCGCCCGACCTGGCCTGAGAGCCAATTAGGCTCCGTCTCACGGATTATGCTCCACCGACCTAAGGGATCAAGGAAAACCGTGCGATTAATGTCGGTTTGATCCGACGGCCCACGTTCACTTGAGGAGGCTATATAAGCAGGACCCCTAGCCCCTGGAGGAGGCACTCCCTCATTCTCAATTCCTCAAACCCTAATCTCAGGAGGAGAGTCTCTGATCAAGCCCTAGAGCCACCACATCAACTAGATCTCTAGTATAGCATAGCTACATAGGATTAGAACTAGAAGGAGTCAATCTTCGATTGGTTTCCGGATCTGTCAAGAGGATTCTTGGTAATTCCTTTACTGTTCTTCATTGTTCATCATTGTTCTTCAATATTATGAATACAACTTTGTTCTATTTCAATATTGATTATGACTATGCTCTACTTGTTTATGTTTGCAATTATATTGTTCTTAGTTTATCGTAGTTATACGCTTGGCTTAGTTAGATTGGAATTATATACATGTTTAGGATCGTATAGCGTTTATCCATCGGATCCATGGGTAAATGATAAATATTGTGTAGGCGTGGTGCTTAGACCATATTTATCTGCGATTGCACCTTATATGCCGGATCGTGGGGTGGTCCGCGATGGTGACAGCTTCGTTGGTTCTTATATAGTCCCCCTCCCGTGTGTAAGGCAGGCAGAGCAACATTATTACGGGGGAGTGATTGCTATGTTTCTCATCTTCCTTGATAATATCACTATGCATGGGCGTAGTCCTTTCTCGCAATGATTGCCAAGTGTACTTGCACTAACTATGATATGCTAGACTTTATAGTTAAGAATAACTTAGGAAATATCCTTGTAGTTCGTCCCAATACCATGCTAATGACTTGCTAGAATATCTGTTGAGGTGCTTATCATTATTATATGTGGCTAGCTGATCAGATTAATTATCTTTGTCACCATTCATACTTTATCTATATTTTATGTGACACTTACCCCTGTATGCAAGAGATAGATGAATGCTCTCACTTATACATGCAATGATTGATACTCATTCCTATATTCCATTCCATAATCAACATTGATGTTAGTAATCCCTTCCCAGTGGTAAAAATATAAATAACGATACCTAGAATACTTCCCAGTTAAAATGCTACATCGGTATTAATCTGTGCGCTTGCAGATCTTATTTATTATTTATTTAGAAGAGCAGTTGCATATTTCAATACCGCATCTCTCATGTCATGCTGGGGATGACAACTTGGCTTAAGTGGCATGAGGGATAGGTTCGGCATTTTTGGCGCCGTTATTAGAATTAGAAAACTAAGTCTACTTTTGGTAATGACGTTAAGAATGCCCAACAAGCATTTTTGGCGCCGTTGCCGCGGAAGGTTGATTTACTAACAAGGAATGAATACGAAATTTGAGTCATCATTCGCATCATTAAGTGATTGAGATCATCAATTCTCCCATACAGATTTACCCCTGTATTTTTTCCATTCTTATTGTTTTGTAGGGTGATGTATGAATAGAGGACATCTTCCAGAAAATTTTGTTGACAACCCCGAAGCATTAATCAGAGGGGCAAGAGCCAAGCTCAAGAAGTCAACACTTCGACGCAACACTTCATCCAATCCAGAAGACTACCGAAGTTTCATCCGGAATTTGTCAACAGAGTTCGCAGCCATGGCGAACAAGACGATCCACGAGTTCTTAGCTCCCACTACGGACAACATCCGCAATGGACCTGCCGCGGCCATCGACAAGAACTTTGAGCTCAAGCCAGGGCTCATCAACATGGTACAAGCCAACCAGTTTTGTGGGAAGCCGCACGAAGATGCAAGTGCTCATCTCCAATACTTCCTAGAGATTTGCAGCACATTCACTATATTAGATGTTCCTAGAGACGCCATACTACTTCGCCTTTTCCCATTCTCACTATTGGGGAGAGCGAAGCAGTGGTTCTACGCGACGAAGGATAAGAACACTACATGGGCACTCTGCTCTATGAACTTTCTGGCTAAGTTCTTTCCCATGGGCAAGACCAATGCTCTCCGTGGGAAGATTACAAGTTTTCAGCAACAACATGATGAATCCGTTCCAAAAGCATGGGAGCGCTTTCAAGATTACATCCTAGAATGTCCCCATCATGGAATGGAGAGCTGGCTACTTATGTAGACTTTCTATTATGGGCTCATCACTAGTGCTCGTGAGACCATGGATGCTGCAGCTGGAGGCGCATTTCTATCACTCACCATACCACAAGCTACAGCCCTTGTGGAGAAGATGGCGTCCAACCAAGGTTGGAACGAAGAGAGGACTCAAACACGCAAGAAGGGTGGAGGTATGCACCAGCTCAAGGAGGTAGACATGCTATCTGCAAAGCTAGACCTACTCATGAAAAAGCTCGATGGCAAAGCTGGAGACAAAAGAGAAGTCATGAACGTCTACGACTCTCACATGACTTGTGAGGAATGTGGAGATACTGGACACTCAGGCAATCACTGCCCTGAGATGCTTGAGGATGCAAGGTACATCAACAACAACAACAACTACAACCGTCCTCAACAAAATCAAGGTTGCAATCAACAGAGGCCTAACCACTCAGGTAACTACTCAGGTAATTATCAAGGTAATAACTCTTACAACAACAATAATAATTTTCCACCCCTGAGAGAGTTAGTGTCTAATCAAGGAAAGCTAATGGATAACTTGTCTAAGAAATTGGCATCCATTGATAAAATACTAGAAAACATAAATAATAGAATGGATAATTTCTCTATTGCCATCAAAAACCAAATTAGCTTTAATAAAATGATTGAATCTCAGTTAAATCAAATAGCTGCTGCTGTTCCTGCTACTAACCCCGGTATACCATCACAACCGGAAGGATTAGAATCTGCAAATCTTGTAGACATGTTTGATTCAGGTAACTATTGGAGTAATCCCGCTGTCAGAGCACATAATGACCTTCTACCAGTCAAGAGAGGCGATCCAGGACCCCTCGTCATCCCGATCTCCATCGGCATGGTGGACTTCCCAGAAGCACTCTTTGGCTCCAGCGTCAACATTATGCCCAGGGTACTCTATGAAAAATTGTTTACATATCCTTTATCAGAAACAACTATGTGTTTGCAGCTTGCAGATCGGACACTAAGCTTTCCTAAAGGAATATTAAAGAACATGTGTGTCCGAGTTGGTACCTTGTACGCTCCAGCTGACTTCGTGGTGATAGAGACCGGGTCCGATGAGAGGTCACCAGTTATTCTGGGAAGGCCATTCCTGAACACCTCGGGAGTTGTCATCTACGCCAGCGCTGTGAAGATCAACTTCAACATCAAGGGGAGGAAGGAGACGTTTTCCTTCAAGAACAAGATTACACAAATCCCAGAGCAACCCCAACATGAACCAAGGAAGAGGACCAACAGGAGGAACAAGCAGAACAAGAACAACCAAGGATGGACCGAATCAGCTAAGATGGTCACTGCAGTTCAAGGAGGTCAAGATGGTCGACTCAAGTCGCCCTTCCTGAACAAGAAGGACGACCCAGGTATGCCAAGCATTGAGTGCTCAATCAATGGATACTCCTTTCAGAAGGCGCTCTGTGACACTGGATCAGGCGTCAACATAATGGCCACAGTCACCTATCAGCTCTTGTACGGGACCATGCCCTTAAAACCAACATAGACTCAGCTCCAGATGGCAGATCAGACATCCCGAAAGGTCGAAGGTATAGTAACCGATGTCCCTGTTAAAATTAACGATCATTTTGTCCATATAGACTTTGAGGTCATTGACATGGGAGACGACGAGTACGATCCACCCATCATCCTAGGAAGACCGTTCCTAGGCACCGTCAAAGCAATCATCTACATTGCCACCGGAGAAGTCCATATGCATTTCCCCTCTGAGAAGGTACACCGCTACTTTAATGACCCTAACTATATAGTTGAAGATTCTAAGCAGGTCAGGACAAGAAGAAGGCGACGTAACAGTAACCAAAGGAGGCAAACCATCAAGGACGTATGGGCAGACTATGAAGGAGAGGTCATAAGGCCCGAGGATACACAACAGGAGACCGAAGCACCAAGTCGGGTATGGAAAGTGAAGACAGTTACACAAGAAGAGGAGGCGCTGCCGGAACCACCGTCTACGCCACCCAAATCCCAGGACAACTAAGAAGAAAAAAAGTCCTGTTCGGAGGACTTAAAAACACCGAACGCCGTGCCAAGAGGTAAACTTGGTAGTTATCATTTTCCCTTTAATTATTGCTCAGTTAATCATGTTCATTCTGTCTAAAAAATGTTAAAAACAGTAAGCCCCATGTGAGTATGCGAGTGGCATAAAACCCATAAGTACATTCACTGTGGTGGCATAAAAAAAATAATATATATTTTTTCTGTTCTATAAAAATGAAAATAAAAATAGAGAGTGACATTTACCAAGGAAGCTCAAACATGATAAAGGATAGATATTTATGCTAACGTTTAATCAAGTTCCACGAAGCTTTGTTGTCTATTTGAGCTCCACAGAATTCAGGAAGACTAGCAGATGGAGGACATCCTAATCGCTGTCAGGGTGCTGCTGACATTCAAATACACCTCTATACCTGCTAGCTACATCAGAATAAATTACGTCAAGATCCAGCTTGGGGGAGAGCACCCCCATTTATCCCGATAAGTATTTTTATCTACATTTATACCTATGCTTTATTAAAATAAAAAGATGCATAATCATGGAAACCCAAATAAATATTTTGTGTTTATATATATTTGCTTAGTTTAATAAATAAATAAAGTAGCTATGCTAAACTGAATCTTGAAAATAAAACTCTAGCATGGATATGATGAATAGTTGCTCTGCCTAATTTTCAAATTTGTTCTCTCTCTAGTTTAGACATAACTGTTATAATTTAAAACAGGCTCTAAACCTGAACTAGTGGGAAGAGAACTTGATCTGAAGTCTAAGTTGTTAGCGGATATGATATGGGAAGGTTGAGCTGCTGTTTATCTGTTCCTAGAGATGCTAGAATTCTTGAGAATTTTATCTTTAAAAATCTTTAAAATGTTGCATGATGAGTTCCTGTATGATGAGAGTTTAAATTCCTACCACAGCCATATATACATGCTTGTTAGATTAAGAGCCGCCCTTTTACTACTTACTGCTTATGGGCATTGAGTGTGGTCAAGCTGTGTAGACCCTTAGGAACTTGTCATGTGGTTAAAATCAAGATTCACTTGCACGTTCACTCATACATGCTGCTTCTACTCCGGAAGTACGCATCCACATATATCCACTCATTTCCATCTCCAGATTCACCCAAAATTATTCTACTCCTGACCCGGGAGAGAATAGCCAAAAACATTATCCCATTCCTGTTATTCCCTGTGAAGTTAATGCTCAAGTCATTTCTACTACCACTTGCTATATTTTCAAAAGAGGGAGATTGCTCTAAAAAACGAGGAAATAAAAAGGAGCAAGTGCTCGGAACCTCGAAGAAAGAAAAAGTGAGACGAGAGGTAAAAATGGACAAGTGTCCGATAGTAGAATTAGGGGTACAAGATACCCACCTGAGAAAAAAAATAGAGCATCTCATTCCCCTCAAAAGTTTTAAAAAGCAAGAAAGGTATGTATTCCCTCAAAAAGAGCATTAGACTTTTGTTATCACCATACACCACTCATTCACCACACATCACATCTTGATTTGACATATTGACTTGTTTCTCTGGATCCATGGTTTGACTATGCAATAAATGTTCTATGAGTATGTATACTGTATCTCCCACCTATGAGCTCCAGATATCAAAGCCTTATTAGAGTAGGGTGAGAGAGAAGGCAATGTCACTACGCCTTATACCATAAATACCACACACTTTGAGAGAGAAGGCATATACCATTACTGCCTTGGTAAGGATCCAGAAATACCACAAAAGAGAGATCTGAGAAAGTCATACAAGGAATCTCTGAGTTTTATTTGAAAAATCTGCAAAAAAAACTCTAGAGCTATAGCTGATCAAGAATAAGAGACATGGCGTTTGACTAGACCGTTCTATCTTTTAATCACTCAAGATGCAGGTGACGGTTGCAAGCCCCATGGTGAAAGGAAAAATGAGTAAGTTTTAAGTCTTGACAGTTTACTCTAACTCAGGGATGAGACCTTATTTAAA
This sequence comes from Saccharum spontaneum, assembly GCA_022457205.1. NCBI lineage: Eukaryota > Viridiplantae > Streptophyta > Magnoliopsida > Poales > Poaceae > Saccharum > Saccharum spontaneum. Next base: position 21,932,600 of record CM039601.1, read on the forward strand.
AGCATATGTACCGTCAACGTTCAAAGGCGTTGCAGCAACTTCTGATCCATAATGAGTCTGTCCTTGCTCAGGGACGAGCAAGAGGTAAGCTTGGGGGAGTTTGTTGACGGTCCTTAAGTACCAAATATAGTTATCAAATAAATAAAGAAAAGGATCCAAATGCAACCAACACCTAGACTTAGGGTTTTATCTGACAGAATTCCACGAGTTTTGGTGTTTGTCTGTTTCTGCAGGGGGTTATCAGAAAATATGGAGGAAAGGCCCACACGTCGGGTTTACATAGAGATAATAACGTATTCACCGATTTTCTATCATCTAGAAGACTCCAGAAGCCACGAGATCGAACGGGAGGCTGAACGGCCCCAGAGGCAGGGCGCCCGCCCTGCTCCCTAGGGCGCCCGCCCTGTCCTGAGAGCCAATCAGGCTCCGTCTAGCGGATTATGCTCCACTGACCTAAGGGATCAAAGAAAACCGTGCGATTAATGTCGGTTTGATCCGACGGCCCACGTTCACTTGAGGGGGCTATATAAGCAGGACCCCTGGCCCCTGGAGGAGGCACTCCCTCATTCTCAATTCCTCAAACCCTAATCTCAGGAGGAGAGTCTCTGATCAAGCCCTAGAGCCACCACATCAACTAGATCTCTAGTATAGCATAGCTACATAGGATTAGAACTAGAAGTAGTCAATCTTCGATTGGTTTCCGGATCTGTCAAGAGGATTCTTGGTAATTCCTTTACTGTTCTTCATTGTTCATCATTGTTCTTCAATATTATGAATACAACTTTGTTCTATTTCAATATATTGATTATGACTATGCTCTACTTGTTTATGTTTGCGATTATATTGTTCTTAGTTTATCGTAGTTATACGCTTGGCTTAGTTAGATTGGAATTATATACATGTTTAGGATCGTATAGCGTTTATCCATCGGATCCATGGGTAAATGATAAATATTGTGTAGGCGTGGTGCTTAGACCATATTTATCTGCGATTGCACCTTATATGCCGGATCGTGGGGTGGTCCGCGATGGTGACAACTTCGTTGGTTCTTATATAGTCCCCCTCCCGTGTGTAAGGCAGACAGAGCAACTTTATTACGGGGGAGTGATTGCTATGTTTCTCATTTTCCTTGATAATATCACTATGCATGGGCGTAGTCCTTTCTCGCAATGATTGCCAAGTGTACTTGCACTAACTATGATATGCTAGACTTTATAGTTAAGAATAACTTAGGAAATATCCTTGTAGTTCGTCCTAATACCATGCTAATGACTTGCTAGAATATCTGTTGAGGTGCTTATCATTATTATATGTGGCTAGCTGATCAGATTAATTATCTTTGTCACCATTCATACTTTATCTATATTTTATGTGACACTTACCCCTGTATGCAAGAGATAGATGAATGCTCTCACTTATACATGCAATGATTGATACTCATTCCCATATTCCATTCCATAATCAACATTGATGTTAGTAATCCCTTCCCAGTGGTAAAAATATAAATAACGATACCTGGAATACTTCCCGGTTAAAATGCTACATCGGTATTAATCTGTGCGCTTGCAGATCTTATTTATTATTTATTTAGAAGAGCAGTTGCATATTTCAATACCGCATCTCTCATGTCATGCTGGGGATGACAACTTGGCTTAAGTGGCATGAGGGATAGGTTCGGCATTTTTGGCGCCGTTATCAGAATTAGAAAACTAAGTCTACTTTTGGTAATGACGTTAAGAATGCCCAACACTGGATAAGACGTGTCGAGACGTAGTGCAACATGGTGAAAATAAAGGACGATGGAAAGAACTCACAGAACAAGCAAATAGCCTAGATTTTTTCTTTTTCCCGAATTTTTCCCTGATTTTTCCAAAAGGCACTAGTAGGAATCAAACTTTTAAATTTTTTCACTATTTTTTTTATATTTTTCTTTGAACACAGATCAAAAAAAGATGCAACCACAAAAATTCGCACCTACAACTGAGGTGGGATGTGGTCTACAGAAATACAGCACGTTCTGTGAAAAGCGTACAAAAACTTTGACAATTTTTTATCTTTATTTTCCAGAATTTTTTTGGTAATTTTGATGAAACCAAACAGGGCAAAGCCAAAATGGCGAACCAATCTATTGTTGAGCGTGGGTAACAGTTGCAAGATGAACCTGTGCTAACAGAAGAATATGTGGAGCTATGGGTTGGCACACAATACGACAGCAAGGATTAGCAATTAATGAATGCAGATTAGCGATTCTTAAATCTGGATCCAAAGTACAAATCACAGGTGCTGGCTAAGACGTGTCGAGACATAGCGCAACAAGGTGAAAACAAAGGACGATGGAAAGAACTCATAGAACAAGTAAATTGCCCAGATTTTTTCTTTGTCCTAAATTTTTCACTGATTTTTCCAAAAGGCACTAGTAGGAATCAAATTTTTTTATTTTTTCACTATTTTTTTAATATTTTTCTCTGAACACAGATAAAAAAAACAAGCAACCACAAAAATTGGCACCTACAACTGAGGTGGGATGTGGTATACAGAAATACAACATGTTCTATGAAAAGCGTGCAAAAACTTTTACAAATTTTTTTCTTTATTTTCCTGAATTTTTTTGGCAATTTTGATGAAACCAAACATGGCAAAGCCAAAGTGGCGAACCAATCTGTTGTTGCACATGGGTAACAGTTGCAAGATGAACCTGTGCTGACAGAAGAATATGTGGAGCTACAGGTAGGCATACAACATGACAGCAAGGATTAGCAATTAATGAATGCAGATTTGCGAATGCTCAATCCAGATCTAAAGTACAAATCACAGGTGCTGGCTAAGACGTGTCGAGACGTAGTGCAACAAGGTGAAAATAAAGGATGATGGAAAGAACTCACAGAACAAGCAAATAGCCCGGATTTTTCCTTTTTACTGAATTTTTCCCTGATTTTTCCAAAAGGCACTAGTAGGAATCAAACTTTTAAATTTTTTCACTATTTTTTTATATTTTTCTTTGAACACAGATCAAAAAAGATGCAACCATAAAAATTGGCACCTACAAATGAGGTGGGATGTGGTCTACAGAAATACAGCACGTTCTGTGAAAAGCGTGCAAAAACTTTGACAATTTTTTATCTTTATTTTCTCAAATTTTTTTTGGCAATTTTGATGAAACCAAATAGGGCAAAGCCAAAGTGGCAAACCAATCTATTATTGAGCGTGGGTAACAGTTGCAAGATGAACCTGTGCTAACAGAAGAATATGTGGAGCTATGGGTTGGCACACAATATGACAGCAAGGATTAGCAATTAACGAATGCAGATTAGCGATTGTTAAATCTGGATCTAAAGTACAAATCATAGGTGCTGGCTAAGATGTGTCGAGACATAACGCAACAAGGTGAAAACAAAGGACGATGGAAAGAACTCACAGAACAAGCAAATCGCCCGGATTTTTTCTTTGTCCTAAATTTTTTCCTGATTTTTCCAAAAGGCACTAGTAGGAATCAAAATTTTTATTTTTCCACTATTTTTTAATATTTTTCTCTAAACACAGGTAAAAAAACAAGCAACCACAAAAATTGGCACCTACAACTGAGGTGGGATGTGGTCTACAGAAATACAACACGTTCTGTGAAAAGCGTGCATAAACTTTGACTATTTCTTTTCTTTATTTTCCCGAATTTTTTTTGGCAATTTTGATGAAACCAAACATGGCAAAGCCAAAGTGGCGAACCAATTTGTTGTTGAGCATGGGTAACAGTTGCAGAGATGAACCTGTGTTGACAGAAGAATATGTGGAGCTATAGGTTGGCACATAATATGACAGCAAGGATTAGCAATTAACGAATGCAAATTTGCGATTGTTCAATCTGGATCTAAAGTATAAATCACAGGTGCTGGCTAAGACGTGTCGAGATGTAGCGCAACAAGGTGAAAACAAAAGATGGTGGAAAGAACTCACAGAACAAGCAAATAGCCCGGATTTTTCTTTTTTTCTGAATTTTTCTGATTTTTCCAAAAGGCACTAGTAGGAATCAAAAAAACTTTATTTTTTTCACTATTTTTTTGTATTTTTCTCTGAACAAGAATAAAAAAAAGATGCAACCACAAAAATTGGCACCAACAACTGAGGTGGGATGTGATCCACAGATATACAGCACGTTCTGTGAAAAGTGTGCAAAAACTTTGATAATTTTTTTCTTTATTTTCACGAATATTTTTTTGGCAATTTTGATGAAACCAAACAGGGCAAATCCAAAGTGGCGAAACAATCTGTTACTGAGCGTGGGTAACAGTTGCAAGATGAACCTGTGCTGACAGAAGAATATGTGACGGGTAGGCACACAATATGACAGCAAGGATTAGCGATTAACGAATGCAGATTTGCGAATGTTCGATCCGAATCCAAAGTACAAATCACAGGTGCTGGCTAAGACGTGTCGAGACGTAGCGAAACATGGTGAAAATAAAGGACGATGGAAAGAACTCACAGAACAAGCAAATAACCTAGATTTTTTCTTTTTCCTGAATTTTTCCCTGATTTTTCCAAAAGGCACTAGTAGGAATCAAACTTTTAAATTTTTTCACTATTTTTTTATATTTTTCTTTGAACACAGATCAAAAAAAAGATGCAACCACAAAAATTGGCACCTACAACTAAGGTGGGATGTGGTCTACAGAAATACAGCACGTTCTGTGAAAAGCGTACAAAAACTTTAACAATTTTTTATCTTTATTTTCTGGAATTTTTTTGGTAATTTTGAAGAAACCAAACAGCGCAAAGCCAAAGTGGCGAACCAATCTATTATTGAGCGTGGATAACAGTTGCAAGATGAATCTGTGCTAACAGAAGAATATATGGAGCTATGGGTTCGCACACAATATAACAGCAAGGATTAGCAATTAATGAATGCAGATTAGCGATTCTTAAATCTGGATCCAAAGTACAAATCACAGGTGCTGGCTAAGACGTGTCGAGACATAGCGCAACAAGGTGAAAACAAAGGACGATGGAAAGAACTCATAGAACAAGCAAATCGCCCGGATTTTTTCTTTGTCCTAAATTTTTCCCTGATTTTTCCAAAAGGCACTAGTAGGAATCAATTTTTTTTATTTTTTCACTATTTTTAATATTTTTCTCTGAACACAGATAAAAAAACAAGCAACCACAAAAATTGCCACCTACAATTGAGGTGGGATGTGGTCTATAGAAATACAACACGTTTTGTGAAAAGCGTGCAAAAACTTTTACAATTTTTTTTCTTTATTTTCCTGAATTTTTTTGGCAATTTTGATGAAACCAAACATGGCAAAGCCAAAGTGGCGAACCAATCTGTTGTTGCGCATGGGTAACAGTTGCAAGATGAACCTGTGCTGACAGAAGAATATGTGGAGCTACAGGTAGGCACACAACATGACAGTAAGGATTAGCAATTAACGAATGCAGATTAGCGAATGTTCAATCCAGATCCAAAGTACAAATCACAGGTGCTGGCTAAGACGTGTCGAGACATAGCGCAACAAGGTGAAAACAAAGGACGATGGAAAGAACTCACACAACACGCAAGTAGCCTGGATTTTTCTTTTTTCCTAAATTTTTTCTGATTTTTCCAAAAGGCACTAGTATGAATCAAACTTTTTAATTTTTTCACTATTTTTTTTATATTTTTCTTTGAACACAGATCAAAAATAGATGCAACCACAAAAATTGGCACCTACAACTGAGGTGGGATGTGGTCTATAGAAATACAGCACGTTCTGTGAAAAGCGTACAAAAACTTTGACAATTTTTTATCTTTATTTTCCAGAATTTCTTTGGCAATTTTGATGAAACCAAGCAGGGCAAAGCCAAAGTGGCGAACCAATATATTGTTGAGCGTGGGTAATAGTTGCAAGATGAACCTGTGCTAACAGAAGAATATGTGGAGCTATGGGTTGGCACACAATATGACAGCAAGGATTAGCAATTAACGAATGCAGATTAGCGATTGTTAAATCTGGATCCAAAGTACAAATCACAGGTGCTGCCTAAGACGTGTCGAGACATAGCGCAACAAGGTGAAAATAAAGGAAGATGGAAAGAACTCATAGAACAAGCAAATCGCCCGGATTTTTTCTTTGTCCTAAATTTTTCCCTGATTTTTCCAAAAGGCACTAGTAGGAATCAAATTTTTTTATTTTTTCACTATTTTTTTAATATTTTTCTCTGAACACAGATAAAAAAACAAGCAACCACAAAAATTGGGACCTACAACTGAGGTGGGATGTGGTATACAGAAATACAACACGTTCTGTGAAAGGCGTGCAAAAACTTTTACAATTTTTTTTCTTTATTTTCCTAAATTTTTTTGGCAATTTTGATGAAACCAAACATGGCAAAGCCAAAGTGGCGAACCAATCTGTTGTTGCGCATGGGTAACAGTTGCAAGATGAACCTGTGCTGATAGAAGAATATGTGGAGCTACAGGTAGGCACACAACATGACAGCAAGGATTAGCAATTAACGAATGCAGATTAGCGAATGTTCAATCCAAATCCAAAGTACAAATCACAGGTGCTGACTAAGACGTGTCGAGACGTAGCGCAACAAGGTGAAAACAAAGGACGATGGAAAGAACTCAGACAACAAGCAAGTAGCCTGGTTTTTTCTTTTTTCCTAAATTTTTTCTGATTTTTTCAAAAGGCACTAGTATGAATCAAACTTTTTAATTTTTTCACTATTTTTTTTATATTTTTCTTTGAACATAGATAAAAAAAAGATGCAACCACAAAAATTGGCACCTACAGCTGAGGTGGGATGTGGTCTACAGACATACAGCACGTTCTGTGAAAAACGTGTAAAAACTTTGACAATTTTTTTCTTTATTTTCCTGAAATTTTTGGCAATTTTGATGAAACCAAATTGGGCAAAGCCAAAGTGGTGAAACATTCTGTTACTGAGCGTGGGTAACAGTTGCAAGATGAACCTGTGCTGACAGAAGAATATGTGGAGCTACGGGTAGGCACACAATATGACAGCAAGGATTAGCAATTAACGAATGTGGATTAGCGATTGTTCAATCGGGAACCAAAGTACAAATCACAGGTGCTGGCTAAGACGTGTCGAGACGTAGCGCAACAAGGTGAAAACAAAGGACGATGTAAAGAACTCACAAAACAAGCAAATAGCCCGAATTTTTTCTTTTTCCTAAAATTTTCCCTGATTTTTCCAAAAGGCACTAGTAGAAATCAAACTTTTTTATTTTTTCACTATTTTTTTATATTTTTCTCTAAACAAGGATAAAAAAATGCAACCACAAAAATTGGCACCTAAAACTGAGGTGGGATGTGGTCTACAGAAATACGGCATGTTCTTTGAAAAGCATGTAAAACTTGACAATTTTTTTCTTAATTTTCCCTATTTTTTTGGCAATTTTGATGAAACCAAATAGGGCAAAGCCAAAGTGGTGAAACAATATGTGGTTGAGCGTGGATAACAGTTGCAAGATGAGCTTGTCCTGACAAAAGAATATGTGGAGCTACGGGTAGGCACACAATATGACAGCAAGGATTAGCAATTAACGAATGCAGATTTGCGAATGTTCAATCCGAATCCAAAGTACAAATCACAGGTGCTGGCTAAGACGTGTCGAGACGTAGCGCAACATGGTGAAAATAAAGGACGATGGAAAGAACTCACAGAACAAGCAAATAGCCCAGATTTTTTCTTTTTCCTGAATTTTTCCCTGATTTTTCCAAAAGGCACTAGTAGGAATCAAACTTTTAAATTTTTTCACTATTTTTTTATATTTTTCTTTGAACACAGATCAAAAAAAGATGCAACCACAAAAATTGGCACCTACAACTGAGGTGGGATGTGGTCTACACAAATACAGCACGTTCTGTGAAAAGCGTACAAAAACTTTGACAATTTTTTATCTTTATTTTCCAGAATTTTTTTGGTAATTTTGATGAAACCAAACAGGGCAAAGCCAAAGTGGCGAACCAATCTATTGTTGAGCGTGGGTAACAGTTGCAAGATGAACCTGTGCTAACAGAAGAATATGTGGAGCTATGGGTTGGCACACAATATGACAGCAAGGATTAGCAATTAATGAATGCAGATTAGCGATTCTTAAATCTGGATCCAAAGTACAAATCACAGGTGCTGGCTAAGACGTGTCGAGACATAGCGCAACAAGGTAAAAACAAAGGACGATGGAAAGAACTCATAGAACAAGCAAATCGCCCAGATTTTTTCTTTGTCCTAAATTTTTCCCTGATTTTTCCAAAAGGCACTAGTAGGAATCAAAATTTTTTATTTTTTCACTATTTTTTAATATTTTTCTCTAAACATAGATAAAAAACAAGCAACCACAAAAATTGCCACCTACAACTGAGGTGGGATGTGGTCTACAGAAATACAACACGTTTTGTGAAATGCGTGCAAAAACTTTTACATTTTTTTTCTTTATTTTCCTGAATTTTTTTGGCAATTTTGATGAAACCAAATAAGGCAAAGCCAAAGTGGCAAACCAATCTGTAGTTGAGCATGGGTAACAGTTGCAAGATGAACCTGTGCTGATAGAAGAATATGTGGAGCTACAGGTAGGCACACAACATGACAGCAAGGATTAGCAATTAACGAATGCAGATTTGCGAATGCTCAATCCAGATCCAAAGTACAAATCACAGGTGCTGGCTAAGACGTGTCGAGACATAGGGCGACAAGGTGAAAATAAAGGATGATGGAAAGAACTCACAGAACAAGCAAATAGCCCGGATTTTTCCTTTTTACTGAATTTTTCCCTGATTTTTCCAAAAGGCACCAGTAGGAATCAAACTTTTTAATTTTTTCACTATTTTTTTATATTTTTCTTTGAACACAGATCAAAAAAGATGCAACCACAAAAGTTGGCACCTACAACTGAGGTGGGATGTGGTCTACAAAAATACAACACGTTCTGTGAAAAAGCGTGCAAAAACTTTGACAATTTTTTATCTTTATTTTCTTGAATTTTTTTTGGCAATTTTGATGAAACCAAACAGGGCAAAGCCAAAGTGGCAAACCAATCTATTGTTGAGCGTGGGTAACAGTTGTAAGATAAACCTGTGCTAACAGAAAAATATGTGGAGCTATGGGTTGGCACACAATATGACAGCAAGGATTAGCAATTAACGAATGCAGATTTGCGAATGTTCAATCCGAATCCAAAGTACAAATCACAGGTGCTGGCTGTTGACGGTCCTTAAGTACCAAACATAGTTATCAAATAAATAAAGAAAAGGATTCAAATGCAACCAACACCTAGACTTAGGGTTTATCTGACAGAATTCCATGAGTTTTGGTGTTTGTCTGTTTCTACAGGGGTTATCAGAAAATACGGAGGAAAGGCCCACACGTCGGGTTTACATAGAGATAATAACGTGTTCACCGATTTTCTATCATCTAGAAGACTCCAGAAGCCACAAATACAGCACGTTCTGTGAAAAGCGTACAAAAACTTTGACAATTTTTTATCTTTATTTTCCAGAATTTTTTTGGTAATTTTGATGAAACCAAACAGGGCAAAGCCAAAGTGGCGAACCAATCTATTGTTGAGCGTGGGTAACAGTTGCAAGATGAACCTGTGCTAACAGAAGAATATGTGGAGCTATGGGTTGGCACACAATATGACAGCAAGGATTAGCAATTAATGAATGCAGATTAGCGATTCTTAAATCTGGATCCAAAGTACAAATCACAGGTGCTGGCTAAGACGTGTCGAGACATAGCGCAACAAGGTAAAAACAAAGGACGATGGAAAGAACTCATAGAACAAGCAAATCGCCCAGATTTTTTCTTTGTCCTAAATTTTTCCCTGATTTTTCCAAAAGGCACTAGTAGGAATCAAAATTTTTTATTTTTTCACTATTTTTTAATATTTTTCTCTAAACATAGATAAAAAACAAGCAACCACAAAAATTGCCACCTACAACTGAGGTGGGATGTGGTCTACAGAAATACAACACGTTTTGTGAAATGCGTGCAAAAACTTTTACATTTTTTTTCTTTATTTTCCTGAATTTTTTTGGCAATTTTGATGAAACCAAATAAGGCAAAGCCAAAGTGGCAAACCAATCTGTAGTTGAGCATGGGTAACAATTGCAAGATGAACCTGTGCTGATAGAAGAATATGTGGAGCTACAGGTAGGCACACAACATGACAGCAAGGATTAGCAATTAACGAATGCAGATTTGCGAATGCTCAATCCAGATCCAAAGTACAAATCACAGGTGCTGGCTAAGACGTGTCGAGACGTAGGGCGACAAGGTGAAAATAAAGGATGATGGAAAGAACTCACAGAACAAGCAAATAGCCCGGATTTTTCCTTTTTACTGAATTTTCCCTGATTTTTCCAAAAGGCACCAGTAGGAATCAAACTTTTTAATTTTTTCACTATTTTTTTATATTTTTCTTTGAACACAGATCAAAAAAGATGCAACCATAAAAGTTGGCACCTACAACTGAGGTGGGATGTGGTCTACAAAAATACAACACGTTCTGTGAAAAAGCGTGCAAAAACTTTGACAATTTTTTATCTTTATTTTCTTGAATTTTTTTTGGCAATTTTGATGAAACCAAACAGGGCAAAGCCAAAGTGGCAAACCAATCTATTGTTGAGCGTGGGTAACAGTTGCAAGATAAACCTGTGCTAACAGAAAAATATGTGGAGCTATGGGTTGGCACACAATATGACAGCAAGGATTAGCAATTAATGAATGCAGATTAGCGATTCTTAAATCTGGACCCAAAGTACAAATCACAGGTGCTGGCTAAGACGTGTCGAGACATAGCGCAACAAGGTGAAAACAAAGGACGATGGAAAGAACTCATAGAACAAGCAAATCGCCCAGATTTTTTCTTTGTCCTAAATTTTTCCCTGATTTTTCCAAAAGGCACTAGTAGGAATCAAAATTTTTTATTTTTTCACTATTTTTTAATATTTTTCTCTAAACATAGATAAAAAACAAGCAACCACAAAAATTGCCACCTACAACTGAGGTGGGATGTGGTCTACAGAAATACAACACGTTTTGTGAAATGCGTGCAAAAACTTTTACATTTTTTTCTTTATTTTCCTGAATTTTTTTGGCAATTTTGATGAAACCAAATAAGGCAAAGCCAAAGTGGCGAACCAATCTGTAGTTGAGCATGGGTAACAGTTGCAAGATGAACCTGTGCTGATAGAAAAATATGTGGAGCTACAGGTAGGCACACAACATGACAGCAAGGATTAGCAATTAACGAATGCAGATTTGCGAATGCACAATCCAGATCCAAAGTACAAATCACAGGTGCTGGCTAAGACGTGTCGAGACATAGGGCGACAAGGTGAAAATAAAGGATGATGGAAAGAACTCACAGAACAAGCAAATAGCCCGGATTTTTCCTTTTTACTGAATTTTTCCCTGATTTTTCCAAAAGGCACCAGTAGGAATCAAACTTTTTAATTTTTTCACTATTTTTTTATATTTTTCTTTGAACACAGATCAAAAAAGATGCAACCACAAAAGTTGGCACCTACAACTGAGGTGGGATGTTCTGTGAAAAAGCGTGCAAAAACTTTGACAATTTTTTATCTTTATTTTCTTGAATTTTTTTTGGCAATTTTGATGAAACCAAACAGGGCAAAGCCAAAGTGGCAAACCAATCTATTGTTGAGCGTGGGTAACAGTTGCAAGATAAACCTGTGCTAACAGAAAAATATGTGGAGCTATGGGTTGGCACACAATATGACAGCAAGGATTAGCAATTAACGAATGCAGATTTGCGAATGTTCAATCCGAATCCAAAGTACAAATCACAGGTGCTGGCTGTTGACGGTCCTTAAGTACCAAACATAGTTATCAAATAAATAAAGAAAAGGATTCAAATGCAACCAACACCTAGACTTAGGGTTTTATCTGACAGAATTCCATGAGTTTTGGTGTTTGTCTGTTTCTGCAGGGGTTATCAGAAAATACGGAGGAAAGGCCCACACGTCGGGTTTACATAGAGATAATAACGTGTTCACCGATTTTCTATCATCTAGAAGACTCCAGAAGCCACGAGATCGAACGGGAGGTCGAACGGGCCCAGAGGCAGGGCGCCCGCCCTGCTCCCTAGGGCGCCCGCCCTGGCCTGAGAGCCAATCAGGCTCCGTCTCGCGGATTATGCTCCACCGACCTAAGGGATCAAGGAAAACCGTGCGATTAATGTCGGTTTGATCCGACGGCCCACGTTCACTTGAGGGGGCTATATAAGCAGGACCCCTGGCCCCTGGAGGAGGCACTCCCTCATTCTCAATTCCTCAAACCCTAATCTCAGGAGGAGAGTCTCTGATCAAGCCCGAGAGCCACCACATCAACTAGATTTCTAGTATAGCATAGCTACATAGGATTAGAACTAGAAGGAGTCAATCTTCGATTGGTTTTCGGATCTGTCAAGAGGATTCTTGGTAATTCCTTTACTGTTCTTCATTGTTCATCATTGTTCTTCAATATTATGAATACAACTTTGTTCTATTTCAATATTGATTATGACTATGCTCTACTTGTTTATGTTTGCAATTATATTGTTCTTAGTTTATCGTAGTTATACGCTTGGCTTAGTTAGATTGGAACTATATACATGTTTAGGATCGTATAGCGTTTATCCATTGGATCCATGGGTAAATGATAAATATTGTGTAGGCGTGGTGCTTAGACCATATTTATCTGCGATTGCACCTTATATGCCGGATCGTGGGGTGGTCCGCGATGGTGACAGCTTCGTTGGTTCTTATATAGTCGCCCTCCCGTGTGTAAGGCAGGCAGAGCAACATTATTACGGGGGAGTGATTGCTATGTTTCTCATCTTCCTTGATAATATCACTATGCATGGGCGTAGTCCTTTCTCGCAATGATTGCCGAGTGTACTTACACTAACTATGATATGCTAGACTTTATAGTTAAGAATAACTTAGGAAATATCCTTGTAGTTCGTCCTAATACCATGCTAATGACTTGCTAGAATATCTATTGAGGTGCTTATCATTATTATATGTGGCTAGCTGATCAGATTAATTATCTTTGTCACCATTCATACTTTATCTATATTTTATGTGACACTTACCCCTGTATGCAAGAGATAGATGAATGCTCTCACTTATACATGCAATGATTGATACTTATTCCTATATTCCATTCCATAATCAACATTGATGTTAGTAATCCCTTCCCAGTGGTAAAAATATAAATAACGATACCTGGAATACTTCCCGGTTAAAATGCTACATCGGTATTAATCTGTGCGCTTACAGATCTTATTTATTATTTATTTAGAAGAGCAGTTGCATATTTCAATACCGCATCTCTCATGTCATGCTGGGGATGACAACTTGGCTTAAGTGGCATGAGGGATAGGTTCGACATTTTTGGCGCCGTTATCAGAATTAGAAAACTAAGTCTACTTTTGGTAATGACGTTAAGAATGCCCAACAAGCATTTTTGGCGCCGTTGCCGCGGAAGGTTGATTTACTAACAAGGAATGAATACGGAATTTGAGTCATCATTCACATCATTAAGTGATTAAGATCATCAATTCTCCCATACAGATTTACCCCTGTATTTTTTCCATTCTTATTGTTTTGCAGGGTGATGTATGAATAGAGGACATCTTCCAGAAAATTTTGTTGACAACCCCGAAGCATTAATCAGAGGGGCAAGAGCCAAGCTCAAGAAGTCAACACTTCGACGCAACACTTCATCCAATCCAGAAGACTGCCGAAGTTTCATCCGGAATTTGTCAACAGAGTTCGCAGCCATGGCGAACAAGACGATCCGCGAGTTCTCAGCTCCCACTACGGACAACATCCGCACTGGACCTGCCGCGGCCATCGACAAGAACTTTGAGCTCAAGCCAGGGCTCATCAACATGGTACAAGCCAACCAGTTTTGTGGGAAGCCGCACGAAGATGCAAGTGCTCATCTCCAATACTTCCTAGAGATTTGCAGCACATTCACTATATTAGATGTTCCCAGAGACGCCATACTACTTCGCCTTTTCCCATTCTCACTATTGGGGAGAGTGAAGCAGTGGTTCTACGTGACGAAGGATAAGAACACTACATGGGCACTCTGCTCTACGAACTTTCTAGCTAAGTTCTTTCCCATGGGCAAGACCAATGCTCTCCGTGGGAAGATTACAAGTTTTCAGCAACAACATGATAAATCCGTTCCAGAAGCATGGGTGCGCTTTCAAGATTACATCCTAGAATGTCCCCATCATGGAATGGAGAGCTGGCTACTTATGCAGACTTTCTATTATGGGCTCATCAATAGTGCTCGTGAGACCATGGATGCTGCAGCTGGAGGCGCATTTCTATCACTCACCATACCACAAGCTACAGCCCTTGTGGAGAAGATGGCGTCCAACCAAGGTTGGAACGAAGAGAGGACTCAAACACGCAAGAAGGGTGGAGGTATGCACCAGCTCAAGGAGGTAGACATGCTGTCTGCAAAGCTAGACCTACTCATGAAAAAGCTCGATGACAAAGCTGGAGACAAAAGAGAAGTCATGAACGTCTACGACTCTCACATGACTTGTGAGGAATGTGGAGATACTGGACACTCAGGCAATCACTGCCCTGAGATGCTTGAGGATGCAAGGTACATCAACAACAACAACAACTACAACCGTCCTCAACAAAATCAAGGTTGCAATCAACAGAGGCCTAACCACTCAGGTAACTACTCAGGTAATTATCAAGGTAATAACTCTTACAACAACAATAATAATTTTCCACCCCTGAGAGAGTTAGTGTCTAATCAAGGAAAGCTAATGGATAACTTGTCTAAGAAATTGGCATCCAATGATAAAATACTAGAAAACATAAATAATAGAATGGATAATTTCTCTATTGCCATCAAAAACCAAATTAGCTTTAATAAAATGATTAAATCTCAGTTAAATCAAATAGCTGCTGCTGTTCCTGCTACTAACCCCGGTATACCATCACAACCGGAAGGATTAGAATCTACAAATCTTGT
Organism: Saccharum spontaneum; assembly: GCA_022457205.1. Taxonomy (NCBI): domain Eukaryota; kingdom Viridiplantae; phylum Streptophyta; class Magnoliopsida; order Poales; family Poaceae; genus Saccharum; species Saccharum spontaneum. The sequence goes on from CM039601.1 coordinate 21,947,618, forward strand.
AGACATGTTTGATTCAGGTAACTATTGGAGTAATCCTGCTGTCGGAGTACATAATGACCTTCTACCAGTCAAGAGAGGCGATCCAGGACGCCTCGTCATCCCGATCTCCATCGGCATGGTGGACTTCCCAGAAGCACTCTTTGGCTCCAGTGTCAACATTATGCCCAGGATACTCTATGAAAAATTCTTTACATATCCTTTATCAGAAACAACTATGTGTTTGCAGCTTGCAGATCAGACACTAAGCTTTCCTAAAGGAATATTAAAGAACATGTGTGTCCGAGTTGGTACCTCGTACGCTCCAGCTGACTTCGTGGTGATAGAGACCGGGTCCGATGAGAGGTCACCAGTTATTCTGGGAAGGCCATTCCTGAACACCTCGGGAGTTGTCATCTACGCCAGCGCTGCGAAGATCAACTTCAACATCAAGGGGAGGAAGGAGACGTTTTCCTTCAAGAACAAGATTACACAAATCCCAGAGCAACCCCAACATGAACCAAGGAAGAGGACCAACAGGAGGAACAAGCAGAACAAGAACAACCAAGGATGGACCGAATCAGCTAAGATGGTCACTGCAGGTCAAGGAGGTCAAGATGGTCGACTCAAGTCGCCCTTCCTGAACAAGAAGGACGACCCAGGTATGCCAAGCATTGAGTGCTTAATCAATGGATACTCCTTTCAGAAGGCACTCTGTGACACTGGATCAGGCGTCAACATAATGGTCACAGTCACCTATCAGCTCTTGTACGGGACCATGCCCTTAAAACCAACATACACTCAGCTCCAGATGGCAGATCAGACATCCCGAAAGGTCGAAGGTATAGTAACCAATGTCCCTGTTAAAATTAACAATCATTTTGTCCATATAGACTTTGAGGTCATTGACATGGGAGACGACGAGTACGATCCACCCATCATCCTAGGAAGACCGTTCCTAGGCACCGTCAAAGCAATCATCTACATTGGAACCGGAGAAGTCCATATGCATTTCCCCTCTGAGAAGGTACACCGCTACTTTAATGACCCTAACTATATAGTTGAAGATTCTAAGCAGGTCAGGACAAGAAGAAGGCGACGTAACCGTAACCAAAGGAGGCAAACCATCAAGGACGTATGGGCAGACTATGAAGGAGAGGTCATAAGGCCCGAGGATACACAACAGGAGACCGAAGCACCAAGTCGGGTATGGAAAGTGAAGACAGTTACACAAGAAGAGGAGGCGCTGCCGGAACCACCGTCTACGCCACCCAAATCCCATGACAACTAAGAAGAAAAAAGTCCTGTTCGGAGGACTTAAAAACATCGAACGCCGTGCCAAAAGGTAAACTTGGTAGTTATCATTTTCCCTTTAATTATTGCTCAGTTAATCATGTTCATTCTGTCTAAAAAAAATGTTAAAATCAGTAAGCCCCATGTGAGTATGCGAGTGGCATAAAACCCATAAGTACATTCACTGTGGTGGCATAAAAAAATAATATATATTTTTTCTGTTCTATAAAAATGAAAATAAAAATAGAGAGTGACATTTACCAAGGAAGCTCAAACATGATAAAGGCTAGATATTTATGCTAACGTTTAATCAAGTTCCACGAAGCTTTGTTGTCTATTTGAGCTCCACAGAATTCAGGAAGACTAGCAGATGGAGGACATCCTAATCGCTGTCAGGGTGCTGCTGACATTCAAATACACCTCTGTACCTGCTAGCTACATCAGAATAAATTACGTCAAGATCCAGCTTGGGGGAGAGCACCCCCATTTATCCCGATAAGTATTTTTATCTACATTTATACCTATGCTTTATTAAAATAAAAAGATGCATAATCATGGAAACCCAAATAAATATTTTGTGTTTATATATATTTGCTTAGTTTAACAAATAAATAAAGTAGCTATGCTAAACTGAATCTTGAAAATAAAACTCTAGCATGGATATGATGAATAGTTGCTCTGCCTAATTTTCAAATTTGTTCTCTCTCTAGTTTAGACATAACTGTTATAATTTAAAACAGGCTCTAAACCTGAACTAGTGGGAAGAGAACTTGATCTGAAGTCTAAGTTGTTAGCGGATATGATATGGGAAGGTTGAGCTGCTGTTTATCTGTTCCTAGAGATGCTAGAATTCTGGAGAATTTTATCTTTAAAAATCTTTAAAATGTTGCATGATGAGTTCCTGTATGATGAGAGTTTAAATTCCTACCACAGCCATATATACATGCTTGTTAGATTAAGAGCCGCACTTTTACTACTTACTGCTTATGGGCATTGAGTGTGGTCAAGCTGTGTAGACCCTTAGGAACTTGTCATGTGGTTAAAATTAAGATTCACTTGCACGTTCACTCATACATGCTGCTTCTACTCCGGAAGTACGCATCCACATATATCCACTCATTTCCATCTCTAGATTCACCCAAAATTATTCTACTCCTGACCCGGGAGAGAATAGCCAAAAACATTATCCCATTCCTGTTATTCCCTGTGAAGTTAATGCTCAAGTCATTTCTACTACCACTTGCTATATTTTCAAAAGAGGGAGATTGCTCTAAAAAAACGAGGAAATAAAAAGGAGCATGTGCTCGGAACCTCGAAGAAAGAAAAAGTGAGACGAGAGGTAAAAATGGACAAGTGTCCGATAGTAGAATTAGGGGTACAAGATACCCACCTGAGAAAAAAAATAGAGCATCTCATTCCCCTCAAAAGTTTTAAAAAGCAAGAAAGGTATGTATTCCCTCAAAAAGAGCATTAGACTTTTGTTATCACCATACACCACTCATTCACCACACATGCACATCTTGATTTGACTTATTGACTTGTTTCTCTGGATCCATGGTTTGACTATGCAATAAATGTTCTATGAGTATGTATACTGTATCTCCCACCTATGAGCTCCAGATATCAAAGCCTTATTAGAGTAGGGTGAGAGAGAAGGCAATGTCACTACGCCTTATACCATAAATACCACATACTTTGAGAGAGAAGGCATATACCATTACTGCCTTGGTAAGGATCCAGAAAAACCACAAAAGAGAGATCTGAGAAAGTCATACAAGGAATCTCTGAGTTTTATTTGAAAAATCTGCAAAAAAACTCCAGAGCTATAGCTGATCAAGAATAAGAGACATGGCATTTGACTAGACCGTTCTATCTTTTAATCACTCAAGATGCAGGTGACGGTTGCAATCCCCATGGTGAAAGGAAAAATGAGTAAGTTTTAAGTCTTGACAGTTTACTCTAACTCAGGGATGAGACCTTATTTAAAAGCATATGTACCGTCAACGTTCAAAGGCATTGCAGCAACTTCTGATCCATAATGAGTCTATCCTTGCTCAGGGATGAGCAAGAGGTAAGCTTGGGGGAGTTTGTTGACGGTCCTTAAGTACCAAATATAGTTATCAAATAAATAAAGAAAAGGATCCAAATGCAACCAACACCTAGACTTAGGGTTTTATCTGACAGAATTCCACGAGTTTTGGTGTTTGTTTGTTTCTGTAGGGGGTTATCAGAAAATACGGAGGAAAGGTCCACACGTCAGGTTTACATAGAGATAATAACATGTTCACCGATTTTCTATCATCTAGAAGACTCCAGAAGCCACGAGATCGAACGGGAGGCCGAACGGGCCCGGAGGCAGGGCGGCCGCCCTGCTCCCTAGGGCGCCCGCCCTGGCCTGAGAGCCAATCAGGCTCCGTCTCGCGGATTATGCTCCACCGACCTAAGGGATCAAGGAAAACCGTGCGATTAATGTTGGTTTGATCCGACGGCCCACGTTCACTTGAGGGGGCTATATAAGCAGGACCCCTGGCCCCTGGAGGAGGCACTCCCTCATTCTCAATTCCTAAAACCCTAATCTCAGGAGGAGAGTCTCTGATCAAGCCCTAGAGCCACCACATCAACTAGATCTCTAGTATAGCATAGCTACATAGGATTAGAACTAGAAGTAGTCAATCTTCGATTGGTTTCTGGATCTGTCAAGAGGATTCTTGGTAATTCCTTTACTGTTCTTCATTGTTCATCATTGTTCTTCAATATTATGAATACAACTTTGTTCTATTTCAATATATTGATTATGACTATGCTCTACTTGTTTATGTTTGCGATTATATTGTTCTTAGTTTATCGTAGTTATACGCTTGGCTTAGTTAGATTGGAATTATATACATGTTTAGGATCGTATAGCGTTTATCCATCGGATCCATGGGTAAATGATAAATATTGTGTAGGTGTGGTGCTTAGACCATATTTATCTGCGATTGCACCTTATATGCCGGATCGTGGGGTGGTCCGCGATGGTGACAGCTTCGTTGGTTCTTATATAGTCCCCCTCCCGTGTGTAAGGCAGACAGAGCAACATTATTACAGAGCAACATAGTACTTGCACTAACTATGATATGCTAGACTTTATAGTTAAGAATAACTTAGGAAATATCCTTGTAGTTCATCCTAATACCATGCTAATGACTTGCTAGAATATCTGTTGAGGTGCTTATCATTATTATATGTGGCTAGCTGATCAGATTAATTATCTTTGTCACCATTCATACTTTATCTATATTTTATGTGACACTTACCCCTGTATGCAAGAGATAGATGAATGCTCTCACTTATACATGCAATGATTGATACTCATTCCTATATTCCATTCCATAATCAACATTGATGTTAGTAATCCCTTCCCAGTGGTAAAAATATAAATAACGATACCTGGAATACTTCCCGGTTAAAATGCTACATCGGTATTAATCTGTGCGCTTGCAGATCTTATTTATTATTTATTTAGAAGAGCAGTTGCATATTTTTGGCGCCGTTATCAGAATTAGAAAACTAAGTCTACTTTTGGTAATGACGTTAAGAATGCCCAACACTGGCTAAGACGTGTCGAGACGTAGCGCAACATGGTGAAAATAAAGGACGATGGAAAGAACTCACAGAACAAGCAAATAGCCCAGATTTTTTCTTTTTCCTGAATTTTTCCCTGATTTTTCCAAAAGGCACTAGTAGGAATCAAACTTTTAAATTTTTTCACTATTTTTTTTATATTTTTCTTTGAACACAGATCAAAAAAAGATGCAACCACAAAAATTGGCACCTACAACTGAGGTGGGATGTGGTCTACAGAAATACAGCACGTTCTGTGAAAAGCATACAAAAACTTTGACAATTTTTTATCTTTATTTTCCGGAATTTTTTTGGTAATTTTGATGAAACCAAACAGGGCAAAGCCAAAGTGGCGAACCAATCTATTGTTGAGCGTGGGTAACAGTTGCAAGATGAACCTGTGCTAACAGAAGAATATGTGGAGCTATGGGTTGGCACACAATACGACAGCAAGGATTAGCAATTAATGAATGCAGATTAGCGATTCTTAAATCTGGATCCAAAGTACAAATCACAGGTGCTGGCTAAGACGTGTCGAGACATAGCGCAACAAGGTGAAAACAAAGGACGATGGAAAGAACTCATAGAACAAGTAAATCGCCGAGATTTTTTCTTTGTCCTAAATTTTTCCCTGATTTTTCCAAAAGGCACTAGTAGGAATCAAACTTTTAAATTTTTTCACTATTTTTTTAATATTTTTCTTTGAACACAGATCAAAAAAAGATGCAACCACAAAAATTGGCACCTACAACTGAGGTGGGATGTGGTCTACAGAAATACAGCACGTTCTGTGAAAAGCGTACAAAAACTTTAACAATTTTTTATCTTTATTTTCCATAATTTTTTTGGTAATTTTGATGAAACCAAATAGGGCAAAGCCAAAGTGGCGAACCAATCTATTGTTGAGCGTGGGTAACAATTGCAAGATGAATCTGTGCTAACAGAAGAATATGTGGAGCTATGGGTTGGCACACAATATGACAGCAAGGATTATCAATTAATGAATGCAGATTAGCGATTCTTAAATCTGGATCCAAAGTACAAATCACAGGTGCTGGCTAAGACGTGTCGAGACATAGCGCAACAAGGTGAAAACAAAGGACGATGGAAAGAACTCATAGAACAAGCAAATCGCCCGGATTTTTTCTTTGTCCTAAATTTTTCCCTGATTTTTCCAAAAGGCACTAGTAGGAATCAATTTTTTTTTATTTTTTCACTATTTTTTTAATATTTTTCTCTGAACACAGATAAAAAAACAAGTAACCACAAAAATTGGCACCTACAACTGAGGTGGGATGTGGTATACAGAAATACAACACATTCTGTGAAAAGCGTGCAAAAACTTTTACAGATTTTTTTCTTTATTTTCCTGAATATTTTTTGGCAATTTTGATGAACCCAAACATGGCAAAGCCAAAGTGGCGAACCAATCTGTTGTTGCGCATGGGTAACAGTTGCAAGATGAACCTGTGCTGACAGAAGAATATGTGGAGCTACAGGTAGGCACACAACATGACAGCAAGGATTAGCAATTAACGAATGCAGATTAGCGAATGTTCAATCCAGATCCAAAGTACAAATCACAGGTGCTGGCTAAGACGTCTCGAGACGTAGCGCAACAAGGTGAAAACAAAGGTCGATGGAAAGAACTCACACAACAAGTAAGTAGCCTGGATTTTTCTTTTTCCTAAATTTTTCCCTGATTTTTCCAAAAGGCACTAGTAGAAATCAAACTTTTTTATTTTTTCACTATTTTTTTATATTTTTTCTCTAAACAAGAATAAAAAAAATGCAACCACAAAAATTGGCACCTAAAACTGAGGTGGGATGTGGTCTACAGAAATACGGCACGTTCTTTGAAAAGCGTGTAAAAACTTTGATAATTTTTTTCTTAATTTTCCCTTTTTTTTTGCAATTTTGATGAAACCAAATAGGGCAAAGCCAAAGTGGCGAAACAATATGTGGTTGAGCGTGGATAACAGTTGTAAGATGAACTTGTCCTGACAAAAGAATATGTGGAGCTACGGGTAGGCACATAATATGACAGCAAGGATTAGCAATTAACGAATGCAGATTTGCGAATGTTCAATCCGAATCCAAAGTACAAATCACAGGTGCTGGCTAAGACGTGTCGAGACGTAGCGCAACATGGTGAAAATAAAGGACGATGGAAAGAACTCACAGAACAAGCAAATAGCCCAGATTTTTTCTTTTTCCTGAATTTTTCCCTGATTTTTCCAAAAGGCACTAGTAGGAATCAAACTTTTAAATTTTTTCACTATTTTTTTTATATTTTTCTTTGAACACAGATCAAAAAAAGATGCAACCACAAAAATTGGCACCTACAACTGAGGTGGGATGTGGTCTACAGAAATACAGCACGTTCTGTGAAAAGCGTACAAAAACTTTAACAATTTTTTATCTTTATTTTCCGGAATTTTTTTGGTAATTTTGATGAAACCAAACAGGGCAAAGCCAAAGTGGCGAACCAATCTATTGTTGAGTGTGGGTAACAGTTGCAAGATGAATCTGTGCTAACAGAAGAATATGTGGAGCTATGGGTTGGAACCCAATATGACAGCAAGGATTAGCAATTAATGAATGCAGATTAGCAATTCTTAAATCTGGATCCAAAGTACAAATCACAGGTGCTGGCTAAGACGTGTCGAGACATAGCGCAACAAGGTGAAAACAAAGGACGATGGAAAGAACACACAGAACAAGCAAATCGCCCGGATTTTTTCTTTGTCCTAAATTTTTCCCTGATTTTTCCAAAAGGCACTAGTAGGAATCAAATTTTTTTATTTTTTCACTATTTTTTAATATTTTTCTCTAAACACAGATAAAAAACAAGCAACCACAAAAATTGCCACCTACAACTGAGGTGGGATGTGGTCTACAGAAATACAACACGTTTTGTGAAAAGCTTGCAAAAACTTTGACTATTTCTTTTCTTTATTTTCCCGAATTTTTTTGGCAATTTTGATGAAACCAAACAAGGCAAAGCCAAAGTGGCGAACCAATCTATTGTTGAGCATGGGTAACAGTTGCAAGATGAACCTGTGCTGACAGAAGAATATGTGGAGCTACAGGTAGGCACACAACATGACAGCAAGGATTAGCAATTAATGAATGCAGATTTGCGAATGTTCAATCCAGATCCAAAGTACAAATCACAGGTGCAGGCTAAGACGTGTCGAGACGTAGCGCAATAAGGTGAAAATAAAGGACGATGGAAAGAACTCACAGAACAAGCAAATAGCCCAGATTTTTCCTTTTTCCTGAATTTTTCCCCGATTTTTCCAAAAGGCACTAGTAGGAATCAAACGTTTTAATTTTTTCACTATTTTTTTATATTTTTCTTTGAACATAGATCAAAAAAAGATGCAACCATAAAAATTGGCACCTACAACGGGATGTGGTCTACAGAAATACAACACGTTCTTTGAAATGCGTGTAAAAACTTTAACAATTTTTTTTCTTTATTTTCCTAAATTTTTTTGGCAATTTTGATGAAACCAAACAGGACAAAGCCAAAATGGTGAAATAATCTGTTATTGAGCGTGGATAACAGTTGCAAGATGAACCTGTGCTGACAGAAGAATATGTGGAGCTCCGGGTAGGCACACAATATAACAGCAAGGATTAGCAATTAACGAATGCAGATTAGCGAATGTTCAATCCGGATCCAAAGTACAAATCATAGGTGCGGGCTAAGACGTGTCGAGACGTAGCACAACAAGGTGAGAATAAAGGACGATGGAAAGAACTCACAGAACAAGCAAGTAGCCTGGATTTTTCTTTTTCCTGATTTTTTCCCTGATTTTTCCAAAAGGCACTAGTAGAAATCAAACTTTTTTATTTTTTCACTATTTTTTTATATTTTTCTCTAAACAAGGATAAAAAAAATGCAACCACAAAAATTGGCACCTAAAACTGAGGTGGGATGTGGTCTACAGAAATACGGCACGTTCTTTGAAAAGCGTGTAAATACTTTGATAATTTTTTTCTTAATTTTCCCTATTTTTTTTGGCAATTTTGATGAAACCAAATAGGGCAAAGCCAAAGTGGTGAAACAGTATGTGGTTGAGCGTGGATAACAGTTGCAAGATGAACTTGTCTTGACAAAAGAATATGTGGAGCTACGGGTAGGCACACAATATGACAGCAAGGATTAGCAATTAACGAATGCAGATTTGCGAATGTTCAATCCGAATCCAAAGTACAAATCACAGGTGCTGGCTAAGACGTGTCGAGACGTAGCGAAACATGGTGAAAATAAAGGACGATGGAAAGAACTCACAGAACAAGCAAATAGCCCAGATTTTTTCTTTTTCCTGAATTTTTCCCTGATTTTTCCAAAAGGCACTAGTAGGAATCAAACTTTTAAATTTTTTCACTATTTTTTTATATTTTTCTTTGAACACAGATCAAAAAAAAGGTGCAACCACAAAAATTGGAAAAACTGAGGTGGGATGTGGTCTACAGAAATACAGCACGTTCTGTGAAAAGCGTACAAAAACTTTAACAATTTTTTATCTTTATTTTCTGAAATTTTTTTGGTAATTTTGATGAAACTAAACAGGGCAAAGCCAAAGTGGCGAACCAATCTATTGTTGAGCGTGGGTAACCGTTGCAAGATGAATCTGTGCTAACAGAAGAATATGTGGAGCTATGGGTTGGCACACAATATGACAGCAAGGATTAGCAATTAATGAATGTAGATTAGCGATTCTTAAATCTGGATCCAAAGTACAAATCACAGGTGCTGGCTAAGACGTGTCGAGACATAGCGCAACAAGGTGAAAACAAAGGACGATGGAAAGAACTCATAGAACAAGCAAATCGCCCGGATTTTTTCTTTGTCCTAAATTTTTCCCTGATTTTTCCAAAAGGCACTAGTAGGAATCAAAATTTTTTATTTTTTCACTATTTTTTAATATTTTTCTCTAAACACAGATAAAAAAACAAGCAACCACAAAAATTGCCACCTACAACTGAGGTGGGATGTGGTCTACAGAAATACAACACGTTTTGTGAAAAGCATGCAAAAACTTTTACAATTTTTTTCTTTATTTTCCTGAATTTTTTTGGCAATTTTGATGAAACCAAACAAGGCAAAGCCAAAGTGGCGAACCAATCTGTTGTTGAGCATGGGTAATAGTTGCAAGATGAACCTGTGCTGATAGAAGAATATGTGGAGCTATGGGTTGGCACACAATATCACAACAAGGATTAGCAATTAACTAATGCAGATTTGCGATTGTTCATTTTGGATCTAAAGTACAAATCACAGGTGCTGGCTAAGACGTGTCGAGATGTAGCGCAACAAGGTGAAAACAAAAGATGATGGAAAGAACTCACAGAACAAGCAAATAGCCCGGATTTTTCTTTTTTCTGAATTTTTCTGATTTTTCCAAAAGGCACTAGTAGGAATCAAAAAAACTTTATTTTTTTCACTATTTTTTTGTATTTTTCTCTGAACAAGGATAAAAAAAGATGCAACCACAAAAATTGGCACCAACAACTGAGGTGGGATGTGATCCACAGATATACAGCACGTTCTGTGAAAAGTGTGCAAAAACTTTGATTTACTACTAATGCAGTGGAACTAGTATTAGAACCTACTCTGGAGCAAGAAATCCGTAAAGGTCAGCAGAAGGATGAAAAGTTGAGGGAGATAGCTGAAAACATAGCGAAAGGCAAATCTCCAGGATTTCGTAAGGATGAAAATGGTACGCTATGGTTTGGGAAAAGGTTGTGTGTGCCCGAAGATAAGGATATCCGAATGGCAATTCTGCGTGAAGCTCATGAGTCAACTTATTCCATACATCCGGGGAGTACTAAGATGTACTTAGATCTGAAAGAGAAATATTGGTGGTATGGTTTAAAGAGAGACGTAGCTGAGTATGTTGCCTTGTGTGACACTTGTCAAAGGGTGAAAGCAGAACATCAGAGGCCTGCAGGATTGTTACAACCTATGCAGATACCTGAGTGGAAATGGGAAGAGGTCGGTATGGACTTTATAGTTGGGTTACCACGGACTCAAAGAGGATATGATTCAATTTGGGTGATAGTGGATCGTCTGACTAAGGTTGCTCATTTTCTGCCTGTGAAGACTACATATAGCAGTGCGAAACTGGCAGAGTTGTATATGGAAAGAATAGTGAGTCTACATGGAGTTCCTAAGAAGATTGTGTCTGATCGAGGTACTCAGTTTACATCTCATTATTGGCAAAAGATACATGAATCATTGGGGACCAAACTAAATTTTAGTACAGCTTATCATCCCCAGACAGATGGTCAAACAGAGAGAATTAATCAGATATTGGAAGATATGTTGAGAGCTTGTGCTTTACAATATGGGACAAGCTGGGATAAGAGTTTGCCATACGCAGAGTTCTCTTATAACAATAGTTATCAGAAGAGTCTTCAAATGGCACCGTTTGAGGCTCTGTATGGACGAAAGTGTAGGACCCCGTTGTTCTGGAATCAGACAGGGGAGAGTCAAGTGTTTGGGCCTGATGTATTAAAGGATGCTAAAAAGAAAGTGAGAATGATTAGAGATAATCTAATAATAGCACAGTCCAGACAGAAAAGTTATGCTGATACTCGCAGAAGGGAGTTGACTTTAGAGGTAGGGGATTATGTCTACTTAAAAGTGTCACCCATGAGAAGTGTGAAGAGGTTTAACATGAAGGGTAAATTGACACCAAGATATATTGGACCTTTCAAGATTATAGAGAGACGTGGTGAAGTGGCATATCAATTGGAATTACCCGAAAGTTTGGCAGGTGTACATGATGTGTTCCATGTGTCTCAATTGAAGAAATGTTTACGAGTACCAGAAGAACAGATTCCGATAGAGGAACTCACTGTTAAGGAGGATCTTACATATGAGGAGTTTCCGGTTAAAATTTTGGAGACTGCAGACAGAGTCACAAGAAGTAGAACAATCAAAATGTGTAAAGTGCAGTGGAATCGGTATACCGCAGAAGAGGCTACTTGGGAACGAGAAGAGGATCTGAGAAAAACCTACCCGCAACTGTTTGAGTAAGCATCGGTCGAATCTCGGGACGAGATTCATTTTAAGGGGGTAGAATTGTAACACCCTAAAATTTGAAGAGAAGAAAAATAGGAAAAATGTGATTTTTATTTATTTTTGTGAAGCATGCAAATTTAGAATAAGAATAATTTTATAAATTTAAAATCAAATATAAGGGTAGAAACATGATTGAGCATTCATGCTGCTGCATTTGAAGTTTTGTATTGAGTGGTTTAAATTAAATTCAAATTTGATTTGAAAATCATTTGAAAAATGAATTCGAAAAATTGGAAAAAAAAAGAAAAAGGGAAGAGAAATACTATTCATTTGGTTTCCGGCCCGTTTTTCTTTCTTTTTCCCCCGCGCCCGCATTTCTTCTGGGCCGAGCCCGGCCAGCGGCGTGCTAAGCCCAACTCGCGCGCGCTTCTTCTTTTCCGCACTCTGAGTCGCTGACGTGCCGGCCCCACTGGTCAGTGACCCGTTTCCCTTTCCTTTCTTCTTCCTCCGGCCGAACACCGCCTTCCTCCTTTCACCGGATTCGATCGACCGAATCGATCTCGAATCTCTCCCCTTTCCTTGTTCTCTCGCGTCTACGGGCTATAAAACGGAACCCCCGTTCTATTTCGCATCCATCCCATCTCTTTTGAGCCGTTTTGGTCGTCTCTTCGAGCCACCGCACGCGCCACCGCCGCCATAACCGCCACCGCAAGCTAGCCGCCGCCTTCCGGTCATCCTCCGGTCCTATCTTCTACGCGGGTGAGTTCGCGCCGAGGTCCTCTTTCTGTTGGTACCGGTCGCGTGTCGTTTGGTGGTCAAAATCGTCGAGAAGCCAACTCCGGCGATGTTCCGGTCATGGCGCCGCCGCACTTGCCATCTTCTCCGGCCGGAGCGCCGCCGGCATTCTCTTTCTCCTTCCCCCGATCGATCTGGACCGTCCGATCTAAAACGGACGGATCGTATTTAAAGATACCGGTTCGCTGGTGATCTTGCAAAAGAGACCCTGAGGTTTTCAAATATATAACCCGTAGTCCTAAAGCGTAAAGCTCAGAATACGCTTTGATTAAATAAAAACGTAATTCGTTTCAGAAAAAGAAAAATACACTTTCTCATATTTACAGTTTTGCCATTCAGTTTGTTTTAGTTGTAGAATCTTCGTTTTAACTCCGATTTGATCCATTCAAATTGCGTTAGATTCATATTTGCGAGCTCTATCTAATAATACAACTGTACAGTAGGTTTGGATTAATTTATTTTCGAGTTTTAATTAAAGTATTTATTTTTCTATAGGAAATCTTTGGAAATTCATAACTTTGTCGTTTTAGCTCCGTTTTTCGTGATATTCGCGTCTGTGTGATCCTAGCGAGTTGTAGATTCATTTTAAAGACTTTTTATCTTATTTTCTTACTGTTGGTGTATTGTTCTAATTATAGCCTTGTTTGTCTATGCATGATTGCCTCTGGATGTGTGTTGTTGATATTGGTTGATCGAGTATAGACGGTGAGAAATTCGTTGGAGATCAAGAGCCTTACTACGAGCAAGATCTTCAGGACCAGTTTGAGCAAGGCAAGTATAGCATGGGATTGTCCTTGTTGTCCTATTCACCTTATGCAATTAATATCATTACGCATTTATTCCTTGTTAAGGATGACTTAGTGATTGATCCTATACCTTGGTACCCATTGTGATGCATGGAGTAGTATTGCTAGTGCTTAAACATGGACTATGATCATGTAAATTGATTAGAGGAATATGCAATAAACATTAAAAGATGATTTTGATTAATGTTTAAAGGGGATTAGAGCATGTGGGTTACTTTTGATGCTCTAATTGCTCTCCATAAGGACTCATCTATAAGCGACAATCCGGGATTTACAGTACAACTGTGGGGGCTATATGGCTCTGGCTTTAGTCATATAGAAGGACCTTTTCTAGCTTGTTAGAGGTAACCTTTTTGGCGTAAGAATGGCTTGACGAATCGGGTATAGTGCGGCCTCTGTCCTTATGTGTATAGGCTGCGGGTTATTGTGCCATTTGGAAGGGGGGCTCTACATCTGTTTGCCGAGTGAATCTAATGGCCCTAACTTGTTAGACGAACCTTCGAAAGACTTCATAGTGTTTACCCTGCCTGCTCACCTTGGTAGTGTTTTGGGAGTAATTAACCCGGGCATTTGGGTAACACGACTCACAGTGAAAGTGTACAACCTCTGTAGAGTGTAAAACTGTTATAACAGTCGTGCTCACGGTCACGAGTGGCTTTGGACCCTTATGGAATAGTTGAATAATTGTTTATGTTATGTTTTTGCTATTCATTAATCATTTCACATGGATCATATGTTTATTGTTTACATTGAGACATTTTGATGCTATTGATATGCTAAAATCATGTTAACTAAAAGCTACATGCTGATAAACCAATGATTATGCCTTTTTGAGCCTCATGAACCTCATGTTACACTTGTTGAGTACGAGATGTACTTACGCTTGTTTATTTTTCTTATTTGGATAAAAATCCCGGATGGGTAACAGATGGAGGTAATAGCGACTACTACGCATACTTCCCTGAGGATTACTAGTCTTGCTGTCAACCAGTCAATGTACCTGTGACTGGAGATACCACGAGAGATTTTTATTTATACTTCCGCTACATTTGTGTTAAGACTAAGTGTTTAAATATCGTGATGTAATAACATTTGCCATGATACTTCTGTTATAATTTGTGAACTTATGTGTGATTGATCTCTGGGCGCACATAAGGGTAAGCATTCCATTTGGTCGATAAATGGGTGTGACAAATTGGTATCAGAGCTCTTGTTGACTGTAGGACGCAAGCCTAGCTAGAAATGGTCGATTTAGTATCATCTTTACACTATTTTTATGCTCACTATCTTGCTCTTGTTATTTGATAAATTTTTATGCTTCTTATGTCTCATTCTATTACGAAATTTTGCCTCTATTCTAACTTCATCTAAAAATTCTGTAGATGGCCCATGACCGTAAGACTGCCCGCATCAGCTCTGGAGGATATTACCCACCTTGTGCCCTGCTTGCAACTGAAGAGCCACAAGAGCCAGAACCTCAGGAACAGGAGCAGACCCCTGTAGCACCAGTCCAAGCACCAGCACCTCCCCAGGAAGAGACTGAGCCTGAAGAAGATCCAGAAATCGTCGAGATTGAAGATGGTGAGGAGGAAGCTAATGAAGGAGTACAACCCCCGCCTCCACCACATGAAGCTCCTGAAGATATGCCACCTCCTCCAATGGGGTGGACTGTGAGGATCTACCACAGGAATGGAGGGGATGCTGTTTCTCATATTCGCCTAGTGGGGATGCTCACTGCTTACTTCGCTGATTGACATCCAGCCGTGGAGTACGTCTGCTGGGAGTACACTCATCCACTGGAGGACACGTACTGGAAGGCAAGGGCAAGCATCTTTACACACAAGCAAGACAAGGGGGCATATCAGCTGGACAGGATGTTCTCTCATGTGGGACATCGAGCTATGATAGAGGATAGCATTGAAGATGCTGCTTTTGAAGCATGTATGGGTCTTCACTATCTTCGCTTTAACCTTATGAAGCATGACATCCATCGCTTCCTTCCTTGTGCAC
Organism: Saccharum spontaneum; assembly: GCA_022457205.1. Lineage (NCBI taxonomy): Eukaryota > Viridiplantae > Streptophyta > Magnoliopsida > Poales > Poaceae > Saccharum > Saccharum spontaneum. The sequence goes on from CM039601.1 coordinate 21,963,143, forward strand.
ACCCCGAGCTTGGATGGGCTATGACAGATCCAGTGCAGCTAGAGCCACTACCTCGGGTGATGGTGAACTTTGTCTATGATATGATGGACAGGAAGCTGCAACTAGAAGAGATGGTGAGGGCACAAGGGAAGACTATCAAAAGGTGCCAAGCAACCATTGATGAGCTACGAGCAAACCAAGGCATGCCAAAGATCTACGAGACATTAGAGCATGAGCCACTTCCTTAGGAAGTAGGAGTCCTTTATGTAATAAGAACGTTCTTAGTAACGTCAGTTGAGTCAGTCGAGTCTGTCGTGTGGTTTGAACCTTGGTGTGCTAGTTGCTTTATTATTATGCTTATGTGTGAGTTGGATTTTTGTTTGAGTGTTGGGACTTGTAGGCATGTCTACAAGTTCCATTCTTAAGAATCATAAGTTTATTAGTCAAGGAATAATAGTTGGGTTTGATATTATCTCGTTTCTGTCCTTGCTGTTTTCTGGAGCAGTCTCCAATGTTTCTGCTATAGTTTAAAAACAGTTCGTGCAACATTTATGAAATTTTTATGAGAGAAACTAGACTCAAGCATCTTTCAAATGCCACTGGAATCACATTTTTATCTAATCTGGTTCGGGAGATATAATTTTCACAAGTTAAAGTTTCTGCACAGTCTGGAATCTGGAACAGTTTCTGTTACGCCTTATTTTTCATAGACTTAACGACAGAATCTGATCTTGAGGTCTGAATAGAAATTGTGGATAATTTCATAAGCTTTCCAACATATAAAGCACGCCTCTTTTGGACTTCTGTAGCCCAAGATATGATTGAAATACTGAACTGTCAATATTGCTACTCGTCCAGAAAACTTTCAGATCACATTCTTAATCTTATAAGTGGTTGATAACCTGGATTTCTTAAAGTTTGCATGTTTATGGGTGGCAGATGGCCGGAAGAGGAAGAGGCAGAGGTCATGGAAACATTCCCCCAAATCCACCACCACCACCGCCACCAACTATCGAGCAGCTGCTGGCAGTACAGACGCAGTTGATGCAACAACTGGTGCAGAATCAACAAAATCAGCCAGTTGCTGGGGCTCAACCACGTGATAAGCGTGGTGAATTTTTGAAGGGTCGTCCCCCAGTGTTCACACATGCTGCTGATCCTTTGGAGGCCGATGATTGGCTTCGTGCTGTGGAGAAACAACTCACTATTGCACAATGTGATGACCGACAGAAGGTGTTGTTCTTTTCTGGGCAACTTCAGGGAGAAGCTCAGGATTGGTGGGAGTCATATGAGTATGGTCGTCCTGCCAATGCTCCTGCAGTCACCTGGTAGGAGTTTAGAGAGAACTTCAGGGCTTACCATATACCTGAAGGAATGATAGAATTGAAGGCGGAGGAATTCAGGAACCTGACCCAAGGGTCAATGACTGTAGCTGAGTACCGTGACAAGTTTGCTCAATTGTCACGATATGCTCCACATGAGGTGGCCAATGACAATGATAAGCAGCGCCGCTTCTTGAAGGGATTATATGATGGACTATAGTTGCAGTTGATGTCCAATACCTATCCTAACTTTCAGACGCTTGTGAACCGCGCTATCGTGGTAGATAACAAGCGTAAGGAAATGGATGCAAAGAGGAAGAGGTTACAGGGACAAGCCTCCAATAGCAACACCCGTCCACGTACTGGCTTTCAACAGAATACTCAGCAGAGGCCTCCTTCTGGACAGTGGAATCGTGGTCAGGTCCCATTCCGTGGACAGTTTCCGCAACGTCCCCCATTTCAGCCACAGAATAGCAACTAACGTCCACCACAGCAGAATGGGAATCAAGTGCAGCGTCAAGGTCCTTCCAACAACACTCCTGCAAAGACTAGTGCTCCCAATACTCCCAACAGGTGTTTCCGTTGTGGAAAAGAAGGTCACTTGTCTTACAATTGCCCGGAGAAGCCTAACCAGCAGACTCCCCAGAGACAGAGCAGCCACCAGAAGCCCGCACTTAACTCGGGAAGGGTGAATCACTTGTCCCAGGAAACTGCAGTGGAGGAGCCAGAAGTTATGCTTGGTACGTTCGATGTCCACTCTACTCCCGCCACTGTTCTTTTTGATTCTGGAGCATCACATTCTTTCATATCACAATCATTTGTTAGAATACATAGAATCCATTTGTGTGCCATAAAGAACCCTATCTTAGTAAACTCACCTGGTGGAAGCATGCCAGCATCTTATCGCTGTCTTCCAATTAGTCTCAACTTAAGGGGGGTGAGTTTACAGTTAGCCCTATAGTATTGAGAACAGCTGGGATCGATCTTATATTGGGAATGGATTGGATGATGCAACAACAAGCAGAGATTCAGTGTAAGGATAAATCAGTTGTGCTGACAACACCAAAGGGCGATAGAATCAGGGTTGAAGTAAAAGTGCAAAAACAAGAGACCGCTACAGTGAACCAGCTCAATGATGGTGCCAACCAGGAGGATCCAGTTGTGGAGGAGTTCCTAGATGTGTTTCCGGAGGAATTGCCAGGTATGCCACCAGACCATGACATTGAATTTATTATTGAATTATTACCTGGAACTGCACCTATAGCTAAGCGTCCATATAGAATGGGAGTAAATGAATTAGAAGAACTTAAGAAACAAATTAAGGAGTTGCAGGATAAGGGTTTTATTCGTCCTAGTTCTTCACCATGGGGAGCACCAGTGATTTTTGTGGATAAGAAAGATGGAACTCAGAGGATGTGTGTAGATTATCGGTCTCTTAATGAGGTTACTATTAAGAACAAGTATCCATTGCCTAGAATTGATGACCTGTTTGATCAGTTGAGAGGAGCTTGTGTATTCTCCAAGATTGATCTTCGCTCTGGATATCATCAATTGAAGATTCGTGCCAGGGATATACCCAAGACAGCAATTACCACACGGTATGGGTTATATGAGTATACTGTGATGTCTTTTGGTTTGACTAATGCTCCTGCATACTTCATGTATTTAATGAATAAGGTGTTCATGGAATATCTGGACAAGTTTGTAGTGGTATTCATTGATGATATACTAGTGTTTTCCAAGACGGAGGAGGAACATGCTGAACATTTGAGGTTGGTCTTGCAGAAGCTCAGAGAACACCAACTATATGCAAAAAGGAGTAAATGTGAGTTTTGGCTGAAGGAAGTTTCTTTTCTGGGTCACATTGTTTCAAATGGAGGAATATCAGTAGATCCTGGCAAGGTGAAAGATGTATTGAACTGGAAACCACCTATCAATGCAAGTGAGATCCGTAGCTTTTTGGGATTGGCTGGTTATTATAGGAGATTTATAGAGGGATTTTCAAAGCTTGCAAAACCGATGACTGCATTGTTGGAGAAGAATGCCAAGTTTGTGTGGTCCGAGAAGTGTCAGGCTAATTTTGAGGAATTAAAGAAAAGATTGACTACTACACCCATCTTAGTTTTGCCAGATCTGAATAAACCTTTCTCTATCTATTGTGATGCATCTCGATTGGGTTTGGGATGTGTTCTGATGCAAGAAGGTAGAGTTGTGGCATATGCATCGAGGCAGTTAAGGAAGCATGAGTTAAATTACCCTACTCATGACTTGGAATTAGCTGTCGTAGTTCATGCATTAAAGATATGGAGACATTATTTGATTGGACACAAGAGTGATATATACACTGATCACAAGAGTCTAAAGTATATCTTCACTCAAACGGATCTGAACTTGAGGCAGCGTAGATGGTTGGAGTTGATAAAAGACTATGATCTAGAGGTGCATTATCATCCCGGAAAGGCCAACGTTGTTGCTGATGCTCTTAGTAGGAAAAGTTATGCAAATGAAATACAAGTAATGCTTATGCCAAAAGAATTGTGTGCTGAGTGCAAGCATCTGAACTTAGGATTTACTACTAATACAGTGGAACTAGTATTAGAACCTACTCTGGAGCAAGAAATCCGTAAAGGTCAGTAGAAGGATGAAAAGTTGAGGGAGATAGCTGAAAACATAGCGAAAGGCAAATCTCCAGGATTTCGTAAGGATGAAAATGGTACGCTATGGTTTGGGAAAAGGCTGTGTGTGCCCGAAGATAAGGATATCCGAATGGCAATTCTGCGTGAAGCTCATGAGTCAGCTTATTCCATACATCCGGGGAGTACTAAGATGTACTTAGATCTGAAAGAGAAATATTGGTGGTATGGTTTAAAGAGAGACGTAGCTGAGTATGTTGCCTTGTGTGACACTTGTCAAAGGGTGAAAGCAGAACATCAGAGGTCTGCAGGATTGTTACAACCTATGCAGATACCTGAGTGGAAATGGGAAGAGGTCGGTATGGACTTTATAGTTGGGTTACCACGGACTCAAAGAGGATATGATTCAATTTGGGTGATAGTGGATCGTCTGACTAAGGTTGCTCATTTTCTGCCTGTGAAGACTACATATAGCAGTGCGAAACTGGCAGAGTTGTATATGGAAAGAATAGTGAGTCTATATGGAGTTCCTAAGAAGATTGTGTCTGATCGAGGTACTCAGTTTACATCTCATTATTGGCAAAAGATACATGAATCATTGGGGACCAAACTAAATTTTAGTACAGCTTATCATCCCCAGACAGATGGTCAAACAGAGAGAATTAATCAGATATTGGAAGATATGTTGAGAGCTTGTGCTTTACAATATGGGACAAGCTGGGATAAGAGTTTGCCATACGCAGAGTTCTCTTATAACAATAGTTATCAGAAGAGTCTTCAAATGGCACCATTTGAGGCTCTGTATGGACGAAAGTGTAGGACCCCGTTGTTCTGGAATCAGATCGGGGAGAGTTAAGTGTTTGGGCCTGATGTATTAAAGGACGCTGAAAAGAAAGTGAGAATGATTAGAGATAATCTAAAAATAGCACAGTCCAGACAGAAAAGTTATGCTGATACTCGCAGAAGGGAGTTGACTTTTGAGGTAGGGGATTATGTCTACTTAAAAGTGTCACCTATGAGAAGTGTGAAGAGGTTTAACATGAAGGGTAAATTGGCACCAAGATATATTGGACCTTTCAAGATTATAGAGAGACGTGGTGAAGTGGCACATCAATTGGAATTACCCGAAAGTTTGGCAGGTGTACATGATGTGTTCCATGTGTCTCAATTGAAGAAATGTTTATGAGTACCAGAAGAACAGATTCCGATAGAGGAACTCACTGTTAAGGAGGATCTTACATATGAGGAGTTTTCGGTTAAAATTTTGGAGACTGCGGACAGAGTCACAAGAAGTAGAACAATCAAAATGTGTAAAGTGCAGTGGAATCAGTATACCGCAGAAGAGGCTACTTGGGAACGAGAAGAGGATCTGAGAAAAACCTACCCGCAACTGTTTGAGTAAGCATCGGTCGAATCTCGGGACGAGATTCATTTTAAGGGGGGTAGAATTGTAACACCCTAAAATTTGAAGAGAAGAAAAATAGGAAAAATGTGATTTTTATTTATTTTTGTGAAGCATGCAAATTTAGAATAAGAATAATTTTATAAATTTAAAATCAAATATAAGGGTAGAAACATGATTGAGCATTCATGCTGCTGCATTTGAAGTTTTGTATTGAGTGGTTTAAATTAAATTCAAATTTGATTTGAAAATCATTTGAAAAATGAATTCAAAAAATTGGAAAAAAAGAAAAAGGGAAGAGAAATACTATTCATTTGGTTTCCGGCCCGTTTTTCTTTCTTTTTCCCCCCCGCGCCCGCATTTCTTCTGGGCCGAGCCCGGCCAGCGGCCTGCTAAGCCCAACTCGCACGCGCTTCTTCTTTTCCGCCCTCTGAGTCGCTGACGTGCCGGCCCCACTGGTCAGTGACCCGTTTCCCTTTCCTTTCTTCTTCCTCCGGCCGAACACCGCCTTCCTCCTTTCACTGGATTCGATCGACCGAATCGATCTCGAATCTCTCCCCTTTCCTTGTTCTCTCGCGTCTACGGGCTATAAAACGGAACCCCCGTGCTATTTCGCATCCATCCCATCTCTTTCGAGCCGTTTTGGTCGTCTCTTCGAGCCACCACACGCGCCACCGCCGCCATAACCGCCACCGCAAGCTAGCCGCCGCCTTCCGGTCATCCTCCGGTCCTATCTTCTACGCGGGTGAGTTCGCGCCGAGGTCCTCTTTCTGTTGGTACCGGTCGCGTGTCGTTTGGTGGTCAAAATCGCCGAGAAGCCAACTCCGGCGATGTTCCGGTCATGGCGCCGCCGCACTTGCCGTCTTCTCCGGCCGGAGCGCCGCCGGCATTCTCTTTCTCCTTCCCCCGATCGATCTGGACCGTCCGATCTAAAACGGACGGGTCGTATTTAAAGATACCGGTTCGCTGGTGATCTTGCAAAAGAGACCCTGAGGTTTTCAAATATATAACCCGCAGTCCTAAAGCGTAAAGCTCAGAATACGCTTTGATTAAATAAAAACGTAATTCGTTTCGGAAAAAGAAAAATACGCTTTCTCATATTTACAGTTTTGCCATTCAGTTTGTTTTAGTTGTAGAATCTTCGTTTTAACTCCGATTTGATCCATTCAAATTGCGTTAGATTCATATTTGCGAGCTCTATCTAATAATACAACTGTACAGTAGGTTTGGATTAATTTATTTTCGAGTTTTAATTAAAGTATTTATTTTTCTATAGGAAATCTTTGGAAATTCATAACTTTGTCGTTTTAGCTCCGTTTTTCGTGATATTCGCATCTGTGTGATCCTAGCGAGTTGTAGATTTGTTTTAAAGACTTTTTATCTTATTTTCTTACTGTTGGTGTATTGTTCTAATTATAGCCTTGTTTGTCTATGCATGATTGCCTCTGGATGTGTGTTGTTGATATTGGTTGATCGAGTATAGACGGTGAGAAATTCGTTGGAGATCAAGAGCCTTACTACGAGCAAGATCTTCAGGACCAGTTTGAGCAAGGCAAGTATAGCATGGGATTGTCCATGTTGTCCTATTCACCTTATGCAATTAATATCATTACGCATTTATTCCTTGTTAAGGATGACTTAGTGATTGATCCTATACCTTGGTACCCATTGTGATGCATGGAGTAGTATTGCTAGTGCTTAAACATGGACTATGATCATGTAAATTGATTAGAGGAATATGCAATAAACATTAAAAGATGATTTTGATTAATGTTTAAAGGGGATTAGAGCATGTGGGTTACTTTTGATGCTCTAATTGCTCTCCATAAGGACTCATCTATAAGCGACAATCCGGGATTTATAGTACAACTGTGGGGGCTATATGGCTCTGGCTTTAGTCATATAGAAGGACCTTTTCTAGCTTGTTAGAGGTAACCTTTTTGGCGTAAGAATGGCTTGACGAATCGGGTATAGTGCGGCCTCTGTCCTTATGTGTATAGGCTGCGGGTTATTGTGCCATTTGGAAGGGGGGCTCTACATCTGTTTGCCGAGTGAATCTAATGGCCCTAACTTGTTAGACGAACCTTCGAAAGACTTCATAGTGTTTACCCTGCCTGCTCACCTTGGTAGTGTTTTGGGAGTAATTAACCCGGGCATTTGGGTAACACGACTCACAGTGAAAGTGTACAACCTCTACAGAGTGTAAAACTGTTATAACAGCCGTGCTCACGGTCACGAGTGGCTTTGGACCCTTATGGAATAGTTGAATAATTGTTTATGTTATGTTTTTGCTATTCATTAATCATTTCACATGGATCATATGTTTATTGTTTACATTGAGACCTTTTGATGCTATTGATATGCTAAAATCATGTTAACTAAAAGCTACATGCTGATAAACCAATGATTATGCCTTTTTGAGCCTCATGAACCTCATGTTACACTTGTTGAGTACGAGATGTACTTACGCTTGTTTATTTTTCTTATTTGGATAAAAATCCTGGATGGGTAACAGATGGAGGTAATAGCGACTACTACGCATACTTCCCTGAGGATTACTAGTCTTGCTGTCAACCAGTCAATGTACCTGTGACTGGAGCTACCACGAGAGATTTTTATTTATACTTCCGCTACATTTGTGTTAAGACTAAGTGTTTAAATATCGTGATGTAATAACATTTGCCATGATACTTCTGTTATAATTTGTGAACTTATGTGTGATTGATCTCTGGGCGCACATAAGGGTAAGCATTCCATTTGGTCGATAAATGGGTGTGACATGGGTTGGCACACAATATGACAGCAAGGATTAGCAATTAACTAATGCAGATTTGCGATTGTTCATTTTGGATCTAAAGTACAAATCACAGGTGCTGGCTAAGACGTGTCGAGACATAGCGCAACAAGGTGAAAACAAAGGACGATGGAAAGAACTCACAGAACAAGCAAATCGCCCGGATTTTTTCTTTGTCCTAAATTTTTTTATGATTTTTCCAAAAGGCACTAGTAGGAATCAAAATTTTTTATTTTTTCACTATTTTTTAATATTTTTCTCTGAACACAGATCAAAAAAACAAGCAACCACAAAAATTGGCACCTACAACTGAGGTGGGATGTGGTCTACAGAAATACAACACGTTCTGTGAAAAGCGTGCAAAAACTTTTACAATTTTTTTCTTTATTTTCCTGAATTTTTTTGGCAATTTTGATGAAACCAAACATAGCAAAGCCAAAGTGGCGAACCAATCTGTTGTTGAGCATGGGTAACAGTTGCAAGATGAACCTGAGCTGACAAAAGAATACATGGAGCTACAAGTAGGCACATAACATGACAGCAAGGATTAGCAATTAACGAATGCAGATTAGCGAATGTTCAATCCAGATCCAAAGTACAAATCATAGGTGCTGGCTAAGACGTGTCGAGACGTAGCGCAACAAGGTGAAAATAAAGGACGATGGAAAGAACTAACAGAACAAGCAAATAGCCCGGATTTTTCCTTTTTCCTGAATTTTTCCCCGATTTTTCCAAAAGGCACTAGTAGGAATCAAACGTTTTAATTTTTTCACTATTTTTTTATATTTTTCTTTGAACACAGATCAAAAAAAGATGCAACCATAAAAATTGGCACCTACAACGGGATGTGGTCTACAGAAATACAACACGTTCTTTGAAAAGCGTGTAAAAACTTTAACAATTTTTTTTCTTTATTTTCCTGAATTTTTTTGGCAATTTTGATGAAACCAAACAGGACAAAGCCAAAATGGTGAAATAAGCTGTTGTTGAGCGTGGATAACAGTTGCAAGATGAACCTGTGCTGACAGAAGAATATGTGGAGCTCCGGGTAGGCACACAATATGACAGCAAGGATTAGCAATTAATGAATGCAGATTAGCGAATGTTCAATCCGGATCCAAAGTACAAATCATAGGTGCGGGCTAAGACGTGTCGAGACGTAGCACAACAAGGTGAGAATAAAGGACGATGGAAAGAACTCACAGAACAAGCAAATAGCCCGGATTTTTCCTTTGTCCTGAATTTTTCCCTGATTTTTCCAAAAGGCACTAGTAGGAATCAAACTTTTTAATTTTTTCACTATTTTTTTATAATTTTCTTTGAACACAGATCAAAAAAGATGCAACCACAAAAATTGGCACCTACAACTGAGGTGGGATGTGGTCTATAGAAATACAACACGTTCTGTGAAAAGCGTGCAAAAACTTTTACAATTTTTTTTCTTTATTTTCCTGATTTGTTTTGGCAATTTTGATGAAACCAAACATAGCAAAGCCAAAGTGGCGAACCAATCTGTTGTTGAGCATGGGTAACAGTTGCAAGATGAACCTGAGCTGACTGAAGAATATGTGGAGCTACAAGTAGGCACATAACATGACAGCAAGGATTAGCAATTAACGAATGCAGATTAGCGAATGTTCAATCCAGATCCAAAGTACAAATCACAGGTGCTGGCTAAGACGTGTCGAGACGTAGCGCAACAAGGTGAAAATAAAGGACGATGGAAAGAACTCACAGAACAAGCAAATAGCCTGGATTTTTCCTTTGTCCTGAATTTTTCCCTGATTTTTCCAAAAGGCACTAGTAGGAATCAAACTTTTTAGTTTTTTCACTATTTTTTTATATTTTTCTTTGAACACAGATCAAAAAAGATGCAACCACAAAAATTGCCACCTACAACTGAGGTGGGATGTGGTCTATAGAAATACAGCACGTTCTGTGAAAAGCGTGCAAAAACTTTGACAATTTTTTATCTTTGTTTTCTCGAATTTTTTTGGCAATTTTGATGAAACCAAACAGGGCAAAGCCAAAGTGGCGAACCAATCTATTGTTGAGCGTGGGTAACAGTTGCAAGATGAACCTATGCTAACAGAAGAATATGTGTAGCTATGGGTTGGCTCACAATATGACAGCAAGGATTAGCAATTAACGAATGCAGATTAGCGATTGTTAAATCTGGATCCAAAGTACAAATCATAGGTGCTGGCTAATACGTGTCGAGACATAGCGCAACAAGGTGAAAACAAAGGACGATGGAAAGAACTCACAGAACAAGCAAATTGCCCGGATTTTTTCTTTGTCCTAAATTTTTTCCTGATTTTTCCAAAAGGCACTAGTAGGAATCAAAATTTTTTATTTTTTCACTATTTTTTAATATTTTTCTCTGAACACAGATCAAAAAAACAAGCAACCACAAAAATTGGCACCTACAACTGAGGTGGGATGCGGTCTACAGAAATACAACACGTTCTGTGAAAAGCGTGCAAAAACTTTTACAATTTTTTTTCTTTATTTTCCTGAATTTTTTTGGCAATTTTGATGAAACCAAACATGGTAAAGCCAAAGTGGCGAACCAATCTGTTGTTGAGCATGGGTAATAGTTGCAAGATGAACCTGAGCTAACAGAGGAATATGTGGAGCTACAAGTAGGCACACAACATGACAGCAAGGATTAGCAATTAACGATTGCAGATTAGCGAATGTTCAATCTAGATCCAAAGTACAAATCGCAGGTGCTGGCTAAGACGTGTCGAGACGTAGCCCAACAAGGTGAAAATAAAGGACGATGGAAAGAACTCACAGAACAAGCAAATAGCCCGGATTTTTCCTTTTTCCTGATTTTTTTCCTGATTTTTCCAAAAGGCACTATTTGGAATCAAACGTTTTAATTTTTTCACTATTTTTTTATATTTTTCTTTGAACACAGATCAAAAAAAGATGCAACCACAAAAATTGGCACCTACAACGAGATGTGGTCTACAGAAATACAACACATTCTTTGAAAAGCGTGTAAAAACTTTGACATTTTTTTCTTTATTTTCCTGAATTTTTTTAGCAATTTTGATGAAACCAAACAGGACAAAGCCAAAATGGTGAAATAATCTGTTGTTGAGCGTGGATAACAGTTGCAAGATGAACCTATGCTGACAGAAGAATATGTGGAGCTCCGGGTAGGCACACAATATGACAGAAAGGATTAGCAATTAACGAATGCAGATTAGCGAATGTTCAATCCGGATCCAAAGTACAAATCATAGGTGCTGGCTAAGACGTGTCGAGACGTACCATAAAAAGGTGAAAATAAAGAACGATGGAAAGAACTCACAGAACAAGCAAATAGCCCGGATTTTTCCTTTGATCTGAATTTTTCCCTGATTTTTCCAAAAGGCACTAGTAGGAATCAAACTTTTTAATTTTTTCACTATTTTTTTATATTTTTCTCTGAACACAGATCAAAAAAAGATGCAACCACAAAAGTTGGCACCTACAACTGAGGTGGGATGTGGTCTACAGAAATACAACACGTTCTGTGAAAAGCGTGCAAAAACTTTGACCATTTTTTACCTTTATTTTCCCGAATTTTTTTGGCAATTTTGATGAAACCAAGCAGGGCAAAGCCAAAGTGGTGAACCAATCTATTGTTGAGCGTGGGTAACAGTTGCAAGATGAACCTGTGCTAACAGAAGAATATGTGGAGCTATGGGTTGGCACACAATATGACAGCAAGGATTAGCAATTAACGAATGTAGATTAGCGAAAGTTCAATCCGGATCCAAAGTACAAATCATAGGTGCTGGCTAAGACGTGTTGAGACATAGCGCAACAAGGTGAAAATAAAGGATGATGGAAAGAACTCACAGAACAAGCAAATAGCCCGGATTTTTCCTTTTTCCTGAATTTTTCCAAAAGGCACTAGTAGGAATCAAACTTTTTTATTTTTTCACTATTTTTGTTATATTTTTCTCTGAACACAGATAAAAAAACAAGCAACCATAAAAATTGGCACCTACAACTGACGTGGGATGTGATCTACAGAAATACAACACGTTCTGTGAAAAGCGTGCAAAAACTTTGACTATTTCTTTTCTTTATTTTCCCAAATTTTTTTTGGCAATTTTGATGAAACCAAACATGGCAAAGCCAAAGTGGCGAACCAATCTGTTGTTGAGCATGGGTAACAGTTGCAGAGATGAACCTGTGTTGACAGAAGAATATGTGGAGCTATATGTTGGCACACAATATGACAGCAAGGATTAGCAATTAACGAATGCAAATTTGCGATTGTTCAATCTGGATCTAAAGTACAAATCACAGGTGCTGGCTAAGACGTGTCGAGATGTAGCGCAACAAGGTGAAAACAAAAGATGATGGAAAGAACTCACAGAACAAGCAAATAACCCAGATTTTTTCTTTGTCCTGAATTTTTCCCTGATTTTTCCTAAAGGCACTAGTAGGAATCAAACTTTTAAAATTTTTCACGATTTTTTTTTATATTTTTCTTTGAACACAGATCAAAAAAAGATGCAACCACAAAAATTGGCACCTACAACTGAGGTGGGATGTGGTCTACAGAAATACAGCATGTTCTGTGAAAAGCGTACAAAAACTTTGACAATTTTTTATCTTTATTTTCTAGAATTTTTTTGGTAATTTTGATGAAACCAAACAGGGCAAAGCCAAAGTGGCGAACTAATCTATTATTGAGCGTGGGTAACAGTTGCAAGATGAACCTGTGCTAACAGAAGAATATGTGGAGCTATGGGTTGGCACACAATATGACAGCAAGGATTAGCAATTAATGAATGCAGATTAGCGATTGTTAAATCCGGATCCAAAGTACAAATCATAGGTGCTGGCTAAGACGTGTCGAGACATAGCGCAACAAGGTGAAAATAAAGGACGATGGAAAGAACTCATAGAACAAGCAAATCGCCCGGATTTTTTCTTTGTCCTAAATTTTTCCCTGATTTTTCCAAAAGGCACTAGTAGGAATCAAAATTTTTTATTTTTTCACTATTTTTTAATATTTTTCTCTAAACACGGATCAAAAAAACAAGCAACTACAAAAATTGGCACCTACAACTGAGGTGGGATGTGGTCTACAGAAATACAACACGTTCTGTGAAAAGCGTGCAAAAACTTTGACAATTTTTTTCTTTATTTTCCCGAATTTTATTTGGCAATTTTGATGAAACCAAACATGGCAAAGCCAAAGTGGCGAACCAATCTGTTGTTGAGCATGGGTAACAGTTGCAAGATGAACCTGTGCTGATAGAAGAATATGTGGAGCTCTGGGTTGGCACACAATATGACAGCAAGGATTAGCAATTAACTAATGCAGATTTACGATTGTTCAATTTGGATCTAAAGTACAATTCACAGGTGCTGGCTAGGACATGTCGAGACATAGCGCAACAAGGTGAAAATAAAGGACGATGGAAAGAACACATAGAACAAGCAAATAGCCCAGATTTATCCTTTTTTCCTGAATTTTTCCCTGATTTTACCAAAAGGCACTAGTAGGAATCAAACTTTTTTATTTTTTCACTATTTTTTTTATATTTTTCTCTAAACAAGGATAAAAAAGATGCAACCACAAAAATTGGCACTACAACTGAGGTGGGATGTGGTCTACAGAAATACAACACGTTCTTTGAAAAGCGTGTAAAAACTTTGACAATTTTTTTTCTTTATTTTCCTGAATTTTTTGGCAATTTTGATGAAACCAAACAGGGCAAAGCCAAAGTGGCGAAACAATCTGTTGTTCAGCATGGATAACAGTTGCAAGATGAACCTGTGCTGACAGAAGAATATGTGGAGCTACGGGTAGGCACACAATATGACAGCAAGGATTAGCAATTAACGAATGCAGATTAGCGAATGTTCAATCCGGATCCAAAGTACAAATCACAGGTGCTGGCTAAGACGTGTCGAGACGTAACGCAACAAGGTGAAAATAAAGGACGATAGAAAGAACTCATAGAACATGCAAAGAGCCCGAATTTTTCCTTTGTCCTGAATTTTTCCCTGATTTTTCCAAAAGGCACTAGTAGGAATCAAACTTTTTAATTTTTTTCACTATTTTTTTATATTTTTCTTTGAACACAGATCAAAAAACGATGCAACCACAAAAATTGGCACCTACAACTGAGGTGGGATGTGGTCTATAGAATTACAGCACGTTCTGTGAAAAGCGTACAAAACTTTGATAATTTTTTATCTTTATTTTCTAGAATTTTTTTGGCAATTTTGATGAAACCAAACAGGGCAAAGCCAAAGTGGCGAAACAATCTGTTGTTGACCGTGGTTAACAGTTGCAAGATGAACCTGTGCTGACAGAAGAATATGTGGAGCGATGGGTTAGCACACAATATGACCGCAAGGATTAGCAATTAACGAATGCAGATTAACGATTGTTCAATCTGGATCCAAAGTACAAATCACAGGTGCTGGCTAAGACATGTCGAGTCATAGCGCAACAAGGTGAAAACAAAGGATGATGGAAAGAACTCACAGAACAAGCAAATCGCCCGGATTTTTTCTTTGTCCTAAATTTTTCCCTAATTTTTCCAAAAGGCACTAGTAGGAATCAAAAATTTTTATTTTTCACTATTTTTTAATATTTTTCTCTGAACATAGATGAAAAAAACAAGCCACCACAAAAATTGGCACCTACAACTGAGGTGGGATGTGGTCTACAGAAATACAACACGTTCTGTGAAAATCGTGCAATGACAATTTTTTTCTTTATTTTCCCGAATTTTTTTTGGCAATTTTGATGAAACCAAACATGGCAAAGCCAAAGTGGCGAACCAATCTGTTGTTGAGCATGGGTAACAGTTGCAAGATGAACCTGTGCTAACAGAAGAATATGTGGAGCTATGTGTTGGCACACAATATGATAGCGAGGATTTGCAATTAACGAATGCAGATTTGCGATTGTTCAATTTGGATCTAAAGTACAAATCACAGGTGCTGGCTAAGACGTGTCGAGACGTAGCGCAACAAGGTGAAAATAAAGGACGATGGAAAGAACTCACACAGCAAGCAAATAGCCTGGATTTTTTCTTTGTCCTGAATTTTTCCCTGATTTTTCCAAAAGGCACTAGTAGGAATCAAACTTTTTAATTTTTTCACTATTTTTTTATATTTTTCTTTGAACACAGATCAAAAAAAGATGCAACCACAAAAATTGGCACCTACAACTGAGGTGGGATGTGGTCTACAAAAATACAGCACGTTCTGTGAAAAGCGTACAAAAACTTTGACAATTTTTTATCTTTATTTTTCAGAATTTTTTTGGCAATTTTGATGAAACCAAACAGGGCAAAGCCAAAGTGGCGAACCAATCTATTGTTGACCGTGGGTAACAATTGCAAGATGAACCTGTGCTAACAGAAGAATATGTGGAGCGATGGGTTGGCACACAATATGACAGCAAGGATTAGCAATTAACGAATGCAGATTAGTGATTGTTCAATCTGGATCCAAAGTACGAATCACAGGTGCTGGCTAAGACGTGTCGAGACATAGCGCAACAAGGTGAAAACAAAGGACGATGGAAAGAACTCACAGAACAAGCAAATCGCCCAGATTTTTTCTTTTTCCTGAATTTTTCCCTGATTTTTACAAAAGGCACTAGTAGGAATCAATTTTTTTTATTATTTTTTCACTATTTTTTAATATTTTTCTCTGAACACAGATCAAAAAAACAAGCAACCACAAAATTGGCACCTACAACTGAGGTGGGATGTGGTCTATAGAAATACAACATGTCCTTTGAAAAGCGTGCAAAAACTTTGACAATTTTTTCCTTATTTTCCTGAATTTTTTTGGCAATTTTGATGAAACCAAACATGGCAAAGCCAAAGTGGCGAACCAATCTGTTGTTGAGCATGGGTAACAGTTGCAAGATGAACCTGTGCTGACAGAAGAATATGTGGAGCTATGGGTTGGCACACAATATGACAGCAAGGATTAGCAATTAACTAATGCAGATTTGGGATGTTCAACTTGGATCTAAAGTACAAATCACAGGTGCTGGCTAAGACGTGTCGAGACGTAGCGCAACAAGGTGAAAATAAAGGACGATGGAAAGAACTCACAGAACAAGCAAATAGCCCGGATTTTTCCTTTTTCCAGAATTTTTCCCTGATTTTTCCAAAAGGCACTAGTAGGAATCAAACTTTTTTTTATTTTTTCACTATTTTTTTATATTTTTCTCTAAACAAGGATAAAAAAGATGCAACCACAAAAATTGGCACCTACAACTGAGGTGGGATGTGGTCTACAGAAATACAACACGTTCTGTGAAAAAGCGTGCAAAAACTTTGACAATTTTTTTCTTTATTTTCCCAAATTTTTTTGGCAATTTTGATGAAACCAAACATGGCAAAGCCAAAGTGGCGAACCAATCTGTTGTTGATCATGGGTAACAGTTGCAAGATGAACCTGTGCTGCAGAAGAAAATGTGGAGCTATGGGTTGGCTCACAATATGATAGCAAGGATTTGCAATTAACGAATGCAGATTTGCGATATTTCAATTTGGATCTAAAGTACAAATCACAGGTGCTGGCTAAGACGTGTTGAGACGTAGCGCAACAAGGTGAAAATAAAGGAGGATGGAAACAAATAACAGAACAAGCAAATAGCCTGGATTTTTCCTTTCTCCTGAATTTTTCCCCGATTTTTCCAAAAGGCACTAGTAGGAATCAAACTTTTTAATTTTTTCACTATTTTTTTTATATTTTTCTTTGAACACAGATAAAAAAAATGCAACCACAAAAATTGGCACCTACAACTGAGGTGGGATGTGGTCTACAGAAATACAGCACGTTCTGTGAAAAGCGTACAAAAACTTTGACAATTTTTTCTTTATTTTCCCGAATTTTTTTGGCAATTTTGATGAAACCAAACATGGCAAAGCCAAAGTGGCGAACCAATCTATTGTTGAGCATGGGTAACAGTTGCAAGATGAACCTGTGCTGACAGAAGAATATGTGCAGCTATGGGTAGGCACACAATTTGGCAGCAAGGATTAGCAATTAACGAATGCAGATTTGCGATTGTTCAATCTGGATCTAAAGTACAAATCACAGGTGCTGGCTAAGACGTGTCGAGACGTAACGCAACAAGGTGAAAATAAAGGACGATGGAAAGAACTCACAGAGCAAGCAAATAGCCTGGATTTTTCCTTTCTCCTGAATTTTTCCATGATTTTTCCAAAAGGCACTAGTAGGAATCAAACTTTTTAATTTTTTCACTATTTTTTTATATTTTTCTTTCAACACAGATCAAAAAAAATGCAACCACAAAAATTGGCACCTACAACTGAGGTGGGATGTGGTCTACAGAAATACAACATGTTCTTTGAAAAGCGTGCAATGACAATTTTTTTCTTTATTTTCCCGAATTTTTTTTGGCAATTTTGATGAAACCAAACATGGCAAAGCCAAAGTGGCGAACCAATCTGTTGTTGAGCATGGGTAACAGTTGCAAGATGAACCTGTGCTAACAGAAGAATATGTGGAGCTATGTGTTGGCACACAATATGATAGCGAGGATTTGCAATTAACGAATGCAGATTTGTGATTGTTCAATTTGGATCTAAAGTACAAATCACAGGTGCTGGCTAAGACGTGTCGAGACGTAGCGCAACAAGGTGAAAATAAAGGACGATGGAAAGAACTCACACAGCAAGCAAATAGCCTGGATTTTTTCTTTGTCCTGAATTTTTCCCTGATTTTTCCAAAAGGCACTAGTAGGAATCAAACTTTTTAATTTTTTCACTATTTTTTTATATTTTTCTTTGAACATAGATCAAAAAAAGATGCAACCACAAAAATTGGCACCTACAACTGAGGTGGGATGTGGTCTACAAAAATACAGCACGTTCTGTGAAAAGCGTACAAAAACTTTGACAATTTTTTATCTTTATTTTTCAGAATTTTTTTGGCAATTTTGATGAAACCAAACAGGGCAAAGCCAAAGTGGCGAACCAATCTATTGTTGACCGTGGGTAACAATTGCAAGATGAACCTGTGCTAACAGAAGAATATGTGGAGCGATGGGTTGGCACACAATATGACAGCAAGGATTAGCAATTAACGAATGCAGATTAGTGATTGTTCAATCTGGATCCAAAGTACGAATCACAGGTGCTGGCTAAGACGTGTCGAGACATAGCGCAACAAGGTGAAAACAAAGGACGATGGAAAGAACTCACAGAACAAGCAAATCGCCCAGATTTTTTCTTTTTCCTGAATTTTTCCCTGATTTTTACAAAAGGCACTAGTAGGAATCAATTTTTTTTTATTTTTTCACTATTTTTTAATATTTTTCTCTGAACACAGATCAAAAAAACAAGCAACCACAAAATTGGCACCTACAACTGAGGTGGGATGTGGTCTATAGAAATACAACATGTCCTTTGAAAAGCGTGCAAAAACTTTGACAATTTTTTCCTTATTTTCCTGAATTTTTTTGGCAATTTTGATGAAACCAAACATGGCAAAGCCAAAGTGGCGAACCAATCTGTTGTTGAGCATGGGTAACAGTTGCAAGATGAACCTGTGCTGACAGAAGAATATGTGGAGCTATGGGTTGGCACACAATATGACAGCAAGGATTAGCAATTAACTAATGCAGATTTGGGATGTTCAACTTGGATCTAAAGTACAAATCACAGGTGCTGGCTAAGACGTGTCGAGACGTAGCGCAACAAGGTGAAAATAAAGGACGATGGAAAGAACTCACAGAACAAGCAAATAGCCCGGATTTTTCCTTTTTCCAGAATTTTTCCCTGATTTTTCCAAAAGGCACTAGTAGGAATCAAACTTTTTTTTATTTTTTCACTATTTTTTTATATTTTTCTCTAAACAAGGATAAAAAAGATGCAACCACAAAAATTGGCACCTACAACTGAGGTGGGATGTGGTCTACAGAAATACAACACGTTCTGTGAAAAAGCGTGCAAAAACTTTGACAATTTTTTTCTTTATTTTCCCAAATTTTTTTGGCAATTTTGATGAAACCAAACATGGCAAAGCCAAAGTGGCGAACCAATCTGTTGTTGATCATGGGTAACAGTTGCAAGATGAACCTGTGCTGCAGAAGAAAATGTGGAGCTATGGGTTGGCTCACAATATGATAGCAAGGATTTGCAATTAACGAATGCAGATTTGCGATATTTCAATTTGGATCTAAAGTACAAATCACAGGTGCTGGCTAAGACGTGTTGAGACGTAGCGCAACAAGGTGAAAATAAAGGAGGATGGAAACAAATAACAGAACAAGCAAATAGCCTGGATTTTTCCTTTCTCCTGAATTTTTCCCCGATTTTTCCAAAAGGCACTAGTAGGAATCAAACTTTTTAATTTTTTCACTATTTTTTTTATATTTTTCTTTGAACACAGATAAAAAAAATGCAACCACAAAAATTGGCACCTACAACTGAGGTGGGATGTGGTCTACAGAAATACAGCACGTTCTGTGAAAAGCGTACAAAAACTTTGACAATTTTTTCTTTATTTTCCCGAATTTTTTTGGCAATTTTGATGAAACCAAACATGGCAAAGCCAAAGTGGCGAACCAATCTATTGTTGAGCATGGGTAACAGTTGCAAGATGAACCTGTGCTGACAGAAGAATATGTGCAGCTATGGGTAGGCACACAATTTGGCAGCAAGGATTAGCAATTAACGAATGCAGATTTGCGATTGTTCAATCTGGATCTAAAGTACAAATCACAGGTGCTGGCTAAGACGTGTCGAGACGTAACGCAACAAGGTGAAAATAAAGGACGATGGAAAGAACTCACAGAGCAAGCAAATAGCCTGGATTTTTCCTTTCTCCTGAATTTTTCCATGATTTTTCCAAAAGGCACTAGTAGGAATCAAACTTTTTAATTTTTTCACTATTTTTTTATATTTTTCTTTCAACACAGATCAAAAAAAATGCAACCACAAAAATTGGCACCTACAACTGAGGTGGGATGTGGTCTACAGAAATACAACATGTTCTTTGAAAAGCGTGCAAAAACTTTGACAATTTGTTTCTTTATTTTCCTGAATTTTTTTGGCAATTTTGATGAAAGCAAACATGGCAAAGCCAAAGTGGCAAACCAATCTGTTGTTGAGCATGGGTAACAGTTGCAAGATAAACCTGTGCTGACAGAAGAATATGTGGAGCTATGGGTTGGCACACAATATGACAGCAAGGATTAGCAATTAACTAATGCAGATTTGGGATTGTTCAATTTGGATCTAAAGTACAAATCACAGGTGCTGGCTAAGACGTGTCGAGACGTAGCGCAACAAGGTGAAAATAAAGGACGATGGAAAGAACTCACAGAACAAGCAAATAGCCCGGATTTTTCCTTTTTCCTGAATTTTTCCCTGATTTTTCCAAAAGGCACTAGTAGGAATCAAACTTTTTAATTTTTTCACTATTTTTTTTATATTTTTCTTTGAACACAGATCAAAAAAAAATGCAACCACAAAAATTGGCACCTACAACTGAGGTGGGATGTGGTCTACAGAAATACAGCACGTTCTGTGAAAAGCGTACAAAAACTTTGATAATTTTTTTCTTTATTTTCCCGAATTTTTTTGGCAATTTTGATGAAACCAAACATGGCAAAGCCAAAGTGGCGAACCAATCTGTTGTTGAGCATGGGTAACAGTTGCAAGATGAACCTGTGCTGACAGAAGAATATGTGCAGCTATGGGTAGGCACACAATTTGGCAGCAAGGATTAGCAATTAACGATTGCAGATTTGCGATTGTTCAATCTGGATCTAAAGTACAAATCACAGGTGCTGGCTAAGACGTGTCGAGACGTAGCGCAACAAGGTGAAAATAAAGGACGATGGAAAGAACTCACAGAGCAAGCAAATAGCCTGGATTTTTCCTTTTTCCAGAATTTTTCCCTAATTTTTCCAAAAGGCACTAGTAGGAATCAAACTTTTTTTTTTATTTTTTCACTATTTTTTTATATTTTTCTCTAAACAAGGATAAAAAAGATGCAACCACAAAAATTGGCACCTACAACTGAGGTGGGATGTGGTCTACAGAAATACAACACGTTCTGTGAAAAGCGTGCAAAAACTTTGACAATTTTTTTCTTTATTTTCCCAAATTTTTTTGGCAATTTTGATGAAACCAAACATGGCAAAGCCAAAGTGGCGAACCAATCTGTTGTTGATCATGGGTAACAGTTGCAAGATGAACCTGTGCTGCAGAAGAAAATGTGGAGCTATGGGTAGGCTCACAATATGATAGCAAGGATTTGCAATTAACGAATGCAGATTTGCGATATTTCAATTTGGATCTAAAGTACAAATCACAGGTGCTGGCTAAGACGTGTTGAGACGTAGCGCAACAAGGTGAAAATAAAGGACGATGGAAACAAATAACAGAATAAGCAAATAGCCTGGATTTTTCCTTTCTCCTGAATTTTTCCCCGATTTTTCCAAAAGGCACTAGTAGGAATCAAACTTTTTAATTTTTTCACTATTTTTTTATATTTTTCTTTGAACACAGATAAAAAAAAATGCAACCACAAAAATTGGCACCTACAACTGAGGTGGGATGTGGTCTACAGAAATACAGCACGTTCTGTGAAAAGCGTACAAAAACTTTGACAATTTTTTCTTTATTTTCCCGAATTTTTTTGGCAATTTTGATGAAACCAAACATGGCAAAGCCAAAGTGGCGAACCAATCTATTGTTGAGCATGGGTAACAGTTGCAAGATGAACCTGTGCTGACAGAAGAATATGTGCAGCTATGGGTAGGCACACAATTTGGCAGCAAGGATTAGCAATTAACGAATGCAGATTTGCGATTGTTCAATCTGGATCTAAAGTACAAATCACAGGTGCTGGCTAAGACGTGTCGAGACGTAACGCAACAAGGTGAAAATAAAGGACGATGGAAAGAACTCACAGAGCAAGCAAATAGCCTGGATTTTTCCTTTCTCCTGAATTTTTCCATGATTTTTCCAAAAGGCACTAGTAGGAATCAAACTTTTTAATTTTTTCACTATTTTTTTATATTTTTCTTTCAACACAGATCAAAAAAAATGCAACCACAAAAATTGGCACCTACAACTGAGGTGGGATGTGGTCTACAGAAATACAACATGTTCTTTGAAAAGCGTGCAAAAACTTTGACAATTTGTTTCTTTATTTTCCTGAATTTTTTTGGCAATTTTGATGAAAGCAAACATGGCAAAGCCAAAGTGGCAAACCAATCTGTTGTTGAGCATGGGTAACAGTTGCAAGATAAACCTGTGCTGACAGAAGAATATGTGGAGCTATGGGTTGGCACACAATATGACAGCAAGGATTAGCAATTAACTAATGCAGATTTGGGATTGTTCAATTTGGATCTAAAGTACAAATCACAGGTGCTGGCTAAGACGTGTCAAGACGTAGCGCAACAAGGTGAAAATAAAGGACGATGGAAAGAACTCACAGAACAAGCAAATAGCCCAGATTTTTCCTTTTTCCTGAATTTTTCCCTGATTTTTCCAAAAGGCACTAGTAGGAATCAAACTTTTTTTATTTTTTTCACTATTTTTTTTATATTTTTCTCTAAACAATGATAAAAAAGATGCAACCACAAAAATTGTCACCTACAACTGAGGTGGGATGTGGTCTACAGCAATACAACACGTTCTGTGAAAAGCGTGCAAAAACTTTGACAATTTTTTTTCTTTATTTTCCCGAATTTTTTTGGCAATTTTGATGAAACCAAACATGGCAAAGCCAAAGTGGCGAACCAATCTGTTGTTGATCCTGGGTAACAGTTGCAAGATGAACCTGTGCTGACAGAAGAATATGTGGAGCTATGGGTTGGCACACAATATGATAGCAAGGATTTGCAATTAACGAATGCAGATTTGCGATTTTTCAATTTGGATCTAAAGTACAAATCACAGGTGCTGGCTAAGACGTGTCGAGACGTAGCGCAACAAGGTGAAACTAAAGGACGATGGAAAGAACTCACAGAGCAAGCAAATAGCCTAGATTTTTCCTTTCTCCCGAATTTTTCCCTGATTTTTCCAAAAGGCACTAGTAGGAATCAAACTTTTTAATTTTTTCACTATTTTTTTATATTTTTCTTTCAACACAGATCAAAAAAAATGCAACCACAAAAATTGGCACCTACAACTGAGGTGGGATGTGGTCTACAGAAATACAACATGTTCTTTGAAAAGCGTGCAAAAACTTTGACAATTTGTTTCTTTATTTTCCTGAATTTTTTTGGCAATTTTGATGAAAGCAAACATGGCAAAGCCAAAGTGGCAAACCAATCTGTTGTTGAGCATGGGTAACAGTTGCAAGATAAACCTGTGCTGACAGAAGAATATGTGGAGCTATGGGTTGGCACACAATATGACAGCAAGGATTAGCAATTAACTAATGCAGATTTGGGATTGTTCAATTTGGATCTAAAGTACAAATCACAGGTGCTGGCTAAGACGTGTCGAGACGTAGCGCAACAAGGTGAAAATAAAGGACGATGGAAAGAACTCACAGAACAAGCAAATAGCCCGGATTTTTCCTTTTTCCTGAATTTTTCCCTAATTTTTCCAAAAGGCACTAGTAGGAATCAAACTTTTTTTATTTTTTTCACTATTTTTTTTATATTTTTCTCTAAACAATGATAAAAAAGATGCAACCACAAAAATTGGCACCTACAACTGAGGTGGGATGTGGTCTACAGCAATACAACACGTTCTGTGAAAAGCGTGCAAAAACTTTGACAATTTTTTTTCTTTATTTTCCCGAATTTTTTTGGCAATTTTGATGAAACCAAACATGGCAAAGCCAAAGTGGCGAACCAATCTGTTGTTGATCCTGGGTAACAGTTGCAAGATGAACCTGTGCTGACAGAAGAATATGTGGAGCTATGGGTTGGC
This sequence comes from Saccharum spontaneum, assembly GCA_022457205.1. Taxonomy (NCBI): domain Eukaryota; kingdom Viridiplantae; phylum Streptophyta; class Magnoliopsida; order Poales; family Poaceae; genus Saccharum; species Saccharum spontaneum. The sequence goes on from CM039601.1 coordinate 21,987,199, forward strand.
ACACAATATGATAGCAAGGATTTGCAATTAACGAATGCAGATTTGCGATTTTTCAATTTGGATCTAAAGTACAAATCACAGGTGCTGGCTAAGACGTGTCGAGACGTAGCGCAACAAGGTGAAACTAAAGGACGATGGAAAGAACTCACATAGCAAGCAAATAGCCTAGATTTTTCCTTTCTCCCGAATTTTTCCCTGATTTTTCCAAAAGGCACTAGTAGGAATCAAACTTTTTAATTTTTTCACTATTTTTTTTATATTTTTCTTTGAACACAGATCAAAAAAAAATGCAACCACAAAAATTGGCACCTACAACTGAGGTGGGATGTGGTCTACAGAAATACAGCACGTTCTGTGAAAAGCGTACAAAAACTTTGATAATTTTTTTCTTTATTTTCCCGAATTTTTTTGGCAATTTTGATGAAACCAAACATGGCAAAGCCAAAGTGGCGAACCAATCTGTTGTTGAGCATGGGTAACAGTTGCAAGATGAACCTGTGCTGACAGAAGAATATGTGCAGCTATGGGTAGGCACACAATTTGGCAGCAAGGATTAGCAATTAACGATTGCAGATTTGCGATTGTTCAATCTGGATCTAAAGTACAAATCACAGGTGCTGGCTAAGACGTGTCGAGACGTAGCGCAACAAGGTGAAAATAAAGGACGATGGAAAGAACTCACAGAGCAAGCAAATAGCCTGGATTTTTCCTTTCTCCTGAATTTTTCCCTGATTTTTCCAAAAGGCACTAGTAGGAATCAAACTTTTTAATTTTTTCACTATTTTTTTTATATTTTTCTTTGAACACAGATAAAAAAAATGCAACCACAAAAATTGGCACCTATAACTGAGGTGGGATGTGGTCTACAAAAATACAACATGTTCTTTGAAAAGCGTGCAAAAACTTTGACAATTTTTTTCTTTATTTTCCCGAATTTTTTTGGCAATTTTGATGAAACCAAACATGGCAAAGCCAAAGTGGCGAACCAATCTGTTGTTGAGCATGGGTAACAGTTGCAAGATAAACCTGTGCTGACAGAAGAATATGTGGAGCTATGGGTTGGCACACAATATGACAGCAAGGATTAGCAATTAACTAATGCAGATTTGGGATTGTTTAATTTGGATCTAAAGTACAAATCACAGGTGCTGACTAAGACGTGTCGAGACGTAGCGCAACAAGGTGAAAATAAAGGACGATGGAAAGAACTCACAGAACAAGCAAATAGCCCAGATTTTTCCTTTTTCCTGAATTTTTCCCTAATTTTTCCAAAAGGCACTAGTAGGAATCAAACTTTTTTTATTTTTTTCACTATTTTTTTTATATTTTTCTCTAAACAATGATAAAAAAGATGCAACCACAAAAATTGGCACCTACAACTGAGGTGGGATGTGGTCTACAGCAATACAACACGTTCTGTGAAAAGCGTGCAAAAACTTTGACAATTTTTTTTCTTTATTTTCCCGAATTTTTTAGGCAATTTTGATGAAACCAAACATGGCAAAGCCAAAGTGGCGAACCAATCTGTTGTTGATCCTGGGTAACAGTTGCAAGATGAACCTGTGCTGACAGAAGAATATGTGGAGCTATGGGTTGGCACACAATATGATAGCAAGGATTTGCAATTAACGAATGCAGATTTGCGATTTTTCAATTTGGATCTAAAGTACAAATCACAGGTGCTGGCTAAGACGTGTCGAGACGTAGCGCAACAAGGTGAAACTAAAGGACGATGGAAAGAACTCACATAGCAAGCAAATAGCCTAGATTTTTCCTTTCTCCCCGAATTTTTCCCTGATTTTTCCAAAAGGCACTAGTAGGAATCAAACTTTTTAATTTTTTCACTATTTTTTTTATATTTTTCTTTGAACACAGATCAAAAAAAAATGCAACCACAAAAATTGGCACCTACAACTGAGGTGGGATGTGGTCTACAGAAATACAGCACGTTCTGTGAAAAGCGTACAAAAACTTTGATAATTTTTTTCTTTATTTTCCCGAATTTTTTTGGCAATTTTGATGAAACCAAACATGGCAAAGCCAAAGTGGCGAACCAATCTGTTGTTGAGCATGGGTAACAGTTGCAAGATGAACCTGTGCTGACAGAAGAATATGTGGCAGCTATGGGTAGGCACACAATTTGGCAGCAAGGATTAGCAATTAACGATTGCAGATTTGCGATTGTTCAATCTGGATCTAAAGTACAAATCACAGGTGCTGGCTAAGGACGTGTCGAGACGTAGCGCAACAAGGTGAAAATAAAGGAGATGGAAAGAACTCACAGAGCAAGCAAATAGCCTGGATTTTTCCTTTCTCCTGAATTTTTCCCTGATTTTTCCAAAAGGCACTAGTAGGAATCAAACTTTTTTAATTTTTTTCACTATTTTTTTTATATTTTTCTTTGAACACAGATAAAAAAATGCAACCACAAAAATTGGCACCTATAACTGAGGTGGGATGTGGTCTACAAAAATACAACATGTTCTTTGAAAAGCGTGCAAAACTTTGACAATTTTTTTCTTTATTTTCCCGAATTTTTTTGGCAATTTTGATGAAACCAAACATGGCAAAGCAAAGTGGCGAACCAATCTGTTGTTGAGCATGGTAACAGTTGCAAGATAAACCTGTGCTGACAGAAGAATATGTGGAGCTATGGGTTGGCACACAATATGACAGCAAGGATTAGCAATTAACTAATGCAGATTTGGGATTGTTTAATTTGGATCTAAAGTACAAATCACAGGTGCTGACTAAGACGTGTCGAGACGTAGCGCAATAAGGTGAAAATAAAGGACGATGGAAAGAACTCACAGAACAAGCAAATAGCCCGGATTTTTCCTTTTTCCTGAATTTTTCCCTGATTTTTCCAAAAGGAACTAGTAGGAATCAAACTTTTTTTATTTTTCCACTATTTTTTTATATTTTTCTCTAAACAAGGATAAAAAAGATGCAACCACAAAAATTGGCACCTACAACTGAGGTGGGATGTGGTCTACAGCAATACAACACGTTCTGTGAAAAGCGTGCAAAAACTTTGACAATTTTTTTCTTTATTTTCCTGAATTTTTTTTGGCAATTTTGATGAAACCAAACATGGCAAAGCCAAAGTGGCGAACCAAACTGTTGTTGATCATGGGTAATAGTTGCAACATGAACCTGTGCTGACAGAAGAATATGTGGAGCTATGGGTTGGCACACAATATGATAACAAGGATTTGCAATTAACGAATGCAGATTTGCGATTTTTCAATTTGGATCTAAAGTACAAATCACAGGTGCTGGCTAAGACGTGTCGAGACGTAGCGCAACAAGGTGAAAATAAAGGACGATGGAAAGAACTCATAGAGCAAGCAAATAGCCTAGATTTTTCCTTTCTCCTGAATTTTTCCCTGATTTTTCCAAAAGGCACTAATAGGAATCAAACTTTTTAATTTTTTCACTATTTTTTTATATTTTTCTTTGAACACAGATCAAAAAAAATGCAATCACAAAAATTGGCACCTACAACTGAGGTGGGATGTGGTCTACAGAAATACAGCACGTTATGTGAAAAGCATGCAACAACTTTGACAATTTTTTTCTTTATTTTCCCGAATTTTTTTGGCAATTTTGATGAAACCAAACATGGCAACGCCAAAGTGGCGAACCAATCTGTTGTTGAGCATGGGTAACAGTTGCAAGATGAACCTGTGCTGATAGAAGAATATGTGGAGCTATGGGTTGGCACACAATATGACAGCAAGGATTAGCAATTAACTAATGCAGATTTGCGATTGTTCATTTTGGATCTAAAGTACAAATCACAGGTGCTGGCTAAGACGTGTCGAGACGTAGCGCAACAAGGTGAAAATAAAGGATGATGGAAAGAACTCACAGAACAAGCAAATAGCCCGAATTTTTCCTTTTTCCTGAATTTTTCTCTGATTTTATTTTTTCACTATTTTTTTATATTTTTCTCTAAACAAGGATAAAAAGATGCAACCACAAAAATTGGCACCTACAACTGAGGTGGGATGTGGTCTACAGAAATACAGCACGTTCTTTGAAAAGCGTGTAAAAACTTTGACAATTTTTTTCTTTATTTTGCTGAATTTTTTGGCAATTTTTATGAAACCAAACAGGGCAAAGCCAAAGTGGTGAAACAATATGTTATTGAGCATGGATAACTGTTGCAAGATGAACCTGTGCTGACAGAAGAATATGTGGAGCTACGGGTAGGCACACAATATGACAGCAAGGATTAGCAATTAACTAATGCAGATTAGCGAATGTTCAATCCAGATCCAAAGTACAAATCATGGGTGCTGGCTAAGACGTGTCGAGACGTAGCGCAACAAGGTGAAAATAAAGGACGATGGAAAGAACTCACAGAACAAGTAAATAGCCCGGATTTTTCCTTTTTCGTGAATTTTTCCCTGATTTTTCCAAAAGGCACTAGTAGGAATCAAACTTTTTAATTTTTTCACTATTTTTTTTATATTTTCTCTGAACACAAATCAAAAAAAGATGCAACCACAAAAATTGGCACCTACAACTGAGATCGGATGTTGTCTACAGAAATACAACACGTTCTGTGAAAAGCGTGCAAAAACTTTGACAATTTTTTATCTTTATTTTCTCGAATTTTTTTGGCAATTTTGATGAAACCAAACAGGAAAAGTGGCGAAACAATCTGTTGTTGAGCATGGATAACAATTGCAAGATGAACCTGTGCTGACAGAAGAATATATGGAGCTACGGATAGGCACACAACATGACAACAAGGATTAGCAATTAACGAATGCAGATTAGCGAATGTTCAATGTGAATCCAAACTACAAATCATAGGTGCTGGCTAAGACATGTCGAGACGTAGCGCAACAAGGTGAAAATAAAGGACGATGGAAAGAACTCACAGAACAAGCAAATAGCCCATATTTTTCCTTTGTCCTGAATTTTTCCTTGATTTTTCCAAAAGGCACTAGAAGGAATCAAACTTTTTAATTTTTTCACTATTTTTTTTATATTTTTCTTTGAACACAGATCAAAAAAATGCAACCACAAAAATTGCCACATACAACTGAGGTGGGATGTGGTCTACAGAAATACAGCACGTTTTGTGAAAAGCGTACAAAAACTTTGACAATTTTTTTCTTTATTTTCCCGAATTTTTTTGGCAATTTTGATGAAACCAAACATGGCAAAGCCAAAGTGGCGAACCAATCTGTTGTTGAGCATGGGTAACAGTTGCAAGATGAACCTGTGCTGACAGAAGAATATGTGCAGCTATGGGTAGGCACACAATTTGGCAGCAAGGATTAGCAATTAACGAATGCAGATTTGCGATTGTTCAATCTGGATCTAAAGTACAAATCACAGGTGCTGGCTAAGACGTGTTGAGACGTAGCACAACAAGGTGAAAATAAAGGACGATGGAAAGATCTCACAGAGCAAGCAAATAGCCTAGATTTTTCCTTTCTCCTGAATTTTTCCCTGATTTTTCCAAAAGGCACTAGTAGGAATCAAATTTTTTTTATTTTTTCACTATTTTTTAATATTTTTCACTGAACACAGATCAAAAAAACAAGCAACCACAAAAATTGGCACCTACAACTGAGGTGGAATGTGGTCTACAGAAATACAACACGTTCTTTGAAACGTGTGCAAAAACTTTGACAATTTTTTTCTTTATTTTCCCAAATTTTTTTGGTAATTTTGATGAAACCAAACATGGCAAAGCCAAAGTGGCGAACCAATCTGTTGTTGAGCATGGGTAACAGTTGTAAGATGAACCTGTGCTGATAGAAGAATATGTGGAGCTATGGGTTGGCACACAATATGACAGCAAGGATTAGCAATTAACTAATGCAGATTTGCGATTGTTCAGTTTGGATCTAAAGTACAAATCACAGGTGCTGGCTAAGACGTGTTGAGACGTAGCGCAACAAGGTGAAAATAAAGGACGATGGAAAGAACTCACAGAACAAGCAAATAGCCTGAATTTTTCCTTTTTCCTGAATTTTTCCCTAATTTTATTTTTTCACTATTTTTTTATATTTTTCTCTAAACAAGGATAAAAAAGATGCAACCACAAAAATTGGCACCTACAACTGAGGTGGGATGTGGTCTATAGAAATACAACACGTTCTTTGAAAAGCGTGTAAAAACTTTGACAATTTTTTTTCTTTATTTTGCTGAATTTTTTGGCAATTTTTATGAAACCAAACAGGGCAAAGCCAAAGTGGCGAAACAATCTGTTGTTGAGCATGGATAACTGTTGCAAGATGAACCTATGCTGACAGAAGAATATGTGGAGCTATGGGTAGGCACACAATATGACAGCAAGGATTAGCAATTAACTAATGCAGATTAGCGAATGTTCAATCCGGATCCAAAGTATAAATCATAGGTGCTGGCTAAGACGTGTCGAGACGTAGCGCAACAAGGTGAAAATAAAGGACGATGGAAAGAACTCACAGAACAAGTAAATAGCCCGCATTTTTCCTTTTTCGTGAATTTTTCTAGGATTTTTCCAAAAGGCACTAGTAGGAATCAAACTTTTTAATTTTTTCACTATTTTTTTTTATATTTTTTTCTGAACACAAATCAAAAAAAGATGCAACCACAAAAATTGGCACATACAACTGAGATGGGATGTTGTCTACAGAAATACAACACGTTCTCTGAAAAGCGTGCAAAAACTTTGACAATTTTTTATCTTTATTTTCTCAAATTTTTTTGGCAATTTTGATGAAACCAAACAGGAAAAGTGGCGAAACAATCTGTTGTTGAGCATGGATAACAATTGCAAGATGAACCTGTGCTGACAGAAGAATATATGGAGCTACGGGTAGGCACACAACATGACAGCAAGGATTAGCAATTAACGAATGCAGATTAGCGAATGTTCAATGCGAATCCAAACTACAAATCATAGGTGCTGGCTAAGACATGTCGAGACGTAGCGCAACAAGGTGAAAATAAAGGACGATGGAAAGAACTCACAGAACAAGCAAATAGCCCATATTTTTCCTTTGTCCTAAATTTTCCTTGATTTTTCCAAAAGGCACTAGTAGGAATCAAACTTTTTAATTTTTTCACTATTTTTTTATATTTTTCTTTGAACACAGATCAAAAAAAGATACAACCACAAAAATTGGCACCTACAACTGAGGTGGGATGTGGTCTACAAAAATACAGCACGTTCTGTGAAAAGCGTGCAAAAACTTTGACAATTTTTTTCTTTATTTTCCCAAATTTTTTTGGCAATTTTGATGAAACCAAACATGTCAAAGCCAAAGTGGCGAACCAATCTGTTGTTGATCATGGGTAACAGTTGCAAGATGAACCTGTGCTGACAGAAGAATATGTGGAGCTATGGGTTGGCACACAATATGATAGCAAGGATTTGCATTTAACGAATGCAGATTTGCAATTTTTCAATTTGGATCTAAAGTACAAATCACAAGTGCTGGCTAAGACATGTCGAGACGTAGCGCAACAAGGCGAAAATAAAGGACGATGGAAAGAACTCACAGAACAAGCAAATAGCCCATATTTTTCCTTTGTCCTGAATTTTTCCTTGATTTTTCCAAAAGGCACTAGTAGGAATCAAAGTTTTTAATTTTTTCACTATTTTTTTTATATTTTTCTTTGAACACAGATCAAAAAAAGATGCAACCACAAAAATTGGCACCTACAACTGAGGTGGGATGTGGTCTACAAAAATACAGCACGTTCTGTGAAAAGCGTATAAAAACTTTGACAATTTTTTATCTTTATTTTGCAGAATTTTTTTTAGCAATTTTGATGAAACCAAACAGGGCAAAGCCAAAGTGGCGAACCAATCTGTTATTGATCATGGGTAACAGTTGCAAGATGAACCTGTGCTGACAGAAGAATATGTGGAGCTATGGGTTGGCACACAATATGATAGCAAGGATTTGCAATTAACGAATGCAGATTTGTGATTTTTCAATTTGGATCTAAAGTACAAATCACAGGAGCTGGCTAAGACGTGTCGAGACGTAGCGCAACAAGGTGAAAACAAAGGACGATGGAAAGAACTCACAGAGCAAGAAAATAGCCTGGATTTTTCCTTTCTCCTGAATTTTTCCCTGATTTTTCCAAAAGGCACTAGTAGGAATCAAACTTTTTAATTTCTTCACTATTTTTTTATATTTTTCTTTGAACACAGATCAAAAAAAGATACAACCACAAAAATTGGCACCTACAACTGAGGTGGGATGTGGTCTACAAAAATACAGCACGTTCTGTGAAAAGCGTGCAAAAACTTTGACAATTTTTTTCTTTATTTTCCCGAATTTTTTTGGCAATTTTGATGAAACCAAACATGGCAAAGCCAAAGTGGCGAACCAATCTGTTGTTGATCATGGGTGACAGTTGCAAGATGAACCTGTGCTGACAGAAGAATATGTGGAGCTATGGGTTGGCACACAATATGATAGCAAGGATTAGCAATTAACTAATGCAGATTTGCGATTGTTCGATTTGGGTCTAAAGTACAAATCACAGGTGCTGGCTAAGACGTGTCGAGACATAGCGCAACAAGGTGAAACTAAAGGACGATGGAAAGAACTCACAGAGCAAGCAAATCGCCCAGATTTTTTCTTTGTCCTAAATTTTTCCCTGATTTTTCCAAAAGGCACTAGTAGGAATCAAATTTTTTTTATTTTTTCACTATTTTTTAATATTTTTCACTGAACACAGATCAAAAAAACAAGCAACCACAAAAATTGGCACCTACAACTGAGGTGGAATGTGGTCTACAGAAATACAACACGTTCTTTGAAACGCGTGCAAAAACTTTGACAATTTTTTTCTTTATTTTCCCGAATTTTTTTGGCAATTTTGATGAAACCAAACATGGCAAAGCCAAAGTGGCGAACCAATCTGTTGTTGAGCATGGGTAACAGTTGTAAGATGAACCTGTGCTGATAGAAGAATATGTGGAGCTATGGGTTGGCACACAATATGACAGCAAGGATTAGCAATTAACTAATGCAGATTTGTGATTGTTCATTTTGGATCTAAAGTACAAATCACAGGTGCTGGCTAAGACGTGTCGAGACGTAGCGCAACAAGGTGAAAATAAAGGACGATGGAAAGAACTCACAGAACAAGCAAATAGCCTGAATTTTTCCTTTTCCTGAATTTTTCCCTAATTTTATTTTTTCACTATTTCTTTATATTTTTCTCTAAACAAGGATAAAAAAGATGCAACCACAAAAATTGGCACCTACAACTGAGGTGGGATGTGGTCTACAGAAATACAACAAGTTCTTTGAAAAGCGTGTAAAAACTTTGACAATTTTTTTTCTTTATTTTGCTGAATTTTTTGGCAATTTTTATGAAACCAAACAGGGCAAAGCCAAAGTGGCGAAACAATCTGTTGTTGAGCATGGATAACTGTTGCAAGATGAACCTGTGCTGACAGAAGAATACGTGGAGCTACGGGTAGGCACACAATATGACAGCAAGGATTAGCAATTAACTAATGCAGATTAGCGAATGTTCAATCCGGATCCAAAGTATAAATCATAGGTGCTGGCTAAGACGTGTCGAGACGTAGCGCAACAAGGTGAAAATAAAGGACGATGGAAAGAACTCACAGAACAAGTAAATAACCCGAATTTTTCCTTTTTCGTGAATTTTTCTATGATTTTTCCAAAAGGCACTAGTAGGAATCAAACTTTTTAATTTTTTCATTATTTTTTTTATATTTTTTTTCTGAACACAAATCAAAAAAAGATGCAACCACAAAAATTGGCACATACAACTGAGATGGGATGTTGTCTACAGAAATACAACACGTTCTCTGAAAAGCGTGCAAAAACATTGACAATTTTTTATCTTTATTTTCTCAAATTTTTTTGGCAATTTTGATGAAACCAAACAGGAAAAGTGGCGAAACAATCTGTTGTTGAGCATGGATAACAATTGCAAGATGAACCTGTGCTGACAGAAGAATATATGGAGCTACGGGTAGGCACACAACATGACAGCAAGGATTAGCAATTAACGAATGCAGATTAGCGAATGTTCAATGCGAATCCAAACTACAAATCATAGGTGCTGGCTAAGACATGTCGAGACGTAGCGCAACAAGGTGAAAATAAAGGACGATGGAAAGAACTCACAGAACAAGCAAATAGCCCATATTTTTCCTTTGTCCTAAATTTTCCTTGATTTTTCCAAAAGGCACTAGTAGGAATCAAACTTTTTAATTTTTTCACTATTTTTTTATATTTTTCTTTGAACACAGATCAAAAAAAGATACAACCACAAAAATTGGCACCTACAACTGAGGTGGGATGTGGTCTACAAAAATACAGCACGTTCTGTGAAAAGCGTGCAAAAACTTTGACAATTTTTTTCTTTATTTTCCCAAATTTTTTTGGCAATTTTGATGAAACCAAACATGTCAAAGCCAAAGTGGCGAACCAATCTGTTGTTGATCATGGGTAACAGTTGCAAGATGAACCTGTGCTGACAGAAGAATATGTGGAGCTATGGGTTGGCACACAATATGATAGCAAGGATTTGCATTTAACGAATGCAGATTTGCAATTTTTCAATTTGGATCTAAAGTACAAATCACAAGTGCTGGCTAAGACATGTCGAGACGTAGCGCAACAAGGCGAAAATAAAGGACGATGGAAAGAACTCACAGAACAAGCAAATAGCCCATATTTTTCCTTTGTCCTGAATTTTTCCTTGATTTTTCCAAAAGGCACTAGTAGGAATCAAAGTTTTTAATTTTTTCACTATTTTTTTTATATTTTTCTTTGAACACAGATCAAAAAAAGATGCAACCACAAAAATTGGCACCTACAACTGAGGTGGGATGTGGTCTACAAAAATACAGCACGTTCTGTGAAAAGCGTATAAAAACTTTGACAATTTTTTATCTTTATTTTGCAGAATTTTTTTTAGCAATTTTGATGAAACCAAACAGGGCAAAGCCAAAGTGGCGAACCAATCTGTTATTGATCATGGGTAACAGTTGCAAGATGAACCTGTGCTGACAGAAGAATATGTGGAGCTATGGGTTGGCACACAATATGATAGCAAGGATTTGCAATTAACGAATGCAGATTTGTGATTTTTCAATTTGGATCTAAAGTACAAATCACAGGAGCTGGCTAAGACGTGTCGAGACGTAGCGCAACAAGGTGAAAACAAAGGACGATGGAAAGAACTCACAGAGCAAGAAAATAGCCTGGATTTTTCCTTTCTCCTGAATTTTTCCCTGATTTTTCCAAAAGGCACTAGTAGGAATCAAACTTTTTAATTTCTTCACTATTTTTTTATATTTTTCTTTGAACACAGATCAAAAAAAGATACAACCACAAAAATTGGCACCTACAACTGAGGTGGGATGTGGTCTACAAAAATACAGCACGTTCTGTGAAAAGCGTGCAAAAACTTTGACAATTTTTTTCTTTATTTTCCCGAATTTTTTTGGCAATTTTGATGAAACCAAACATGGCAAAGCCAAAGTGGCGAACCAATCTGTTGTTGATCATGGGTGACAGTTGCAAGATGAACCTGTGCTGACAGAAGAATATGTGGAGCTATGGGTTGGCACACAATATGATAGCAAGGATTAGCAATTAACTAATGCAGATTTGCGATTGTTCGATTTGGGTCTAAAGTACAAATCACAGGTGCTGGCTAAGACGTGTCGAGACATAGCGCAACAAGGTGAAACTAAAGGACGATGGAAAGAACTCACAGAGCAAGCAAATCGCCCAGATTTTTTCTTTGTCCTAAATTTTTCCCTGATTTTTCCAAAAGGCACTAGTAGGAATCAAATTTTTTTTATTTTTTCACTATTTTTTAATATTTTTCACTGAACACAGATCAAAAAAACAAGCAACCACAAAAATTGGCACCTACAACTGAGGTGGAATGTGGTCTACAGAAATACAACACGTTCTTTGAAACGCGTGCAAAAACTTTGACAATTTTTTTCTTTATTTTCCCGAATTTTTTTGGCAATTTTGATGAAACCAAACATGGCAAAGCCAAAGTGGCGAACCAATCTGTTGTTGAGCATGGGTAACAGTTGTAAGATGAACCTGTGCTGATAGAAGAATATGTGGAGCTATGGGTTGGCACACAATATGACAGCAAGGATTAGCAATTAACTAATGCAGATTTGTGATTGTTCATTTTGGATCTAAAGTACAAATCACAGGTGCTGGCTAAGACGTGTCGAGACGTAGCGCAACAAGGTGAAAATAAAGGACGATGGAAAGAACTCACAGAACAAGCAAATAGCCTGAATTTTTCCTTTTCCTGAATTTTTCCCTAATTTTATTTTTTCACTATTTCTTTATATTTTTCTCTAAACAAGGATAAAAAAGATGCAACCACAAAAATTGGCACCTACAACTGAGGTGGGATGTGGTCTACAGAAATACAACAGTTCTTTGAAAAGCGTGTAAAAACTTTGACAATTTTTTTTCTTTATTTTGCTGAATTTTTTGGCAATTTTTATGAAACCAAACAGGGCAAAGCCAAAGTGGCGAAACAATCTGTTGTTGAGCATGGATAACTGTTGCAAGATGAACCTGTGCTGACAGAAGAATACGTGGAGCTACGGGTAGGCACACAATATGACAGCAAGGATTAGCAATGAACTAATGCAGATTAGCGAATGTTCAATCCGGATCCAAAGTATAAATCATAGGTGCTGGCTAAGACGTGTCGAGACGTAGCGCAACAAGGTGAAAATAAAGGACGATGGAAAGAACTCACAGAACAAGTAAATAACCCGAATTTTTCCTTTTTCGTGAATTTTTCTATGATTTTTCCAAAAGGCACTAGTAGGAATCAAACTTTTTAATTTTTTCATTATTTTTTTTATATTTTTTTTCTGAACACAAATCAAAAAAAGATGCAACCACAAAAATTGGCACATACAACTGAGATGGGATGTTGTCTACAGAAATACAACACGTTCTCTGAAAAGCGTGCAAAAACTTTGACAATTTTTTATCTTTATTTTCTCAAATTTTTTTGGCAATTTTGATGAAACCAAACAGGAAAAGTGGCGAAACAATCTGTTGTTGAGCATGGATAACAATTGCAAGATGAACCTGTGCTGACAGAAGAATATATGGAGCTACGGGTAGGCACACAACATGACAGCAAGGATTAGCAATTAACGAATGCAGATTAGCGAATGTTCAATGCGAATCCAAACTACAAATCATAGGTGCTGGCTAAGACATGTCGAGACGTAGCGCAACAAGGTGAAAATAAAGGACGATGGAAAGAACTCACAGAACAAGCAAATAGCCCATATTTTTCCTTTGTCCTAAATTTTCCTTGATTTTTCCAAAAGGCACTAGTAGGAATCAAACTTTTTAATTTTTTCACTATTTTTTTATATTTTTCTTTGAACACAGATCAAAAAAAGATACAACCACAAAAATTGGCACCTACAACTGAGGTGGGATGTGGTCTACAAAAATACAGCACGTTCTGTGAAAAGCGTGCAAAAACTTTGACAATTTTTTTCTTTATTTTCCCAAATTTTTTTGGCAATTTTGATGAAACCAAACATGTCAAAGCCAAAGTGGCGAACCAATCTGTTGTTGATCATGGGTAACAGTTGCAAGATGAACCTGTGCTGACAGAAGAATATGTGGAGCTATGGGTTGGCACACAATATGATAGCAAGGATTTGCATTTAACGAATGCAGATTTGCAATTTTTCAATTTGGATCTAAAGTACAAATCACAAGTGCTGGCTAAGACATGTCGAGACGTAGCGCAACAAGGCGAAAATAAAGGACGATGGAAAGAACTCACAGAACAAGCAAATAGCCCATATTTTTCCTTTGTCCTGAATTTTTCCTTGATTTTTCCAAAAGGCACTAGTAGGAATCAAAGTTTTTAATTTTTTCACTATTTTTTTTATATTTTTCTTTGAACACAGATCAAAAAAAGATGCAACCACAAAAATTGGCACCTACAACTGAGGTGGGATGTGGTCTACAAAAATACAGCACGTTCTGTGAAAAGCGTATAAAAACTTTGACAATTTTTTATCTTTATTTTGCAGATTTTTTTTAGCAATTTTGATGAAACCAAACAGGGCAAAGCCAAAGTGGCGAACCAATCTGTTATTGATCATGGGTAACAGTTGCAAGATGAACCTGTGCTGACAGAAGAATATGTGGAGCTATGGGTTGGCACACAATATGATAGCAAGGATTTGCAATTAACGAATGCAGATTTGTGATTTTTCAATTTGGATCTAAAGTACAAATCACAGGAGCTGGCTAAGACGTGTCGAGACGTAGCGCAACAAGGTGAAAACAAAGGACGATGGAAAGAACTCACAGAGCAAGAAAATAGCCTGGATTTTTCCTTTCTCCTGAATTTTTCCCTGATTTTTCCAAAAGGCACTAGTAGGAATCAAACTTTTTAATTTTTTCACTATTTTTTTATATTTTTCTTTGAACACAGATAAAAAAAAGGAACCACAAAAATTGGCACCTACAACTGAGGTGGGATGTGGTCTACAAAAATACAGCACGTTCTGTGAAAAGCGTATAAAAACTTTGACAATTTTTTATCTTTATTTTGCAGAATTTTTTTAGCAATTTTGATGAAACCAAACAGGGCAAAGCCAAAGTGGCGAACCAATCTGTTATTGATCATGGGTAACAGTTGCAAGATGAACCTGTGCTGACAGAAGAATATGTGGAGCTATGGGTTGGCACACAATATGATAGCAAGGATTTGCAATTAACGAATGCAGATTTGTGATTTTTCAATTTGGATCTAAAGTACAAATCACAGGAGCTGGCTAAGACGTGTCGAGACGTAGCGCAACAAGGTGAAAATAAAGGACGATGGAAAGAACTCACAGAGCAAGCAAATAGCCTGGATTTTTCCTTTCTCCTGAATTTTTCCCTGATTTTTCCTAAAGACACTAGTAGGAATCAAACTTTTTAATTTTTTCACTATTTTTTTATATTTTTCTTTGAACACATATCAAAAAAATGCAACCACAAAAATTGGCACCTACAACTGAGATGGGATGTTGTCTACAGAAATACAACACGTTCTGTGAAAAGCGTGCAAAAACTTTGACAATTTTTTATCTTTATTTTCTCGAATTTTTTTGGCAATTTTGATGAAACCAAACAGGAAAAGTGGCGAAACAATCTGTTGTTGAGCATGGATAACAATTGCAAGATGAACCTGTGCTGACAGAAGAATATATGGAACTACGGGTAGGCACACAACATGACAGCAAGGATTAGCAATTAACGAATGCAGATTAGCGGATGTTCAATGCGAATCCAAACTACAAATCATAGGTGCTGGCTAAGACATGTCGAGACGTAGCGCAACAAGGTGAAAATAAAGGACGATGGAAAGAACTCATAGAACAAGCAAATAGCCCATATTTTTCCTTTGTCCTGAATTTTTCCTTGATTTTTCCAAAAGGCACCAGTAGGAATCAAACTTTTTAATTTTTTCACTATTTTTTTATATTTTTCTTTGAACACAGATCAAAAAAAGATGCAACCACAAAAATTGGCACCTACAACTGAGGTGGGATGTGGTCTACAAAAATACAGCACGTTCTGTGAAAAGCGTATAAAAACTTTGACAATTTTTTATCTTTATTTTGTAGAATTTTTTTAGCAATTTTGATGAAACCAAACAGGGCAAAGCCAAAGTGGCGAACCAATCTGTTATTGATCATGGGTAACAGTTACAAGATGAACCTGTGCTGACAGAAGAATATGTGGAGCTATGGGTTGGCACACAATATGATAGCAAGGATTTGCAATTAACGAATGCAGATTTGTGATTTTTCAATTTGGATCTAAAGTACAAATCACAGGAGCTGGCTAAGACGTGTCGAGACGTAGCGCAACAAGGTGAAAATAAAGGACGATGGAAAGAACTCACAGAGCAAGCAAATAGCCTGGATTTTTCCTTTCTCCTGAATTTTTCCCTGATTTTTCCAAAAGGCACTAGTAGGAATCAAACTTTTTAATTTTTTCACTATTTTTTTTAAATTTTTCTTTGAACACAGATAAAAAAAATGCAACCACAAAAATTGGCACCTACAACTGAGGTGGGATGTGGTCTACAGAAATACAGCACGTTCTATGAAAAGCGTGCAAAAACTTTGACAATTTTTTTCTTTGTTTTCCTGAATTTTTTTGGCAATTTTGATGAAACCAAACATGGCAAAGCCAAAGTGGCGAACCAATCTGTTGTTGAGCATGGGTAACAGTTGCAAGATGAACCTGTGCTGACAGAAGAATATGTGGAGCTATGGGTTGGCACACAATATGACAGCAAGGATTAGCAATTAACTAATGCAGATTTGCGATTGTTCGATTTGGGTCTAAAGTACAAATCACAGGTGCTGGCTAAGACTTGTCGAGACATAGCGCAACAAGGTGAAAACAAAGGACGATGGAAAGAACTCACATAACAAGCAAATCGCCCAGATTTTTTCTTTGTCCTAAATTTTTCCGTGATTTTTCCAAAAGGCACTAGTAGGAATCAAATTTTTTTTATTTTTTCACTATTTTTTAATATTTTTCACTGAACACAGATCAAAAAAACAAGCAACCACAAAAATTGGCACCTACAACTGAGGTGGAATGTGGTCTACAGAAATACAACACGTTCTTTGAAAAGCGTGCAAAAACTTTGACAATTTTTTTCTTTATTTTCCTGATTTTTTTTGGCAATTTTGATGAAACCAAACATGGCAAAGCCAAAGTGGCGAACTAATCTGTTGTTGAGCATGGGTAACAGTTGCAAGATGAACCTGTGCTGATAGAAGAATATGTGGAGCTATGGGTTGGCACACAATATGACAGCAAGGATTAGCAATTAACTAATGCAGATTTGCGATTGTTCATTTTGGATCTAAAGTACAAATCACAGGTGCTGGCTAAGACGTGTCGAGACGTAGCGCAACAAGGTGAAAATAAAGGACGATGGAAAGAACTCACAGAACAAGCAAATAGCCCGAATTTTTCCTTTTTCCTGAATTTTTCCCTGATTTTATTTTTTCACTATTTTTTATATTTTTCTCTAAACAAGGATAAAAAAGATGCAACCACAAAAATTGGCACCTACAACTGAGGTGGGATGTGGTCTACAGAAATACAGCACGTTCTTTGAAAAGCGTGTAAAAACTTTGACAATTTTTTTCTTTATTTTGCTGAATTTTTTGGCAATTTTTATGAAACCAAACAGGGCAAAGCCAAAGTGGCGAAACAATCTGTTGTTGAGCATGGATAACTGTTGCAAGATGAACCTGTGCTGACAGAAGAATATGTGGAGCTACGGGTAGGCACACAATATGACAGCAAGGATTAGCAATTAACTAATGCAGATTAGCAAATGTTCAATCCGGATCCAAAGTACAAATCATAGGTGCTGGCTAAGACGTGTCGAGACGTAGCGCAACAAGGTGAAAATAAAGGACGATGGAAAGAACTCACAGAACAAGTAAATAGCCCGGATTTTTCCTTTTTCATGAATTTTTCCCTGATTTTTCCAAAAGGCACTAGTAGGAATCAAACTTTTTAATTTTTTCACTATTTTTTTATATTTTTCTCTGAACACAAATCAAAAAAAGATGCAACCATAAAAATTGGCACCTACAACTGAGATGGGATGTTGTCTACAGAAATACAACACGTTCTGTGAAAAGCGTGCAAAAACTTTGACAATTTTTTATCTTTATTTTCTCGAATTTTTTTGGCAATTTTGATGAAACCAAACAGGAAAAGTGGCGAAACAATCTGTTGTTGAGCATGGATAACAATTGCAAGATGAACCTGTGCTGACAGAAGAATATATGGAACTACGGGTAGGCACACAACATGACAGCAAGGATTATCAATTAACGAATGCAGATTAGCGAATGTTCAATGCGAATCCAAACTACAAATCATAGGTGCTGGCTAAGATATGTCGAGACGTAGCGCAACAAGGTGAAAATAAAGGACGATGGAAAGAACTCACAGAGCAAGCAAATAGCCCATATTTTTCCTTTGTCCTGAATTTTTCCTTGATTTTTCCAAAAGGCACTAGTAGGAATCAAACTTTTTAATTTTTTCACTATTTTTTTTATATTTTTCTTTGAACACAGATCAAAAAAAGATGCAACCACAAAAATTGGCACCTACAACTGAGGCGGGATGTGGTCTACAAAAATACAGCACGTTCTGTGAAAAGCGTATAAAAACTTTGACAATTTTTTATCTTTATTTTGCTGAATTTTTTTTAGCAATTTTGATGAAACCAAACAGGGCAAAGCCAAAGTGGCGAACCAATCTGTTATTGATCATGGGTAACAGTTGCCAGATGAACCTATGCTGACAGAAGAATATGTGGAGCTATGGGTTGGCACACAATATGATAGCAAGGATTTGCAATTAACGAATGCAGATTGTGATTTTTCAATTTGGATCTAAAGTACAAATCACAGGAGCTGGCTAAGACGTGTCGAGACGTTGCGCAACAAGGTGAAAATAAAGGACGATGGAAAGAACTCACAGAGCAAGCAAATAGCCTGGATTTTTCCTTTCTCCTGAATTTTTCCCTGATTTTACCAAAAGGCACTAGTAGGAATCAAACTTTTTAATTTTTTCACTATTTTTTTTATATTTTTCTTTGAACACAGATCAAAAAAAATGCAACCACAAAAATTGGCACCTACAACTGAGGTGGGATGTGGTCTACAGAAATACAACACGTTCTGTGAAAAGCGTGCAAAAACTTTGACAATTTTTTTCTTTATTTTCCTGAATTTTTTTGGCAATTTTGATGAAACCAAACATGGCAAAGCCAAAGTGGCGAACCAATCTGTTGTTGAGCATGGGTAACAGTTGCAAGATGAACCTGTGCTGACAGAAGAATATGTGGAGCTATGGGTTGGCACACAATATGACAGCAAGGATTAGCAATTAACTAATGCAGATTTGCGATTGTTCGATTTGGGTCTAAAGTACAAATCACAGGTGCTGGCTAAGACTTGTCGAGACATAGCGCAACAAGGTGAAAACAAAGGACGATGGAAAGAACTCACAGAACAAGCAAATCGCCCAGATTTTTTCTTTGTCCTAAATTTTTCCGTGATTTTTCCAAAAGGCACTAGTAGGAATCAATTTTTTTTTATTTTTTCACTATTTTTTAATATTTTTCACTGAACACAGATCAAAAAAACAAGCAACCACAAAAATTAGCACCTACAACTGAGGTGGAATGTGGTCTACAGAAATACAACACGTTCTTTGAAAAGCGTGCAAAAACTTTGACAATTTTTTTCTTTATTTTCCCGAATTTTTTTGGCAATTTTGACGAAACCAAACATGACAAAGCCAAAGTGGCGAACCAATCTGTTGTTGAGCATGGGTAACAGTTGCAAGATGAACCTGTGCTGATAGAAGAATATGTGGAGCTATGGGTTGGCACAAAATATGACAGCAAGGATTAGCAATTAACTAATGCAGATTTGCGATTGTTCATTTTGGATCTAAAGTACAAATCACAGGTGCTAGCTAAGACGTGTCGAGACGTAGCGCAACAAGGTGAAAATAAAGGACGATGGAAAGAACTCACAGAACAAGCAAATAGCCCGAATTTTTCGTTTTTCCTGAATTTTTCCCTGATTTTATTTTTTCACTATTTTTTTATATTTTTCTCTAAACAAGGATAAAAAAGATGCAACCACAAATATTGGCACCTACAACTGAGGTGGGATGTGGTCTACAGAAATACAGCACGTTCTTTGAAAAGCGTGTAAAAACTTTGACAATTTTTTTTCTTTATTTTGCTGAATTTTTTGGCAATTTTTATGAAACCAAACAGGGCAAAGCCAAAGTGGCGAAACAATCTGTTGTTGAGCATGGATAACTGTTGCAAGATGAACCTGTGCTGACAGAAGAATATGTGGAGCTACGGGTAGGCACACAATATGACAGCAAGGATTAGCAATTAACTAATGCAGATTAGCAAATGTTCAATCCGGATCCAAAGTACAAATCATAGGTGCTGGCTAAGACGTGTCGAGACGTAGCGCAACAAGGTGAAAATAAAGGACGATGGAAAGAACTCACAGAACACGTAAATAGCCCGGATTTTTCCTTTTTCGTGAATTTTTCCTTGATTTTTCCAAAAGGCACTAGTAGGAATTAAACTTTTTAATTTTTTCACTATTTTTTTATATTTTTCTCTGAACACAAATCAAAAAAAGATGCAACCACAAAAATTGGCACCTACAACTGAGATGGGATGTTGTCTACAGAAATACAACACGTTCTGTGAAAAGCATGCAAAAACTTTGACAATTTTTTATCTTTATTTTCTCAAATTTTTTTGGCAATTTTGAGGAAACCAAACAGGAAAAGTGGCGAAACAATCTGTTGTTGAGCATGGATAACAATTGCAAGATGAACCTGTGCTGACAGAAGAATATATGGAACTACGGGTAGGCACACAACATGACAGCAAGGATTAGCAATTAACGAATGCAGATTAGCGAATGTTCAATGCGAATCCAAACTACAAATCATAGGTGCTGGCTAAGACATGTCGAGACGTAGCGCAACAAGGTGAAAATAAAGGACGATGGAAAGAACTCACAGAACAAGCAAATAGCCCATATTTTTCCTTTGTCCTGAATTTTTCCTTGATTTTTCCAAAAGGCACTAGTAGGAATCAAACTTTTTAATTTTTTCACTATTTTTTTATATTTTTCTCTGAACACAGATCAAAAAAAGATGCAACCACAAAAATTGGCACCTACAACTGAGGTGGGATGTGGTCTACAAAAATATAGCACGTTCTGTGAAAAGCATATAAAAACTTTGACAATTTTTTATCTTTATTTTCTCAAATTTTTTTGGCAATTTTGATGAAACCAAACAGGAAAAGTGGCGAAACAATCTGTTGTTGAGCATGGATAACAATTGCAAGATGAACCTGTGCTGACAGAAGAATATATGGAACTACGGGTAGGCACACAACATGACAGCAAGGATTAGCAATTAACGAATGCAGATTAGCGAATGTTCAATGCGAATCCAAACTACAAATCATAGGTGCTGGCTAAGACATGTCGAGACGTAGCGCAACAAGGTGAAAATAAAGGACGATGGAAAGAACTCACAGAACAAGCAAATAGCCCATATTTTTCCTTTGTCCTGAATTTTTCCTTGATTTTTCCAAAAGGCACTAGTAGGAATCAAACTTTTTAATTTTTTCACTATTTTTTTAATATTTTTCTTTGAACACAGATCAAAAAAAGATGCAACCGCAAAAATTGGCACCTACAACTGAGGTGGGATGTGGTCTACAAAAATATAGCACGTTCTGTGAAAAGCATATAAAAACTTTGACAATTTTTTATCTTTATTTTGCAGAATTTTTTTTGGCAATTTTGATGAAACCAAAC
Source organism: Saccharum spontaneum (assembly GCA_022457205.1). Classification (NCBI taxonomy): domain Eukaryota; kingdom Viridiplantae; phylum Streptophyta; class Magnoliopsida; order Poales; family Poaceae; genus Saccharum; species Saccharum spontaneum. The sequence goes on from CM039601.1 coordinate 22,008,662, forward strand.
AGGGCAAAGCCAAAGTGGCGAACCAATCTGTTATTGATCATGGGTAACAGTTGCAAGATGAACCTGTGCTGACAGAAGAATATGTGGAGCTATGGATTGGCACACAATATGATAGCAAGGATTTGCAATTAACGAATGCAGATATGCGATTTTTCAATTTGGATCTAAAGTACAAATCACAGGAGCTGGCTAAGACGTGTCGAGACGTAGCGCAACAAGGTGAAAATAAAGGACGATGGAAAGAACTCACAGAGCAAGCAAATAGCCTGGATTTTTCCTTTCTCCTGAATTTTTCCCTGATTTTTCTAAAAGGCACTAGTAGGAATCAAACTTTTAAATTTTTTCACTATTTTTTTATATTTTTCTTTGAACACAGATCAAAAAAAATGCAACCACAAAAATTGGCACCTACAACTGAGGTGGGATGTGGTCTACAGAAATACAGCACGTTCTATGAAAAGCGTGCCAAAACTTTGACAATTTTTTTCTTTATTTTCCTAAATTTTTTTGGCAATTTTGATGAAACCAAACATGGCAAAGCCAAAGTGGCGAACCAATCTATTGTTGAGCATGGGTAACAGTTGCAAGATGAACCTGTGCTGACAGAAGAATATGTGGAGCTATGGGTTGGCACACAATATGACAGCAAGGATTAGCAATTAACTAATGCAGATTTGCGATTGTTCGATTTGGGTCTAAAGTACAAATCACAGGTGCTGGCTAAGACTTGTCGAGACATAGCGCAACAAGGTGAAAACAAAGGACTATGGAAAGAACTCACAGAACAAGCAAATTGCCCAGATTTTTTTTTTGTCCTAAATTTTTCCCTGATTTTTCCAAAAGGCACTAGTAGGAATCAAATTTTTTTTATTTTTTCACTATTTTTTAATATTTTTCACTGAACACAGATCAAAAAAACAAGCAACCACAAAAATTGGCACCTACAACTGAGGTGGAATGTGGTCTACAGAAATACAACACGTTCTTTGAAAAGCTTGCAAAAACTTTGACAATTTTTTTCTTTATTTTCCCGATTTTTTTTTGGCAATTTTGATGAAACCAAACATGGCAAAGCCAAAGTGGCGAACCAATCTGTTGTTGAGCATGGGTAACAGTTGCAAGATGAACCTGTGCTGATAGAAGAATATGTGGAGCTATGGGTTGGCACACAATATGACAGCAAGGATTAGCAATTAACTAATGCAGATTTGCGATTGTTCATTTTGGATCTAAAGTACAAATCACAGGTGCTGGCTAAGACGTGTCGAGACCTAGCGCAACAAGGTGAAAATAAAGGACGATGGAAAGAACTCACAGAACAAGCAAATAGCCCATATTTTTCCTTTGTCCTGAATTTTTCCTTGATTTTTCCAAAAGGCACTAGTAGGAATCAAACTTTTTAATTTTTTCACTATTTTTTTTATATTTTTCTTTGAACACAGATCAAAAAAAGATGCAACCACAAAAATTGGCACCTACAACTAAGGTGGGATGTGGTCTACAAAAATACAGCACGTTCTGTGAAAAGCGTATAAAAACTTTGACAATTTTTTATCTTTATTTTGCAGAATTTTTTTTGGCAATTTTGATGAAACCAAACAGGGCAAAGCCAAAGTGGCGAACCAATCTGTTATTGATCATGGGAAACAGTTGCAAGATGAACCTGTGCTGACAGAAGAATATGTGGAGCTATGGGTTGGCACACAATATGATAGCAAGGATTTGCAATTAACGAATGCAGATATGCAATTTTTCAATTTGGATCTAAAGTACAAATCACAGGAGCTGGCTAAGACGTGTCGAGACGTAGCGCAACAAGGTGAAAATAAAGGACGATGGAAAGAACTCACAGAGCAAGCAAATAGCCTGGATTTTTCCTTTCTCCTGAATTTTTCCCTGATTTTTCCAAAAGGCACTAGTAGGAATCAAACTTTTTAATTTTTTCACTATTTTTTTTATATTTTTCTTTGAACACAGATCAAAAAAAATGCAACCACAAAAATTGGCACCTACAACTGAGGTGGGATGTGGTCTACAGAAATACAGCACGTTCTATGAAAAGCGTGCAAAAACTTTGACAATTTTTTTCTTTATTTTCCTGAATTTTTTTGGCAATTTTGATGAAACCAAACATGGCAAAGCCAAAGTGGCGAACCAATCTGTTGTTGAGCATGGGTAACAGTTGCAAGATGAACCTGTGCTGACAGAAGAATATGTGGAGCTATGGGTTGGCACACAATATGACAGCAAGGATTAGCAATTAACTAATGCAGATTTGCGATTGTTCGATTTGGGTCTAAAGTACAATTCACAGGTGCTGGCTAAGACTTGTCGACACATAGCGCAACAAGGTGAAAACAAAGGACGATGGAAAGAACTCACAGAACAAGCAAATCGCCCAGATTTTTTCTTTATCCTAAATTTTTCCCTGATTTTTCCAAAAGGCACTAGTAGGAATCAAATTTTTTTTATTTTTTTCACTATTTTTTAATATTTTTCACAGAACACAGATCAAAAAAACAAGCAACCACAAAAATTGGCACCTACAACTGAGGTGGAATGTGGTCTACAGAAATACAACACGTTCTTTGAAAAGCGTGCAAAAACTTTGACAATTTCTTTCTTTATTTTCCCGATTTTTTTGGCAATTTTGATGAAACCAAACATGGCAAAGCCAAAGTGGCGAACCAATCTGTTGTTGAGCATGGGTAACAGTTGCAAGATGAACCTGTGCTGATAGAAGAATATGTGGAGCTATGGGTTGGCACACAATATGACAGCACGGATTAGCAATTAACTAATGCAGATTTGCGATTGTTCATTTTGGATCTAAAGTACAAATCACAGGTGCTGGCTAAGACGTGTCAAGACGTAGCGCAACAAGGTCAAAATAAACGACGATGGAAAGAACTCACAGAACAAGCAAATAGCCCGAATTTTTCCTTTTTCCTGAATTTTTCCCTGATTTTATTTTTTTCACTATTTTTTTATATTTTTCTCTAAACAAGGATAAAAAAGATGCAACCACAAAAATTGGCACCTACAACTGAGGTGGGATGTGGTCTACAGAAATACAGCACGTTCTTTGAAAAGCCTGTAAAAACTTTGACAATTTTTTTTCTTTATTTTGCTGAATTTTTTGGCAATTTTTATGAAACCAAACAGGGCAAAGCCAAAGTGGCGAAACAATCTATTGTTGAGCATGGATAACTGTTGCAAGATGAACCTGTGCTGACAGAAGAATATGTGGAGCTACGGGTAGGCACACAATATGACAGCAAGGATTAGCAATTAACTAATGCAGATTAGCGAATGTTCAATCCGGATCCAAAGTACAAATCATAGGTGCTGGCTAAGACGTGTCGAGACGTAGCGCAACAAGGTAAAAATAAAGGACGATGGAAAGAACTCACAGAACAAGCAAATAGCCCATATTTTTCCTTTGTCCTAAATTTTTCCTTGATTTTTCCAAAAGGCACTAGTAGGAATCAAACTTTTTAATTTTTTCACGATTTTTTAATATTTTTCACTGAACACAGATCAAAAAAACAAGCAACCACAAAAATTGGCACCTACAACTGAGGTGGGATGTGGTCTACAGAAATACAACACGTTCTTTGAAAAGCGTGCAAAAACTTTGACAATTTTTTTCTTTATTTTCCTAAATTTTTTTGGCAATTTTGATGAAACCAAACATGGCAAAGCCAAAGTGGCGAACCAATCTGTTGTTGAGCATGGGTAACAGTTGCAAGATGAACCTGTGCTGACAGAAGAATATGTGGAGCTATGGGTTGGCACACAATATGACAGCAAGGATTAGCAATTAACTAATGCAGATTTGCGATTGTTCATTTTGGATCTAAAGTACAAATCATAGGTGCTGGCTAAGACGTGTCAAGACGTAGCGCAACAAGGTCAAAATAAAGGACGATGGAAAGAACTCACAGAACAAGCAAATCGCCCAGATTTTTTCTTTGTCCTAAATTTTTCCCTGATTTTATTTTTTTCACTATTTTTTTATATTTTTCTCTAAACAAGGATAAAAAAGATGCAACCACAAAAATTGGCACCTACAACTGAGGTGGGATGTGGTCTACAGAAATACAGCATGTTCTTTGAAAAGCCTGTAAAAACTTTGACAATTTTTTTTCTTTATTTTGCTGAATTTTTTGGCAATTTTGATGAAACCAAACAGGGCAAAGCCAAAGTGGCGAAACAATCTATTGTTGAGCATGGATAACTGTTGCAAGATGAACCTGTGCTGACAGAAGAATATGTGGAGCTACGGGTAGGCACACAATATGACAGCAAGGATTAGCAATTAACTAATGCAGATTAGCGAATGTTCAATCCGGATCCAAAGTACAAATCATAGGTGCTGGCTAAGACGTGTCGAGACGTAGCGCAACAAGGTAAAAATAAAGGACGATGGAAAGAACTCACAGAACAAGCAAATAGCCCATATTTTTCCTTTGTCCTGAATTTTTCCTTGATTTTTCCAAAAGGCACTAGTAGGAATCAAACTTTTTAATTTTTTCACTATTTTTTTTATATTTTTCTTTGAACACCGATCAAAAAAAAGATGCAACCACAAAAATTAGCACCTACAACTGAGGTGGGATGTGGTCTACAAAAATACAGCACGTTCTGTGAAAAGCGTATAAAAACTTTGACAATTTTTTATCTTTATTTTCCAGAATTTTTTTTGGCAATTTTGATGAAACCAAACAGGGCAAAGCCAAAGTGGCGAACCAATCTATTGTTGACCGTGTGTAACAGTTGCAAGATGAACCTGTGCTAACAGAAGAATATGTGGAGCGATGGGTTGGCACACAATATGACAGCAAGGATTAGCAATTAACGAATGCAGATTTGCGATTGTTCAATCTGGATCCAAAGTACAAATCACAGGTGCTGGCTAAGACGTGTCGAGACGTAACGCAACAAGGTGAAAATAAAGGACGATGGAAAGAACTCATAGAACATGCAAAGAGCCCGGATTTTTCCTTTGTCCTGAATTTTTCCCTGATTTTTCCAAAAGGCACTAGTAGGAATCAAACTTTTTAATTTTTTCACTATTTTTTTATATTTTTCTTTGAACACAGATCAAAAAACGATGCAACCACAAAAATTGGCACCTACAACTGAGGTGGGATGTGGTCTATAGAAATACAGCACGTTATGTAAAAAGCATACAAAACTTTGATAATTTTTTATCTTTATTTTCTGGAATTTTTTTGGCAATTTTGATGAAACCAAACAGGGCAAAGCCAAAGTGGCGAAACAATCTATTGTTGACCGTGGTTAACAGTTGCAAGATGAACCTGTGTTGACAGAAGAATATGTGGAGCGATGGGTTGGCACACAACATGACCACAAGGATTAGCAATTAACGAATGCAGATTAACGATTGTTCAATCTGGATCCAAAGTACAAATCACAGGTGCTGGCTACGACGTGTAGAGACGTAGCGCAACAAGGTGAAAACAAAGGACGATGGAAAGAACTCACAGAACAAGCAAATCGCCCGGATTTTTTCTTTGTCCTAAATTTTTCCCTGATTTTTCCAAAAGGCACTAGTAGGAATCAAAAATTTTTATTTTTCACTATTTTTTAATATTTTTCTCTGAACATAGATGAAAAAAACAAGCCACCACAAAAATTGGCACCTACAACTGAGGTGGGATGTGGTCTACAGAAATACAACACGTTCTGTGAAAAGCGTGCAATGACAATTTTTTTCTTTATTTTCCCGAATTTTTTTTGGCAATTTTGATGAAACCAAACATGGCAAAGCCAAAGTGGCGAACCAATCTGTTGTTGAGCATGGGTAACAGTTGCAAGATGAACCTGTGCTGACAGAAGAATATGTGGAGCTATGTGTTGGCACACAATATGATAGCAAGGATTTGCAATTAACGAATGCAGATTTGCGATTGTTCAATTTGGATCTAAAGTAGAAATCACAGGTGCTGGCTAAGACGTGTCGAGACGTAGCGCAACAAGGTGAAAATAAAGGACGATGGAAAGAACTCACAGAGCAAGCAAATAGCCTGGATTTTTTCTTTGTCCTGAATTTTTCCCTGATTTTTCCAAAAGGCACTAGTAGGAATCAAACTTTTTAATTTTTTCACTATTTTTTTATATTTTCTTTGAACACAGATCAAAAAAAGATGCAACCACAAAAATTGGCACCTACAACTGAGGTGGGATGTGGTCTACAAAAATACAGCACGTTCTGTGAAAAGCGTACAAAAACTTTGACAATTTTTTATCTTTATTTTTCAGAATTTTTTTTGCCAATTTTGATGAAACCAAACAGGGCAAAGCCAAAGTGGCGAACCAATCTATTGTTGACCGTGGGTAACCATTGCAAGATGAACCTGTGCTAACAGAAGAATATCTGGAGCGATGGGTTGCCACACAATATGACAGCAAGGATTAGCAATTAACGAATGCAGATTAGCGATTGTTCAATCTGGATCCAAAGTACAAATCACAGGTGCTAGCTAAGACGTGTCGAGACATAGCGCAACAAGGTGAAAACAAAGGACGATTGAAAGAACTCACAGAACAAGCAAATAGCCCATATTTTTCCTTTGTCCTAAATTTTTCCTTGATTTTTCCAAAAGGCACTAGTAGGAATCAAACTTTTTAATTTTTTCACGATTTTTTAATATTTTTCACTGAACACAGATCAAAAAAACAAGCAACCACAAAAATTGGCACCTACAACTGAGGTGGGATGTGGTCTACAGAAATACAACACGTTCTTTGAAAAGCGTGCAAAAACTTTGACAATTTTTTTCTTTATTTTCCTAAATTTTTTTGGCAATTTTGATGAAACCAAACATGGCAAAGCCAAAGTGGCGAACCAATCTGTTGTTGAGCATGGGTAACAGTTGCAAGATGAACCTGTGCTGACAGAAGAATATGTGGAGCTATGGGTTGGCACACAATATGACAGCAAGGATTAGCAATTAACTAATGCAGATTTGCGATTGTTCATTTTGGATCTAAAGTACAAATCATAGGTGCTGGCTAAGACGTGTCAAGACGTAGCGCAACAAGGTCAAAATAAAGGACGATGGAAAGAACTCACAGAACAAGCAAATCGCCCAGATTTTTTCTTTGTCCTAAATTTTTCCCTGATTTTATTTTTTTCACTATTTTTTTATATTTTTCTCTAAACAAGGATAAAAAAGATGCAACCACAAAAATTGGCACCTACAACTGAGGTGGGATGTGGTCTACAGAAATACAGCATGTTCTTTGAAAAGCCTGTAAAAACTTTGACAATTTTTTTTCTTTATTTTGCTGAATTTTTTGGCAATTTTGATGAAACCAAACAGGGCAAAGCCAAAGTGGCGAAACAATCTATTGTTGAGCATGGATAACTGTTGCAAGATGAACCTGTGCTGACAGAAGAATATGTGGAGCTACGGGTAGGCACACAATATGACAGCAAGGATTAGCAATTAACTAATGCAGATTAGCGAATGTTCAATCCGGATCCAAAGTACAAATCATAGGTGCTGGCTAAGACGTGTCGAGACGTAGCGCAACAAGGTAAAAATAAAGGACGATGGAAAGAACTCACAGAACAAGCAAATAGCCCATATTTTTCCTTTGTCCTGAATTTTTCCTTGATTTTTCCAAAAGGCACTAGTAGGAATCAAACTTTTTAATTTTTTCACTATTTTTTTTATATTTTTCTTTGAACACCGATCAAAAAAAAGATGCAACCACAAAAATTAGCACCTACAACTGAGGTGGGATGTGGTCTACAAAAATACAGCACGTTCTGTGAAAAGCGTATAAAAACTTTGACAATTTTTTATCTTTATTTTCCAGAATTTTTTTTGGCAATTTTGATGAAACCAAACAGGGCAAAGCCAAAGTGGCGAACCAATCTATTGTTGACCGTGTGTAACAGTTGCAAGATGAACCTGTGCTAACAGAAGAATATGTGGAGCGATGGGTTGGCACACAATATGACAGCAAGGATTAGCAATTAACGAATGCAGATTTGCGATTGTTCAATCTGGATCCAAAGTACAAATCACAGGTGCTGGCTAAGACGTGTCGAGACGTAACGCAACAAGGTGAAAATAAAGGACGATGGAAAGAACTCATAGAACATGCAAAGAGCCCGGATTTTTCCTTTGTCCTGAATTTTTCCCTGATTTTTCCAAAAGGCACTAGTAGGAATCAAACTTTTTAATTTTTTCACTATTTTTTTATATTTTTCTTTGAACACAGATCAAAAAACGATGCAACCACAAAAATTGGCACCTACAACTGAGGTGGGATGTGGTCTATAGAAATACAGCACGTTATGTAAAAAGCATACAAAACTTTGATAATTTTTTATCTTTATTTTCTGGAATTTTTTTGGCAATTTTGATGAAACCAAACAGGGCAAAGCCAAAGTGGCGAAACAATCTATTGTTGACCGTGGTTAACAGTTGCAAGATGAACCTGTGTTGACAGAAGAATATGTGGAGCGATGGGTTGGCACACAACATGACCACAAGGATTAGCAATTAACGAATGCAGATTAACGATTGTTCAATCTGGATCCAAAGTACAAATCACAGGTGCTGGCTACGACGTGTAGAGACGTAGCGCAACAAGGTGAAAACAAAGGACGATGGAAAGAACTCACAGAACAAGCAAATCGCCCGGATTTTTTCTTTGTCCTAAATTTTTCCCTGATTTTTCCAAAAGGCACTAGTAGGAATCAAAAATTTTTATTTTTCACTATTTTTTAATATTTTTCTCTGAACATAGATGAAAAAAACAAGCCACCACAAAAATTGGCACCTACAACTGAGGTGGGATGTGGTCTACAGAAATACAACACGTTCTGTGAAAAGCGTGCAATGACAATTTTTTTCTTTATTTTCCCGAATTTTTTTTGGCAATTTTGATGAAACCAAACATGGCAAAGCCAAAGTGGCGAACCAATCTGTTGTTGAGCATGGGTAACAGTTGCAAGATGAACCTGTGCTGACAGAAGAATATGTGGAGCTATGTGTTGGCACACAATATGATAGCAAGGATTTGCAATTAACGAATGCAGATTTGCGATTGTTCAATTTGGATCTAAAGTAGAAATCACAGGTGCTGGCTAAGACGTGTCGAGACGTAGCGCAACAAGGTGAAAATAAAGGACGATGGAAAGAACTCACAGAGCAAGCAAATAGCCTGGATTTTTTCTTTGTCCTGAATTTTTCCCTGATTTTTCCAAAAGGCACTAGTAGGAATCAAACTTTTTAATTTTTTCACTATTTTTTTATATTTTCTTTGAACACAGATCAAAAAAAGATGCAACCACAAAAATTGGCACCTACAACTGAGGTGGGATGTGGTCTACAAAAATACAGCACGTTCTGTGAAAAGCGTACAAAAACTTTGACAATTTTTTATCTTTATTTTTCAGAATTTTTTTTGCCAATTTTGATGAAACCAAACAGGGCAAAGCCAAAGTGGCGAACCAATCTATTGTTGACCGTGGGTAACCATTGCAAGATGAACCTGTGCTAACAGAAGAATATCTGGAGCGATGGGTTGCCACACAATATGACAGCAAGGATTAGCAATTAACGAATGCAGATTAGCGATTGTTCAATCTGGATCCAAAGTACAAATCACAGGTGCTAGCTAAGACGTGTCGAGACATAGCGCAACAAGGTGAAAACAAAGGACGATTGAAAGAACTCACAGAACAAGCAAATCGCCCAGATTTTTTCTTTGTCCTAAATTTTTCCCTGATTTTTCCAAAAGGCACTAGTAGGAATCACATTTTTTTATTTTTTCACTATTTTTTAATATTTTTCTCTGAACACAGATCAAAAAAACAAGTAACCACAAAAATTGGCACCTACAACTGAGGTGGGATGTGGTCTACAGAAATACAACATGTCCTTTGAAAAGCGTGCAAAAACTTTGTCAAATTTTTTCCTTATTTTCCTGAATTTTTTTGGCTATTTTGATGAAACCAAACATGGCAAAGCCAAAGTGGCGAACCAATCTGTTGTTGAGCATGGGTAACATTTGCAAGATGAACCTATGCTGACAGAAGAATATGTGGAGCTATGGGTTGGCACACAATATGACAGCAAGGATTAGCAATTAACTAATGCAGATTTGGGATTGTTCAATTTGGATCTAAAGTACAAATCACAGGTGCTGGCTAAGACTTGTCGAGACGTAGCGCAATAAGGTGAAAATAAAGGACGATGGAAAGAACTCACAGAACAAGCAAATAGCCCGAATTTTTCCATTTTCCTGAATTTTTCCCTGATTTTTCCAAAAGGCACTAGTAGGAATCAAACTTTTTTTATTTTTTCACAATTTTTTTTTATATTTTTCACTAAACAAGGATAAAAAAGATGCAACCACAAAAATTGGCACCTACAACTGAGGTGGGATGTGGTCTACAGCAATACAACACGTTCTGTGAAAAGCGTGCAAAAACTTTGACAATTTTTTTCTTTATTTTCCTGAATTTTTTTGGCAATTTTGATGAAACCAAACATGGCAAAGCCAAAGTGGTGAACCAATATGTTGTTGAGCATGGGTAACAGTTGCAAGATGAACCTGTGCTGACAGAAGAATATGTGGAGCTATGGGTTGGCACACAATATGACAGCAAGGATTAGCAATTAACTAATGCAGATTTGCGATTGTTCATTTTGGATCTAAAGTACAAATCACAGGTGCTGGCTAAGACGTGTCGAGACGTAGCGCAACAAGGTGAAAATAAAGGACGATGGAAAGAACTCACAGAACAAGCAAATAGCCCGAATTTTTCCTTTTTCCTGAATTTTTCCCTAATTTTTCCAAAAGGCACTAGTAGGAATCAAACTTTTATTATTTTTTCACTATTTTTTTATATTTTTCTCTAAACAAGGATAAAAAAGATGCAATCACAAAAATTGGCACCTACAACTGAGGTGGGATGTGGTCTACAGAAATACAGCACGTTCTTTGAAAAGCGTGTAAAAACTTTGACAATTTTTTTCTTTATTTTGCTGAATTTTTTGGCAATTTTTATGAAACCAAACAGGGCAAAGCCAAAGTGGCGAAATAATCTGTTGTTGAGCATGGATAACAGTTGCAAGATGAACCTGTGCTGACAGAAGAATATGTGGAGCTACGGGTAGGCACACAATATGACAGCAAGGATTAGCAATTAACTAATGCAGATTAGCGAACGTTCAATCCGGATCCAAAGTACAAATCATAGGTGCTGGCTAAGACGTGTCGAGACGTAGCGCAACAAGGTGAAAATAAAGGACGATGGAAAGAACTCACAGAACAAGTAAATAGACCGGATTTTTCCTTTTTCATGAATTTTTCCCTGATTTTTCAAAAAGGCACTAGTAGGAATCAAACTTTTCAATTTTTTCACTATTTTTTTTATATTTTTCTCTGAACACAAATCAAAAAAAGATGCAACCACAAAAATTGGCACCTACAACTGAGATGGGATGTTGTCTACAGAAATACAACACGTTCTATGAAAAGCGTGCAAAAACTTTGACAATTTTTTATCTTTATTTTCTCGAATTTTTTTGGCAATTTTGATGAAACCAAACAGGAAAAGTGGTGAAACAATCTGTTGTTGAGCATGGATAACAATTGCAAGATGAACCTGTGCTGACAGAAGAATATGTGGAGCTACGGGTAGGCACACAACATGACAGCAAGGATTAGCAATTAACGAATGCAGATTAGCGAATGTTCAATGCGAATCCAAACTACAAATCATAGGTGCTGGCTAAGACATGTCGAGACGTAACGCAACAAGGTGAAAATAAAGGACGATAGAAAGAACTCACAGAACAAGCAAATAGGCCATATTTTTCCTTTGTCCTGAATTTTTCCTTGATTTTTCCAAAAGGAACTAGTAGGAATCAAACTTTTTAATTTTTTCACTATTTTTTTTATATTTTTCTTTGAACACAGATCAAAAAAAGATGCAACCACAAAAATTGGCACCTACAACTGAGGTGGGATGTGGTCTACAGAAATACAACACGTTCTGTGAAAAGCGTGCAAAAATTTTGACAATTTTTTTCTTTATTTTCCCGAATTTTTTTGGCAATTTTGATGAAACCAAACATGGCAAAGCCAAAGTGACGAACCAATCTGTTGTTGAGCATGGGTAACAGTTGCAAGATGAACCTATGCTGATAGAAGAATATATGGAGCTATGGGTTGGCACATAATATAACAGCAAGGATTAGCAATTAACTAATGCAGATTTGCGATTGTTCAATTTGGATCTAAAGTACAAATCACAGGTGCTGGCTAAGACGTGTCGAGACGTAGCGCAACAAGGTGAGAATAAAGGACGATGGAAAGAACTCACAGAACAAGCAAATAGACTGGATTTTTTATTTTTCCTGAATTTTTCCGTGATTTTTCCAAAAGGCACTAGTAGGAATCAAACTTTTTTATTTTTTCACTAATTTTTTTATATTTTTCTCTAAACAAGGATAAAAAAGATGCAACCACAAAAATTGGCTCCTACAACCGAGGTGGGATGTGGTCTACAGAAATACAACATGTTCTTTGAAAAGCGTGTAAAAACTTTGACAATTTTTTTTCTTCATTTTCCTGAATTTTTTGGCAATTTTGATGAAACCAAACAGGGCAAAGCCGAAGTGGCGAAACAATCTGTTGTTGAGCATGGATAACACTTGCAAGATGAACGTGTGCTGACAGAAGAATATGTGGAGCTACGGGTAGTCACATAATATGACAGCAAGGATTAGCAATTAATGAATGCAGATTTGCGAATGTTCAATCCGGATCCAAAGTACAAATCATAGGTGCTGGCTAAGACGTGTCGAGACGTAGCGCAACAAGGTGAAAATAAAGGACGGTGGAAAGAACTCACAGAACAAGCAAATAGCCTGGATTTTTTATTTTTCCTGAATTTTTCTGTGATTTTTCCAAAAGGCACTAGTAGGAATCAAACTTTTTAATTTTTTCACTATTTTTTTTTAAATTTTCCTCTGAACACAGATCAAAAAAAGATGCAACCACAAAAATTAGCACCTACAACAGAGGTGGGATGTGGTCTACAGAAATACAACACGTTCTTTGAAAAGCATGCAAAAACTTTGACAATTTTTTATCTTTATTTTCTGGATTTTTTTTGGCAATTTTGATGAAACCAAACAGGGCAAAGACAAAGTGGCGAACCAATCTATTGTCGACCGTGGGTAACAGTTGCAAGATGAACCTGTGCTAACAGAAGAATATGTGGAGCGATGGGTTGGCACACAATATGACAGCAAGGATTAGCAATTAACGAATGCAGATTAACGATTGTTCAATCTGGATCCAAAGTACAAATCACAGGTGCTGGCTAAGACGTGTCGAGACATAGCGCAACAAGGTGAAAACAAAAGACGATGGAAAGAACTCACAGAACAAGCAAATCGCCCGGATTTTTTCTTTGTCCTAAATTTTTCCCTGATTTTTCCAAAAGGCACTAGTAGGAATCAAAATTTTTTTATTTTTTCACTATTTTTTAATATTTTTCTCTGAACACAGATCAAAAAAACAAGCAACCACAAAAATTGGCACCTACAACTGAGGTGGGATATGGTCTACAGAAATACAACACGTTCTATGAAAAGCGTGCAAAAACTTTGACAATTTTTTTCTTTATTTTCCCAAATTTTTTTGGCAATTTTGATGAAACCAAACATGGCAAAGCCAAATGTGGCGAACCAATCTGTTGTTGAGCATGGGTAACAGTTGCAAGATGAACCTGTGCTGATAGAATAATATGTGGAGCTATGGGTTGGCACCTAATATGACAGCAAGGATTAGCAATTAACTAATGCAAATTTGCGGTTGTTCAATTTGGATCTAAAGTACAAATCACAGGTGCTGGCTAAGACGTGTCGAGACGTAGCGCAACAAGGTGAGAATAAAGGACGATGGAAAGAACTCACAGAACAAGCAAATAGCCCGGATTTTCCTTTTTTCCTGAATTTTTCCCTGATGTTTCCAAAAGGCACTAGTAGGAATCAAACTTTTTAATTTTTTCACTAATTTTTTTATATTTTTCTCTAAACAAGGATAAAAAAGATGCAACCACAAAAATTGGCTCCTACAATTGAGGTGGGATGTGGTCTACAGAAATACAGCATGTTCTTTGAAAAGCGTGTAAAAACTTTGACAATTTTTTTTCTTTATTTTCCTAAATTTTTTGGCAATTTTGATAAAACCAAACAGGGCAAAGCCAAAGTGGCCAAACAATCTATTGTTGAGCGTGGATAACAGTTGCAAGATGAACCTGTGCTGACAGAAGAATATGTGGAGCTACGGGTAGGCACACAATATGACAGCAAGGATTAGCAATTGATGAATGCAGATTAGCGAATGTTCAATCCGGATCCAAGGTACAAATCATAGGTGCTTGCTAAGACGTGTCGAGACGTTGCGCAACAAGGTGAAAATAAAGGACGATGGAAAGAACTCACAGAACAAGCAAATAGCCCGGATTTTTCCTTTTTCCTAAATTTTCCCTGATTTTTCCAAAAGGCACTAGTAGGAATCAAACTTTTTAATATTTTCACTATTTTTTTATATTTTTCTCTGAACACAGATCAAAAAAAGATGCAACCACAAAAATTGGCACCTACAACTGAGGTGGGATGTGGTCTACAGAAATACAACACGTTCTGTGAAAAGCGTACAAAAACTTTGATAATTTTTTATCTTTATTTTTCCAAACTTTTTTGGCAATTTTGATGAAACCAAACAGGGCAAAGCCAAAGTGGTGAACCAATCTATTGTTGAGCGTGGGTAACAATTGCAAGATGAACCTGTGCTAACAGAAGAATATGTGGAGCTATGGGTTGGCACACAATATGACAACAAGGATTAGCAATTAACGAATGCAGATTAGCGATTGTTCAATCTGGATCCAAAGTACAAATCACAGGTACTGGCTAAGACGTGTCAAGACATAGTGCAACAAGGTGAAAACAAAGGACGATGGAAAGAACTCACAGAACAAGCAAATCACCCGGATTTTTCTTTTTTCCTAAATTTTTCCAGATTTTTCCAAAAGGCACTAGTAGGAATCAAACTATTTTATTGTTTCACTATTTTTTTATATTTTTCTCTGAACAAGGATCAATAAAAGATGCAACCATAAAAATTGGCCCCTACAACTGAGGTGCGATGTGGTCTATAGAAATACAGCACGTTCTGTGAAAAGCGTGCAAAAACTTTGACAATTTTTTATCTTTGTTTTCCCAAAAATTTTTAGCAATTTTGAAGAAACCAAATAGGGCAAAGCCAAAGTGGCGAACCAATCTATTGTTGACCGTGGGTAACAGTTGCATGATGAACCTGTGCTGACAGAAGAATATGTGGAGCTATGGGTAGGCACACAATATGACAGCAAGGATTAGCAACTAACGAATGCAGATTAGCGATTGTTCAATCTGGATCCAAAGTACAAATCACAGGTGCTGGCTAAGACGTGTCGAGACATAGCGCGACAAGGTGAAAACAAAGGACGATGGAAAGAACTCACAGAACAAGCAAATAGCCCGGATTTTTCTTTTTTCCTGAATTTTTCCCTGATTTTTCCAAAAGGCACTAGTAGGAATCAAACTTTTTTATTTTTTCACTAATTTTTTTATATTTTTCTCTAAACAAGGATAAAAAAGATGCAACCACAAAAATTGGCTCCTACAATTGAGGTGGGATGTGGTCTACAGAAATACAGCATGTTCTTTGAAAAGCGTGTAAAAACTTTGACAATTTTTTTTCTTTATTTTCCTAAATTTTTTGGCAATTTTGATGAAACCAAACAGGGCAAAGCCAAAGTGGCCAAACAATCTGTTGTTGAGCGTGGATAACAGTTGCAAGATGAACCTGTGCTGACAGAAGAATATGTGGAGCTACGGGTAGGCACGCAATATGACAGCAAGGATTAGCAATTGATGAATGCAGATTAGCGAATGTTCAATCCGGATCCAAGGTACAAATCATAGGTGCTTGCTAAGACGTGTCGAGACGTTGCGCAACAAGGTGAAATTAAAGGACGATGGAAAGAACTCACAGAACAAGCAAATAGCCCGGATTTTTCCTTTTTCCTAAATTTTCCCTGATTTTTCCAAAAGGCACTAGTAGCAATCAAACTTTTTAATATTTTCACTATTTTTTTACATTTTTCTCTGAACACAGATCAAAAAAAGATGCAACCACAAAAATTGGCACCTACAACTGAGGTGGGATGTGGTCTACAGAAATACAACACGTTCTGTGAAAAGCGTACAAAAACTTTGATAATTTTTTATCTTTATTTTCCCAAACTTTTTTGGCAATTTTGATGAAACCAAACAGGGCAAAGGCAAAGTGGTGAACCAATCTATTGTTGAGCGTGGGTTACAATTGCAAGATGAACCTGTGCTAACAGAAGAATATGTGGAGCTATGGGTTGGCACACAATATGACAGCAAGGATTAGCAATTAACGAATGCAGATTAGCGATTGTTCAATCTGGATCCAAAGTACAAATCACAGGTACTGGCTAAGACGTGTCGAGACATAGTGCAACAAGGTGAAAACAAAGGACGATGGAAAGAACTCACAGAACAAGCAAATCACCCGGATTTTTCTTTTTTCCTAAATTTTTCCTGATTTTTCCAAAAGGCACTTGTAGGAATCAAACTATTTTATTGTTTCACTATTTTTTTTATATTTTTCTCTGAACAAGGATCAATAAAAGATGCAACCATAAAAATTGGCACCTACAACTGAGGTGCGATGTGGTCTGTAGAAATACAGCACGTTCTGTGAAAAGCGTGCAAAAACTTTGATAATTTTTTATCTTTATTTTCCCAAAATTTTTTAGCAATTTTGAAGAAACCAAATAGGGCAAAGCCAAAGTGGTGAACCAATCTATTGTTGACCGTGGGTAACAGTTGCATGATGAACCTGTGCTGATAGAAGAATATGTGGAGCTATGGGTAGGCACACAATATGACAGCAAGGATTAGCAATTAACGAATGCAGATTAGCGATTGTTCAATCTGGATCCAAAGTACAAATCACAGGTGCTGGCTAAGACGTGTCGAGACGTAGCGCGACAAGGTGAAAACAAAGGACGATGGAAAGAACTCACAGAACAAGCAAATAGCCCAGATTTTTCTTTTTTCCTGAATTTTTCCCTGATTTTTCCAAAAGGCACTAGTAGGAATCAAACTTTTTTATTTTTTCACTAATTTTTTTATATTTTTCTCTAAACAAGGATAAAAAAGATGCAACCACAAAAATTGGCTCCTACAATTGAGGTGGGATGTGGTCTACAGAAATACAGCATGTTCTTTGAAAAGCGTGAAAAAACTTTGACAATTTTTTTTCTTTATTTTCCTAAAATTTTTTGGCAATTTTGATGAAACCAAACAGGGCAAAGCCAAAGTGGCCAAACAATCTGTTGTTGAGCGTGGATAACAGTTGCAAGATGAACCTGTGCTGACAGAAGAATATGTGGAGCTACGGGTAGGCACGCAATATGACAGCAAGGATTAGCAATTGATGAATGCAGATTAGCGAATGTTCAATCCGGATCCAAGGTACAAATCATAGGTGCTTGCTAAGACGTGTCGAGACGTTGCGCAACAAGGTGAAATTAAAGGACGATGGAAAGAACTCACAGAACAAGCAAATAGCCCGGATTTTTCCTTTTTCCTAAATTTTCCCTGATTTTTCCAAAAGGCACTAGTAGCAATCAAACTTTTTAATATTTTCACTATTTTTTTACATTTTTCTCTGAACACAGATCAAAAAAAGATGCAACCACAAAAATTGGCACCTACAACTGAGGTGGGATGTGGTCTACAGAAATACAACACGTTCTGTGAAAAGCGTACAAAAACTTTGATAATTTTTTATCTTTATTTTCCCAAACTTTTTTGGCAATTTTGATGAAACCAAACAGGGCAAAGGCAAAGTGGTGAACCAATCTATTGTTGAGCGTGGGTTACAATTGCAAGATGAACCTGTGCTAACAGAAGAATATGTGGAGCTATGGGTTGGCACACAATATGACAGCAAGGATTAGCAATTAACGAATGCAGATTAGCGATTGTTCAATCTGGATCCAAAGTACAAATCACAGGTACTGGCTAAGACGTGTCGAGACATAGTGCAACAAGGTGAAAACAAAGGACGATGGAAAGAACTCACAGAACAAGCAAATCACCCGGATTTTTCTTTTTTCCTAAATTTTTCCTGATTTTTCCAAAAGGCACTTGTAGGAATCAAACTATTTTATTGTTTCACTATTTTTTTTATATTTTTCTCTGAACAAGGATCAATAAAAGATGCAACCATAAAAATTGGCACCTACAACTGAGGTGCGATGTGGTCTGTAGAAATACAGCACGTTCTGTGAAAAGCGTGCAAAAACTTTGATAATTTTTTATCTTTATTTTCCCAAAATTTTTTAGCAATTTTGAAGAAACCAAATAGGGCAAAGCCAAAGTGGTGAACCAATCTATTGTTGACCGTGGGTAACAGTTGCATGATGAACCTGTGCTGATAGAAGAATATGTGGAGCTATGGGTAGGCACACAATATGACAGCAAGGATTAGCAATTAACGAATGCAGATTAGCGATTGTTCAATCTGGATCCAAAGTACAAATCACAGGTGCTGGCTAAGACGTGTCGAGACGTAGCGCGACAAGGTGAAAACAAAGGACGATGGAAAGAACTCACAGAACAAGCAAATAGCCCAGATTTTTCTTTTTTCCTGAATTTTTCCCTGATTTTTCCAAAAGGCACTAGTAGGAATCAAACTTTTTTATTTTTTCACTAATTTTTTTATATTTTTCTCTAAACAAGGATAAAAAAGATGCAACCACAAAAATTGGCTCCTACAATTGAGGTGGGATGTGGTCTACAGAAATACAGCATGTTCTTTGAAAAGCGTGAAAAAACTTTGACAATTTTTTTTCTTTATTTTCCTAAATTTTTTGGCAATTTTGATGAAACCAAACAGGGCAAAGCCAAAGTGGCCAAACAATCTGTTGTTGAGCGTGGATAACAGTTGCAAGATGAACCTGTGCTGACAGAAGAATATGTGGAGCTACGGGTAGGCACACAATATGACAGCAAGGATTAGCAATTGATGAATGCAGATTAGCGAATGTTCAATCCGGATCCAAGGTACAAATCATAGGTGCTTGCTAAGACGTGTCGAGACGTTACGCAACAAGGTGAAAGTAAAGGACGATGGAAAGAACTCACAGAACAAGCAAATAGCCCGGATTTTTCCTTTTTCCTAAATTTTCTCCGATTTTTTCCAAAAGGCACTAGTAGCAATCAAACTTTTTAATATTTTCACTATTTTTTTATATTTTTCTCTGAACACAGATCAAAAAAAGATGCAACCACAAAAATTGGCACCTACAACTGAGGTGGGATGTGGTCTACAGAAATACAACACGTTCTGTGAAAAGCGTACAAAAACTTTGATAATTTTTTATCTTTATTTTCCCAAACTTTTTTGGCAATTTTGATGAAACCAAACAGGGCAAAGGCAAAGTGGTGAACCAATCTATTGTTGAGCGTGGGTAACAATTGCAAGATGAACCTGTGCTAACAGAAGAATATGTGGAGCTATGGGTTGGCACACAATATGACAGCAAGGATTAGCAATTAACGAATGCAGATTAGCGATTGTTCAATCTGGATCCAAAGTACAAATCACAGGTACTGGCTAAGACGTGTCGAGACATAGTGCAACAAGGTGAAAACAAAGGACGATGGAAAGAACTCACAGAACAAGCAAATCACCCGGATTTTTCTTTTTTCCTAAATTTTTCCTGATTTTTCCAAAAGGCACTAGTAGGAATCAAACTATTTTATTGTTTCACTATTTTTTTTATATTTTTCTCTGAACAAGGATCAAAAAAAGATGCAACCATAAAAATTGGCACCTACAACTGAGGTGCGATGTGGTCTACAGAAATACAGCACGTTCTGTGAAAAGTGTGCAAAAACTTTGACAATTTTTTATCTTTGTTTTTCCAAAATTTTTTAGCAATTTTGAAGAAACCAAATAGGGCAAACCCAAAGTGGCGAACCAATATATTGTTGACCGTGGGTAACAGTTGCATGATGAACCTGTGCTGACAGAAGAATATGTGGAGCTATGGGTAGGCACACAATATGACAGCAAGGATTAGCAATTAACGAATGCAGATTAGCGATTGTTCAATCTGGATCCAAAGTACAAATCACAGCTGCTGGCTAAGACGTGTCGAGACGTAGCGCGACAAGGTGAAAACAAAGGACGACGGAAAGAACTCACAGAACAAGCAAATAGCCTGGATTTTTCTTTTTTCCTTAATTTTTTCCTAATTTTTCCAAAAGGCACTAGTAGGAATCAAACTGTTTTATTTTTTCACTATTCTTTTATATTTTTCTCTGAACAAGGATCAAAAAAAAGATGCGACCACAAAAATTGGCACCTACAACTGAGGTGGGATGTGGTCTACAGAAATACAACACGTTATGTGAAAAGCGTACAAAAACTTTGATAATTTTTTATCTTTATTTTCCCAAATTTTTTGGCAATTTTGATGAAACCAAACAGGGCAAAGCCAAAGTGGTGAACCAATCTATTTTTGAGCGTGGGTAACAATTGCAAGATGAACCTGTGCTAACAGAAGAATATGTGGAGCTATGGGTTGGCACACAATATGACAGCAAGGATTAGCAATTAACGAATGCAGATTAGCGATTGTTCAATCTGGATCCAAAGTACAAATCACAGGTGCTGACTAAGACATGTCGAGACATAGCGCAACAAGGTGAAAACAAAGGACGATGCAAAGAGCTCACAGAACAAGCAAATCACCCGGATTTTTCTTTTTTCCTAAATTTTTCCTGATTTTTCCAAAAGGCACTAGTAGGAATCAAACTATTTTATTTTTTCACTATTTTTTTTATATTTTTCTCTGAACAAGGATCAAAAAAAGATGCAACCATAAAAATTAGCACCTACAACTGAGGTGGGATGTGGTCTACAGAAATACAGCACGTTCTGTGAAAAACGTGCCAAAACTTTGACAATTTTTTTTCTTTATTTTCCCAAAATTTTTCAGCAATTTTGAAGAAGCCAAACAGGGCAAAGCCAAAGTGGCGAACCAATCTATTGTTGACCGTGGGTAACAGTTGCATGATGAACCTGTGCTGACAGAAGAATATGTGTAGCGATGGGTTGGCACACAATATGACAGCAAGGATTTGCAATTAACGAATGCAGATTAGCGATTGTTCAATCTGAATCCAAAGTACAAATCACAGGTGCTGGCTAAGACGTGTCGAGACATAGTGCAACAAGGTGAAAACAAAGGACGATGGAAAGAACTCACAGAACAAGCAAATCACCCGAATTTTTCTTTTTTCCTAAATTTTTCTTGATTTTTCCAAAAGGCACTAGTAGGAATCAAACTATTTTATTGTTTCACTATTTTTTTTATATTTTTCTCTGAACAAGGATCAAAAAAAGATGCAACCATAAAAATTGGCACCTACAACTGAGGTGCGATGTGGTCTACAGAAATACAGCACATTCTATGAAAAGCGTGCAAAAACTTTGACAATTTTTTATCTTTATTTTCCCAAATTTTTTTAGCAATTTTGAAGGAACCAAATAGGGCAAAGCCAAAGTGGCGAACCAATCTATTGTTGACCATGGGTAACAGTTGCATGCTGAACCTGTGCTGACAGAAGAATATGTGGAGCTATGGGTAGGCACACAATATGACAGCAAGGATTAGCAATTAACGAATGCGGATTAGCGATTGTTCAATCCGGATCCAAAGTACAAATCACAGGTGCTAGCTAAGACGTGTCGAGACGTAGCGCGACAAGGTGAAAACAAAGGACGATGGAAAGAACTCACAAAACAAGCAAATAGCCTGGATTTTCCTTTTTTCCTTAATTTTTTTCCTGATTTTTCCAAAAGGCACTAGTACGAATCAAACTGTTTTATTTTTTCACTATTTTTTTATATTTTTCTCTGAACAAGGATCAAAAAAAGATGCAACCACAAAAATTGGAACCTACAACTGAGGTGGGATGTGGTGTACACAAATACAGCACGTTTTGTGAAAAGCGTGCAAAAACTTTGACAATTTTTTGTTCTTTATTTTCCCAAATTTTTTTAGCAATTTTGAAGGAACCAAATAGGGCAAAGCCAAAGTGGCGAACCAATCTATAGTTGACCGTGGGTAACAGTTGCATGATGAACCTATGCTGACAGAAGAATATGTGGAGCTATGGGTAGGCACACAATATGACAGCAAGGATTAGCAATTAACGAATGCAGATTAGCGATTGTTCAATCTGCATCCAAAGTACAAATCATAGGTGCTGGCTAAGACGTGTCGAGACATAGTGCAACAAGGTGAAAACAAAGGACGATGAAAAGAACTCACAGAACAAGCAAATCACCCAGATTTTTCTTTTTTCCTAAATTTTTCTTGATTTTTCCAAAAGGCACTAGTAGGAATCAAACTATTTTATTTTTTCACTATTTTTTTATATTTTTCTCTGAACAAGGATCAAAAAAAGATGCAACCATAAAAATTGGCACCTACAACTGAGGTGCGATGTGTTCTACAGATATACAGCACGTTCTGTGAAAAGCGTGCCAAAACTTTGATAATTTTTATTCTTTATTTTCCCAAATTTTTTCAGCAATTTTGAAGAAACCAAATAGGGCAAAGCCAAAGTGGCGAACCAATCTATTGTTGACCGTGGGTAACAGTTGCATGATGAACCTGTGCTAACAGAAGAATACGTGGAGCTATGGGTAGGCACGCAATATGACAGCAAAGATTAGCAATTAACGAATGCGGATTAGCGATTGTTCAATCCGGATCCAAGGTACAAATCATAGGTGCTGGCTAAGACGTATCGAGACGTAGCGCGACAAGGTGAAAACAAAAGACGATGGAAAGAACACACAGAACAAGCAAATAGCCTGGATTTTTCTTTTTTCCTTAATTTTTTCCTGATTTTTCCAAAAGGCACTAGTACGAATCAAACTGTTTTATTTTTTCACTATTGTTTTTATATTTTTCTTTGAACAAGGATCAAAAAAAGATGCAACCATAAAAATTGGCACCTACAACTGAGGTGGGATGTGGTGTACACAAATACAGCACGTTCTGTGAAAAGCGTGCAAAAACTTTGACAATTTTTTGTTCTTTATTTTCCCAAAATTTTTTTAGCAATTTTGATGAAACCAAACAGGGCAAAGCCAAAGTGGCGAACCAATCTATTATTGAGCGTGGGTAACAGTTGCAAGATGAACCTGTGCTGACAGAAGAATATGTGGAGCTATGGGTTGGCACACAATATGACAGCAAGGATTAGTAATTAACGAATGCAGATTAGCAATTGTTCAATCTGGATCCAAAGTACAAATCACAGGTGCTGGCTAAGACGTGTCGAGACAAAGCGCAACAAGGTGAAAACAAAGGACGATGGAAAGAACACACAGAACAAGCAAATCGCCCAGATTTTTCTTTTTTCCTAAATTTTTCTTGATTTTTCCAAAAGGCACTAGTAGGAATCAAACTATTTTAGTTTTTCACTATTTTTTTTATATTTATCTCTGAACAAGGATCAAAAAAAGATGCAACCATAAAAATTGGCACCTACAACTGAGGTGGGATGAGGTCAACAGAAATACAGCACGTTCTGTGAAAAGCGTGCCAAAACTTTGATAATTTTTTTCTTTATTTTCCCAAATTTTTTCAGCAATTTTGAAGAAACCAAACAGGGCAAAGCCAAAGTGGCGAACCAATCTATTGTTGACCGTGGGTAACAGTTGCATGATGAACCTGTGCTGACAGAAGAATATGTGGAGCTATGGGTAGGCACGCAATATGACAGCAAGGATTCGCAATTAACGAATGCGGATTAGCGATTGTTCAATCCGGATCCAAAGTACAAATCATAGGTGCTGGCTAAGACGTATCGAGACGTAGCGCGACAAGGTGAAAACAAAGGACGATGGAAAGAACTCACAGAACAAGCAAATAGCCTGAATTTTTCTTTTTTACTTAATTTTTTCCTGATTTTTCCAAAAGGCACTAGTACGAGTCAAACTGTTTTATTTTTTCACTATTTTTTTTATATTTTTCTCTGAACAAGGATCAAAAAAAGATGCAACCACAAAAATTGGCGCCTACAACTGAGGTGGGATGTGGTGTACACAAATACAGCACGTTTTGTGAAAAGCGTGCAAAAACTTTTACAATTTTTTGTTCTTTATTTTCCCAAATTTTTTTTGGCAATTTTGATGAAACCAAACAGGGCAAAGCCAAAGTGGCGAACCAATCTATTGTTGAGCGTGGGTAACAGTTGCAAGATGAGCCTGTGCTGACAGAAGAATATGTGGAGCTATGGGTTGGCACACAATATGACAGCAAGGATTAGCAATTAACGAATGCAGATTAGCGATTGTTCAATCTAGATCCAAAGTACAAATCACAGGTGCTGGCTAAGACGTGTCGAGACATGGTGCAACAAGGTGAAAACAAAGGACGATGGAAAAAACTCACAGAACAAGCAAATCGCCCGGATTTTTTCTTTTTCCTGAATTTTTCCCTGATTTTTCCTAAAGGCACTAGTAGGAATCAAACTTTTTTTTATTTTTTCACTTTTTTTTTATATTTTTCTCTGAACACGGATGAAAAAACATGCAACCACAAAAATTGGCACCTACAACTGAGGTGGGATGTGGTCTACAGAAATACAACACGTTCTGTGAAAAGCGTACAAAAACTTTGGCAATTTTGATGAAACCAAACAAGGCAAAGCCAAAGTGGTGAAACTATCTGTTATTGAGCGTGGGTAACAGTTGCAAGATGAACCTGTGCTGACAGAAGAATATGTGGAGCTATGGGTAGGCACACAATATGACAGCAAGGATAGCAATTATAGAATGCAGATTAGCGATTGTTCAATCTGGATCCAAAGTACAAATCATAGGTGCTGGCTAAGACGTGTCGAGACGTAGCGCAACAAGGTGAAAACAAAGGACGATGGAAAGAACTCATAGAACAAGCAAATCGCCCGGATTTTTCTTTTTCCTGAATTTTTCCTGTTTTTTCCAAAAGGCACTAGTAGGAATCAAACTGTTTTATTTTTTTCACTATTTTTTTATATTTTTCTCTGAACAAGGATCTAAAAAAGATGCAACCATAAAAATTGACACCTACAACTGAGGTGGGATGTGGTCTATAGAAATACAACACGTTCTGTGAAAAGTGTGCAAAAACTTTGACAATTTTTTTTCTTTATTTTCCCAATAAAATTTTGGCTATTTTGATGAAACCAAACTGGGCAAAGCCAAGGTGGCGAACCAATCTGTTGTTGAGGATGGGTAACAGTTGCAAGATCAACCTGTGCTGACAGAAGAATATGTGGAGCTATGGGTAGGCACATAATATGACAGCAAGGATTAGCAATTAACGAATGCGGATTAGCGATTGTTCAATCCGGATCCAAAGTACAAATCACAGGTGCTGGCTAAGACGTGTCGAGACGTAGCCCGACAAGGTGAAAAAAAGGATGATGGAAAGAAATCACATAACAAGCAAATAGCCTGGATTTTTCTTTTTTCCTGAATTTTTTCCTCATTTTTCCAAAAGGCACTAGTAGGAATCAAACTGTTTTATTTTTTTCACTGTTTTTTTATGTTTTTCTCTGAACAAGGATCAAAAAAGATGCAACCATAAAAATTGGCACCTACAACTGTGGTGGGATGTGGTCTACAGAAATACAGCACGTTCTGTGAAAAGCGTGCAAAAACTTTGACAATTTTTTTTCTTTATTTTCCCGAATTTTTTTTTCAATTTTGATGAAACCAAACAGGGCAAAGCCAAAGTGACGAACCAATCTATTATTGAGCGTGGGTAACAGTTGCAAGATGAACCTGTGCTGACAGATGAATATGTGGAGCTATTGGTTGGCACACAATATGACAGCAAGGATTAGCAATTAACGAATGCAGATTAGCGATTGTTTAATCTGGATCCAAAGTACAAATCACAGGTGCTGGCTAAGATGTGTCGAGACGTAGCCCGACAAGGTGAAAACAAAGGACGATGGAAAGAACTCACAGAACAAGTAAATAGCCTGGATTTTTCTTTTTTCCTGAATTTTTCCTGATTTTTCCAAAAGGCACTAGTAGGAATCAAACTGTTTTATTTTTTTCACTATTTTTTTTATATTTTTCTCAAAACAAGGATAAAAAAGATGCAACCACAAAAATTGGCACCTACAACTGAGGTGGGATGTGGTCTACAGGAATACAGCACGTTCTGTGAAAAGCGTGCAAAAACTTTGAAAATTTTTTTTCTCTATTTTCCCAATTTTTTTTTGGCAATTTTGATGAAACCAAACAGGGCAAAGCCAAAGTGGTGAACCAATCTATTGTTGAGCGTGGGTAACAGTTGCAAGATGAACCTGTGCAGACAGAAGAATATGTGGAGCTATGGGTTGGCACACAATATGACAGCAAGGATTAGCAATTAACGAATGCATATTAGTGATTGTTCAATCTGGATCTAAAGTACAAATCACAGGTGCTGGCTAAGACGTGTCGAGACATAGCGCAACAAGGTGAAAACAAAGGACAACGGAAAGAACTCACAGAACAAGCAAATCGCCCGGATTTTTTCTTTTTCCTGAATTTTTCCCTGATTTTTCCAAAAGGCACTAGTAGGAATCAAACTTTTTTTATTTTTTCACTATTTTTTTATATTTTTCTCTGAACACAGATGAAAAAAACATGCAACCACAAAAGTTGGCACCTACAACTGAGGTGGGATGTGGTCTACAGAAATACAGCACGTTCTGTGAAAAGCGTGCAAAAACTTTGATAATTTTTTTTCTTTATTTTCCCAAAAATTTTTTGGCAATTTTGATGAAACCAAACAGGGCAAAGCCAAAGTGGTGAACCAATCTATTGTTGAGCGTGGGTAACAGTTGCTAGATGAACCAGTGCTGACAGAAGATTATGTGCAGCTATGGGTTGGCACACAATATGACAGCAAGGATTAGCAATTAACGAATCCAGATTAGCGATTGTTTAATCTGGATCCAAAGTACAAATCACAGGTGCTGGCTAAGAAGTGTTGAGACATAGTGCAACAAGGTGAAAACAAAGGACGATAGAAAGAACTCACAGAACAAGCAAATCGCCCGGATTTTTTCTTTTTCCTAAATTTTTCCTATTTTTTCCAAAAGGCACTAGTAGGAATCAAACTGTTTTATTTTTTTCACTATTTTTTATATTTTTCTCTGAACAAGGATCTAAAAAAGATGCAACCATAAAAATTGGCACCTACAACTGAGGTGGGATGTGGTCTACAGAAATATAACATGTTCTGTGAAATGTGTGCGAAAACTTTGACAATTTTTTTTTCTTTATTTTCTAAAAAAAATTTCGGCTATTTTGATGAAACCAAACAGGGCAAAGCCAAAGTGGTGAACCAATCTGTTGTGGAGCATGGGTAACGGTTGCAAGATCAACCTGTGCTGACAGAAGAATATGTGGAGCTATGGGTAGGCATATAATATGACAGCAAGGATTAGCAATTAACGAATGTGGATTAGCGATTGTTCAATCCGGATCCAAAGTACAAATCACAGGTGCTGGCTAAGACGTGTCGAGACGTAGCCCGACAAGGTGAAAACAAAGGACGATGGAAAGAACTCACAGAACAAGCAAATAGCCAGGATTTTTCTTTTTTTCCTGAATTTTTTCCTGATTTTTCCAAAAGGCACTAGTAGGAATCAAACTGTTTTATTTTTTCACTGTTTTTTTATATTTTTCTCTGAACAAGGATCAAAAAAAGATGCAACCATAAAAATTGGCACCTACAACAGAGGTGGGATGTGGTCTATAGAAATATAGCACGTTCTGTGAAAAGCGTGCAAAAACTTTGACAATTTTTTTTCTTTATTTTCCTGAATTTTTTTTGGCTATTTTGATGAAACCAAACAGGGCAAAGCCAAAGTGGCGAACCAATCTGTTGTTGAGCATGGGTAACAGATGCAAGATCAACCTGTGCTGACAGAAGAATATGTGGAGCTATGGGAAGGCACACAATATGACAGCAAGGATTAGCAATTAACTTATGCGAATTAGCGATTGTTCAATCCGGATCCAAAGTACAAATCACAGGTGCTGGCTGAGACGTGTCGAGACGTAGCGCGACAAGGTGAAAACAAAGGACGATGGAAAGAACTCACAGAACAAGCAAATAGCCTCGATTTTTCTTTTTTCTTGAATTTTTTCCTGATTTTTCCAAAAGGCACTAGTAGGAATCAAACTGTTTTTTTTTCTTCACTATTTTTTATATTTTTCTCTGAACAAGGATAAAAAAAGATGCAACCATAAAAATTGGCACCTACAATTGAGGTG
This sequence comes from Saccharum spontaneum, assembly GCA_022457205.1. Taxonomy (NCBI): domain Eukaryota; kingdom Viridiplantae; phylum Streptophyta; class Magnoliopsida; order Poales; family Poaceae; genus Saccharum; species Saccharum spontaneum. Next base: position 22,037,171 of record CM039601.1, read on the forward strand.
GGATGTGGTCTATAGAAATACAACACATTCTATGAAAAGCGTGCAAAAACTTTGACAATTTTTTTTCTTTATTTTCCCGATTTTTTTTTCAATTTTGATGAAACCAAACAGGGCAAAGCCAAAGTGGCGAACCAATCTATTGTTGAGCGTGGGTAACAGTTGCAAGATGAACCTGTGCTGACAGACGAATATGTGGAGCTATAGGTTGGCACACAATATGACAGCAAGGATTAGCAATTAACGAATGCAGATTAGCGATTGTTTAATCTGGATCCAAAGTACAAATCATAGGTGCTGGCTAAGACGTGTTGAGACATAGCGCAACAAGGTGAAAAACAAAGGACGATGGAAAGAACTCATAGAACAAGCAAATCGCCCGGATTTTTCTTTTTTCCTGAATTTTTCCTCATTTTTCCAAAATGCATTAGTAGGAATCAAACTGTTTTATTTTTTTCACTATTTCTTTTATATTTTTCTCTAAACAAGGATCAAAAAAGTTGCAACCACAAAAATTGGCACCTACAACTGAGGTGGGATGTGGTCTACAGAAATACAGCACGTTCTGTGAAAAGCGTGCAAAAACTTTGACAATTTTTTTTCTTTATTTTCCCAAAATTTTTTTGGCTATATTGTTGAAACCAAACCGGGCAAAGCCAAAGTGGCGAACCAATTTGTTGTTGAGCATGGGTAACAGTTGCAAGATCAACCTGTGCTGACAGAAGATTATGTGGATCTATGGGTAGGCACACAATATGACAGCAAGGATTAGCAATTAACGAATGCGGATTAACGATTGTTCAATCCGGATCCAAAGTACAAATCATAGGTGCTGGCTAAGACGTGTCGAGACATAGCGCGACAAGGTGAAAACAAAGGACGATGTAAAGAACTCACAGAACAAGCAAATAGCCTGGATTTTTCTTCTCTCCTGAATTTTTTCCTGATTTTTCCAAAAGGCACTAGTAGGAATCAAACTGTTTTATTTTTTTCACTATTTTTTTATATTTTTCTCTGAACAAGGATCGCAAAAGATGCAACCATAAAAATTGACACCTACAACTGAGGTGGGATGTGGTCTACACAAATACAGCACATTCTGTGAAAAGCGTGCAAAAACTTTGACAATTTTTTTCTTTATTTTCCCAAAAAATTTTGGCAATTTTGATGAAACCAAACAGGGCAAAGTCAAAGTGGCGAACCAATCTGTTGTTGAGCATGGGTAACAGTTGCAAGATCAACCTGTGCTGACAGAAGAATATGTGGAGCTATTGGTAGGCACATAATATGACAGCAAGAATTAGCAATTAACGAATGCGGATTAGCGATTGTTCAATCCGGATCCAAAGTACAAATCACAGGTGCTGGCTAAGATGTGTCGAGACGTAGCCCGACAAGGTGAAAACAAAGGACGATGGAAAGAACTCACAGAACAAGTAAATAGCCTAGATTTTTCTTTTTCCTGAATTTTTTCCTTATTTTTCCAAAAGGCACTAGTAGGAATCAAACTGTTTTATTTTTTTCACTATTTCTTTATATTTTTCTCTGAACAAGGATCAAAAAAGATGCAACCATAAAAATTGGCACCTACAACTGAGGTGGGATGTGGTCTACAGAAATACAGCACGTTCTGTGAAAAGCGTGCAAGACCTTTGACAATTTTTTTTCTTTATTTTCCCGAATTTTTTTTTCAATTTTGATGAAACCAAACAGGGCAATGCCAAAGTGGCGAACCAATCTATTGTTGAGCGTGGGTAATAGTTGCAAGATGAACCTGTGCTGACAGAAGAATATGTGGAGCTATAGGTTGGCACACAATATGACAACAAGGATTAGCAATTAACGAATGCAGATTAGCGATTATTTAATCTGGATCCAAAGTACAAATCACAGGTGCTGGCTAAGACGTGTTGAGACATAGCGCAACAAGGTGAAAACAAAGGACGATGGAAAGAACTCACAGAACAAGCAAATCGCCCAGATTTTTCTTTTTTCCTGAATTTTTCCTGATTTTTCCAAAAGGCACTAGTAGGAATCAAACTGTTTTATTTTTTTCACTATTTTTTTTTATATTTTTCTCTAAACAAGGATAAAAAAGATGCAACCATAAAAATTGGCACCTACAACTGAGGTGGGATGTGGTCTACAGAAATACAGCACGTTCTGTGAAAAGCGTGCAAAAACTTTGACAATTTTTTTTCTTTATTTTCCCAAAATTTTTTTGGCTATATTGTTGAAACCAAACCGGGCAAAGCCAAAGTGGCGAACCAATTTGTTGTTGAGCATGGGTAACAGTTGCAAGATCAACCTGTGCTGACAGAAGATTATGTGGATCTATGGGTAGGCACACAATATGACAGCAAGGATTAGCAATTAACGAATGCGGATTAGCGATTGTTCAATCCGGATCCAAAGTACAAATCATAGGTGCTGGCTACGAGGTGTCGCCACATAGCGCGACAAGGTGAAAACAAAGGACGATGGAAAGAACTCATAGAACAAGCAAATAGCCTGGATTTTTCTTTTTCCTGATTTTTCCAAAAGGCACTAGTAGGAATCAAACTGTTTTAATTTTTCACTATTTTTTTATATTTTTCTCTGAACAAGGATCAGAAAAAGATGCAACCATAAAAATTGACACCTACAACTGAGGTGGGATGTGGTCTACACAAATACAGCACGTTCTGTGAAAAGCGTGCAAAAGCTTTGATAATTTTTTTTCTTTATTTTCCCAAAAAAATTTTGGCAATTTTGATGAAACCAAACAGGGCAAAGCCAAAGTGGTGAACCGATCTATTGTTGAGCGTGGGTAACAGTTGCAAGATGAACCTGTGCAGATAGAAGAATATGTGGAGCTATGGGTTGGCACACAATATGACAGCAAGGATTAGCAATTAACGAATGCATATTAGTGATTGTTCAATCTGGATCTAAAGTACAAATCACAGGTGCTGGCTAAGACGTGTCGAGACATAGCGCAACAAGGTGAAAACAAAGGACGATGGAAAGAACTCACAGAACAAGCAAATCGCCCAGATCTTTTCTTTTTCCTGAATTTTTCCCTGATTTTTCCAAAAGGCACTAGTAGGAATCAAACTTTTTTTATTTTTTCCCTATTTTTTTATATTTTTCTCTGAACACAGATGAAAAAAACATGCAACCACAAAAGTTGGCACCTACAACTGAGGTGGGATGTGGTCTACAGAAATACAGCACGTTCTGTGAAAAGCGTGCAAAAACTTTGATAATTTTTTTTCTTTATTTTCCCAATTTTTTTTGGCAATTTTGATGAAACCAAACAGGGCAAAGCCAAAGTGGTGAACCAATCTATTGTTGAGCGTGGGTAACAGTTGCAAGATGAACCAGTGCTGACAGAAGATTATGTGCAGCTATGGGTTGGCACACAATATGACAGCAAGGATTAGCAATTAACGAATCTAGATTAGCGATTGTTTAATCTGGATCCAAAGTACAAATCACAGGTGCTGGCTAAGACGTGTTGAGACATAGCGCATCAAGGTGAAAACAAAGGACGATAGAAAGAACTCACAGAACAAGCAAATCGCCCGGATTTTTCTTTTTTCCTAAATTTTTCCTATTTTTTTCAAAAGGCACTAGTAGGAATCAAACTGTTTCATTTTTTTCACTATTTTTTATATTTTTCTCTGAACAAGGATCCAAAAAAGATGCAACCATAAAAATTGGCACCTACAACTGAGGTGGGATGTGGTCTACAGAAATATAACATGTTCTGTGAAATGTGTGCAAAAACTTTGACAATTTTTTTCTTTATTTTCTAAAAAATTTTTTGGCTATTTTGATGAAACCAAACAGGACAAAGCCAAAGTGGTGAACCAATCTGTTGTTGAGCATGGGTAACGGTTGCAAGATCAACCTGTGCTGACAGAAGAATATGTGGAGCTATGGGTAGGCATATAATATAACAGCAAGGATTAGCAATTAACGAATGTGGATTAGCGATTGTTCAATCCAGATCCAAAGTACAAATCACAGGTGCTGGCTAAGACGTGTCGAGACGTAGCCCGACAAGGTGAAAACAAAGGACGATGGAAAGAACTCACAGAACAAGCAAATAGCCTGGATTTTTCTTTTTTTCCTGAATTTTTTCCTGATTTTCCAAAAGGCACAAGTAGGAATCAAACTGTTTTATTTTTTCACTATTTTTTATATTTTTCTCTGAACAAGGATCAAAAAAAGATGCAACAATAAAAATTGGCACCTACAACAGAGGTGGGATGTGGTCTATAGAAATACAGCACGTTCTGTGAAAAGCGTGCAAAAACTTTGACAATTTTTTTTTCTTTATTTTCCTGAATTTTTTTTGGCTATTTTGATGAAACCAAACAGGGCAAAGCCAAAGTGGCGAACCAATCTGTTGTTGAGCATGGGTAACAGATGCAAGATCAACCTGTGCTGACAGAAGAATATGTGGAGCTATGTTAAGGCACACAATATGACAGCAAGTATTAGCAATTAACTTATGCGGATTAGCGATTGTTCAATCCGGATCCAAAGTACAATTCACAGGTCCTGGCTAAGACGTGTCGAGACGTAGCGCGACAAGGTGAAAACAAAGGACGATGGAAAGAACTCACAGAACAAGCAAATAGCCTCAATTTTTCTTTTTTCTTGAATTTTTTCCTGATTTTTCCAAAAGGCACTAGTAGGAATAAAACTGTTTTTTTTTCTTCACTATTTTTTATATTTTTCTCTGAACAAGGATAAAAAAAGATGCAACCATAAAAATTGGCACCTACAATTGAGGTGGGATGTGGTCTATAGAAATACAACACATTCTATGAAAAGCGTGCAAAAACTTTGACATTTTTTCTTTATTTTAACGAATTTTTTGGCAATTTTGATGAAACCAAACAGGGAAAGCCAAAGTGGCGAACCAATCTATTGTTGAGCGTGGGTAACAGTTGCAAGATGAACCTGTGCTGACAGAAAAATATGTCGAGCTATGGGTTGGCACACAATATGACAACAAGGATTAGCAATTAACGAATGCAGATTAGCGATTGTTTAATCTGGAACCAAAGTACAAATCACAGGTGCTGGCTAAGACGTGTCGAGACATTGCGCAACAAGGTGAAAACAAAGGACGATGGAAAGAACTCACAGAACAAGTAAAACGCCCGGATTTTTTCTTTTTCTTGAATTTTTCCCTGATTTTTCCAAAAGGCACTAGAAGGAATCAAACTTTTTTTATTTTTTGACTATTTTTTTATATTTTTCTCTGAACACAGATCAAAAAAACATGCAACCACAAAAATTGGCACCTACAACTGAGGTGGGATGTGGTCTACACAAATACTGCACATTCTATGAAAAGCGTGCAAAAACTTTGACAATTTTTTTCTTTATTTTCCTAAATTTTTTTGGCAATTTTGATGAAACCAAACAGGGCAAAGCCAAAGTGGCGAAACAATCTGTTATTGAGCGTGGGTAACAGCTGCAAGATGAACCTATGCTGACAGAAGAATATGTGGAGCTACGGGTAGGCACACAATATGACAGCAAGGATTAGCAATTAACGAATGTAGACTTGCGATTGTTCAATCCGGATCTAAAGTACAAATGACAGGTGCTGGCTAAGATGCGTCGAGACGTACCGCAACAAGGTGAAAACAAAGGACGATGGAAAGAACTCATAGAACAAGCAAATAGCCCGGATTTTTCCGTTTTCCTGAATTTTTCCCTGGTTTTTCCAAAAGGCACTAGTAGGAATCACACTTTTTTATTTTTTCACAATTTTTTTTATATTTTTCTCTGATCATAGATCAAAAAAAATGCAACCACAAAAATTGGCACCAACAACTGAGGTGGGATGTGGTCTACAGAAATAAAGCACGTTCTGTGAAAAGCGTGCAAAAACTTTGATAATTTTTTATCTTTATTTTCCCAATTGTTTTTGGCAATTTTGTTGAAACCAAACAGGGCAAAGCCAAAGTGGCGAACCAATCTATTGTTGAGCGTGGCTAATAGTTGCAAGATGAACCTATGCTGACAGAAGAATATGTGGAGCTATGTGTTGGCACACAATATGACAGCAAGGATTAGCAATTAACGAATGCAGATTAGCGATTGTTCAATCTAGATCCAAAGTACAAATCACAGGTGCTGGCTAAGGCATGTCGAAACATAGCGCAACAAGGTGAAAACAAAGGACGATGGAAAGAACTCACAGAACAAGCAAATCGGCAGGATTTTTTCTTTTTCCTGACATTTTCCCTGATTTTTCCAAAAGGCACTAGTAGGAATCAAGCTTTTTTATTTTTTCACTATTTTTTTCATATTTTTCTCTGAACACAGATCCAAAAAACATGCAACCACAAAAATTGGCACCTACAACTGAGGTGGGATGTGGTCTACAGAAATACAGCACGTTCTGTGAAAAGCGTGCAAAAACTTTGACAATTTTTTTTCATTATTTTGCCGAATTTTCTTTGCAATTTTGATGAAACCAAACAGGGCAAAGCCAAAGTGGCGAACCAATCTATTGTTGAGCGTGGGTAACAGTTGCAAGATGAACCTGTGCTGATAGAAGTATATGTGGAGCTATGGGTTGGAACACAATATGACAGCAAGGACTAGCAATTAACGAATGCAGATTAGCGATTGCTTAATCTGGATCCAAAGTACAAATCACAGGTGCTGGCTAAGACGTGTCGAGACATAGCGCAACAAGGTGAAAACAAAGGACGATGAAAAGAACTCACAAAATATGCAAATCGCCAAGATTTTTCTTTTTCTTGAATTTTTCCTTGATTTTTCCAAAAGGCACTATTAGGAATCAAACTTTTTTTCACTATTTTTTATATTTTTCTCTGAACACAGATCAAAAAACATGCAACCACGAAAATTGGCACCTACAACTGAGGTGGGATGTGGTCTACACAAATACAACACGTTCTGTGAAAAGCGTGCAAAAATTTTGACAAATTTTTTCTTTATTTTCCCGAATTTTTTGGCAATTTTGATGAAACCAAACAGGGCAAAGCCAAAGTGATGAGCGTGGGTAACAGCTGCAAGATGAACCTGTGCTGACAGAAGAATATGTGGAGCTACGGGTAGGCAAAAAATATGACAGCAAGGATTAGCAATTAACGAATGTGGATTAGCGATTGTTCAATCAGTAACCAAAGTACAAATCACAGGTGCTGGCTAAGACGTGTCGAGACGTAGCGCAACAAGGTGAAAAGAAAGGACGATGGAAAGAACTCAGAACAAGCAAATAGCCCGGATTTTTTCTTTTTTCTAAATTTTTCCCTGATTTTTCCAAAAGGCACTAGTAGGAATCAAACTTTTTTATTTTTCCACTATTTTTTTATATTTTTCTCTAAACAAGGATAAAAAGATGCATCCACAAAAATTGGTACCTACAACTGAGGTGGGATGTGGTCTACAGAAATACAGCACCTTCTTTATTTTTCTGAATTTTTTTTGCAATTTTGATGAAACCAAACGGGGCAAAGCCAAAGTGGCGAAATAATCAGTTGTTGAGCGTGGATAACAGTTGCAAGATGAACCTGTGCTGACAGAAGAATATGTGGAGCTACGGGTAGGCACACAATATGACAGCAAGAATTAGCAATTAACGAATGAAGATTAGCGATTGTTCAATCCGGATCCAAAGTACAAATCACAGGTGCTGGCTAAAACGTGTCGAGACTTAGCGCAACAAGGTAAAAACAAAGGACGATGGAAAGAACTCATAGAACAAGCAAATAGCCAGAATTTTTCTTTTTTCCTGAATTTTTCATGATTTTTCCAAAAGGCACTATCAGGAAACAAACTTTTTTATTTTTTTCACTATTTTTTTTATATTTTTCTCTAAACAAGGATCAAAAAAAGATGCAACCATAAAAATTGGCACCTACAACTGAGGTGGGATCTGGTCTACAGAAATACAGCACGTTCTGTGAAAAGCGTGCAAAAACTTTGATAATTTTTTATCTTTATTTTCCCAAATGTTTTTGGCAATTTTGTTGAAACCAAACAGGGCAAAGCCAAAGTGGCAAACCAATCTATTGTTGAGCGTGGCTAACAGTTGCAAGATGAACCTGTGCTGACAGAAGAATATGTGGAGCTATGTGTTGGCACACAATATGACAGCAAGGATTAGCAATTAACGAATGCAGATTAGCCATTGTTCAATTTGGATCCAAAGTACAAATCACAGGTGCTGGCTAAGACGTGTCGAAACATAGCGCAACAAGGTGAAAACAAAGGACGATGGAAAGAACTCACAGAACAAGCAAATCGCCAGGATTTTTTCTTTTTCCTGACTTTTTCCCTGATTTTTCCAAAAGGCACTAGTAGGAATCAAGCTTTTTTATTTTTTCACTATTTTTTTATATTTTTCTCTGAACACAGATCCAAAAAACATGCAACCACAAAAATTGGCACCTACAACTGAGGTGGGATGTGGTCTACAGAAATACAGCACGTTTTGTGAAAAGTGTGCAAAAACTTTGACAAATTTTTTTCTTTATTTTGCCAAATTTTCTTGGCAATTTTGATGAAACCAAACAGGGCAAAGCCAAAGTGGCGAACCAATCTATTGTTGATCGTGGGTAACAGTTGCAAGATGAACCTGCGCTGATAGAAGAATATGTGGAGCTATGGGTTGGAACACAATATGACAGCAAGGACTAGCAATTAACGAATGCAGATTAGCGATTGCTTAATCTGGATCCAAAGTACAAATCACAGGTGCTGGCTAAGACGTGTCGAGACATAGCGCAACAAGGTGAAAACAAAGGACGATGGAAAGAACTCATAAAATATGCAAATCGCTAGGATTTTTTCATTTTCTTGAATTTTTCCCTGATTTTTCCAAAAGGCACTATTAGGAATCAAACTTTTTTTCACTATTTTTTTATATTTTTCATTGAACACAGATCAAGAAAACATGCGACCACGAAAATTGGCACCTACAACTGAGGTGCGATGTGGTCTACACAAATACAGCACGTTTTGTGAAAAGCGTGCAAAAACTTTGACAATTTTTTTCTTTATTTTCCCGAATTTTTTGGCAATTTTGATGAAACCAAACAGGGCAAAGCCAAAGTGATGAGCGTAGGTAACAGCTGCAAGATGAACCTATGCTGACAGAAGAATATGTGGAGCTACGGGTAGGCACACAATATGACAGCAAGGATTAGCAATTAACGAATGTGGATTAGCGATTGTTCAATCAGGAACCAAAGTACAAATCACAGGTGTTGGATAAGACGTGTCGAGACGTAGTGCAACATGGTGAAAAGAAAGGACGATGGAAAGAACTCACAGAACAAGCAAATAGCCCCGATTTTTTCTTTTTTCTAAATTTTTCCCTGATTTTTCCAAAAGGCACTAGTAGGAATCAAACTTTTTTATTTTTCCACTATTTTTTATATTTTTCTCTAAACAAGGATAAAAAGATGAAACCACAAAAATTAGTACCTACAACTGAGGTGGGATGTGGTCTACAGAAATACAGCACCTTCTTTATTTTTCTGAATTTTTTTTGCAATTTTGATGAAACCAAACGGGGCAAAGCCAAAGTGGCAAAATAATCTGTTGTTGAGCGTGGATAACAGTTGCAAGATGAACCTATGCTGACCGAAGAATATGTGGAGCTACGGGTAGGCACACAATATGACAGCAAGGATTAGCAATTAACGAATGCAGATTAGCGATTGTTCAATCCGGATCCAAAGTACAAATCACAGGTGCTGGCTAAGACGTGTCGAGACGTAGCGCAACAAGGTGAAAACAAAGGACGATGGAAAGAACTCATAGAACAGGCAAATAGCCAGAATTTTTCTTTTTTCCCGAATTTTTCCTGATTTTTCAAAAAGGCACTATCAGGAAACAAACTGTTTTATTTTTTTCACTATTTTTTTATATTTTTCTCTAAACAAGGATCAAAAAAAGATGCAACCATAAAAATTGGCACCTACAACTGAGGTGGGTTCTGGTCTATAGAAAAGCATGCAACCATAAAATTTTTTTCTTTATTTTCCCGAATTTTTTTGGCAATTTTGATGAAACCAAACAAGGAAAGCCAAAGTGGCGAACCAATCTATTATTGAGCGTGGGTAACAGTTGCAAGATGAACCTGTCCTGACATAAAAATATGTGGAGCTATGGGTTGGCACACAATATGACAGCAAGGACTAGCAATTAACGAATGCGGATTAGCGATTGTTTAATCTGGATCCAAAGTACAAATCACAGGTGCTGGCTAAGACGTGTCGAGACATAGCGCAACAAGGTGAAAACAAAGGACGATGGAAAGAACTCACAGAACAAGCAAATCACCCGGATTTTTTCTTTTTCTTGAATTTTCCCTGATTTTTCCAAAAGGCACTAGTAGGAATCAAACTTTTTTATTTTTTCACTATTTTTTTATATTTTTTTCTGAACACAGATCAAAAAAACATGCAACCACAAAAATTGGCACCTACAACTGAGGTGGGATGTGGTCTACAAAAATACAGCACGTTCTGTGAAAAGCGTGCAAAAACTTTGACAATTTTTTTTATTTTTTCGATTTTTTTGGCAATTTTGATGAAACCAAACAGGGCAAAGCCAAAGTGGCAAACCAATCTATTGTTGAGCGTGGGTAACAGTTGCAAGATGAACCAGTGCTGATAGAAGAATATGTGGAGCTATGGGTTGGCACTTAATATGACATCAAGGATTAGCAATTAACAAATGCAAATTAGTGATTGTTCAATCTGGATCCAAAGTATAAATCACAGGTGTTGGCTAAGACGTGTCGAGACATAGCGCAACAAGGTGAAAACAAAGGACGATGGAAAGAACTCACAGAACAAGCAAATCGCTCGGATTTTTCCTTTTTCCTGAATTTTTCCTTGATTTTTCCAAAAGGCACTAGTTGGAATCAAACTTTTTTATTTTTTCACTATTTTTTTATATTTTTCTCTGAACACAGATCGAAAAAACATGCAACCACAAAAATTGGCACCTACAACGGAGGTGGGATGTGGTCTACAGAAATACCACATTTTGTGAAAAGCATGCAAAAACTTTGACAATTTTTTTTATTTTTTCAAATTTTTTTGGCAATTTTGATGAAACCAAACAGGGCAAAGCCAAAGTGGCAAACCAATCTATTATTGAGCATGGGTAACAGTTGCAAGATAAACCTGTGTTGACAGAAGAATATGTGGAGCTATGGGTAGGCACACAATATGACAGCAAGGATTGGCAATTAACGAATGCAGATTAGCGATTGTTCAATTTGGATCTAATGTACAAATCACAGGTGCTGGCTAAGACGTGTCGAAATGTAGCGCAACAAGGTGAAAACAAAGGACGATGGAAAGAACTCACAGAACAAGCAAATAGCCCGGATTTTTCTTTTTTTCCTAATTTTTCCAAAAGGCACTAGTAGGAATCAAACTGTTTTATTTTTTCACTATTTTTTTATATTTTTCTCTGAACAAGGATCAAAAATAGATGCAACCATAAAAATTGGCACCTACAACTGAGGTGGGATGTGGTCTACAGAAATACAGCACATTCTATGAAAAGCGTGCAAAAACTTTGACAATTTTTTTCTTTATTTTCCCGAATTTTTTTGGCAATTTTGATGAAACCAAACAGGGCAAAGCCAAAGTGGCGAACCAATCTATCATTGAGCATGGGTAACATTTGCAAGATGAACCTGTGCTAACAGAAGAATATGTGGAGCTATGGGTAGGCACACAATATGACAGCAAGGATTAGCAATTAACGACTGTTGATTAACGATTGTTCAATCCGGATCCAAAGTACAAATCACTGGTGCTGGCTGAGACGTGTCGAGCCGTAGCGCAACAAGGTGAAAACAAAGGATGACGGAAAGAACTCACAGAACAAGCAAGTACCCCGGATTTTTCTTTTTTCCTGAATTTTTTCCTGATTTTTCCAAAAGGCACTAGTAGGAATCAAACTGTTTTATTTTTCACTATTTTTTTTATATTTTTCTCTGAACAAGGATAACAAAAAGATGCAACCATAAAAATTGGCACCTACAACTGAGGTGGGATGTGCTCCACAGAAATACAGCACGTTATGTGAAAAGCGTGAAAAACTTTGATAATTTTTTTCTTTATTTTCCTGAATTTTTTTGGCAATTTTGATGAACCAAATAGGGCAAAGCCAAAGTGGCGCAACAATCTGTCGTTGAGGGAGGGAAACAGTTGCAAGATGAACCTGTGCTGACAGAAGAATATGTGGAGCTACGGGAAGGTACACAATATGACAGCAAGGATTAGCAATTAACGAATGCAGATTAGCGATTTTTCAATCCAGATCCAATGTACAAATCACAGGTGCTGGCTAAGACGTGTCGAGACATAGCGCAACAAGGTGAAAACAAAGGAAGATGGAAAGAACTCACAGAACAAGCAAATAGCCTAGATTTTTCTTTTCTCCTGAATTTTTTCCTGATTTTTCCAAAAGGCACTAGTAGGAATCAAACTGTTTTATTTTTTTCACTATTTTTTTAAATTTTTCTCTGAACAAGGATCAAAAAGATGCAACCATAAAGATTGGCACCTACAACTGAGGTGGGATGTGGTCTACAGAAATACAGCACGTTATATGAAAAGCGTGCAAAAATTTTGACAATTTTTTTCTTTATTTTCCTGAATTTTTTTGGCAATTTTGATGGAACCAAATAGGGCAAAGCCAAAGTGGCGAAACAATCTGTTACTGAGCGTGGGTAATAGTTGCAAGATGAACCTCTGCTGACAGAAGAATATGTGGAGCTATGGGTAGGCACACAATATGACAGCAAGGATTAGCAATTAACGAATGCAGATTAGCGATTGTTTAATCTGGATCCAAAGTACATATCACAGGTGCTGGCTAAGACATGTCGAAACGTAGCGCAACAAGGTGAAAACAAAGGACGATGGAAAGAACTCACAGAATAAGCAAATAGCCCAGATTTTTTCTTTTTCCTGAATTTTTCCCTGATTTTTCCAAAAGGCACTAGTAGGAATCAAAGTTTTCTATTTTTCACTATTTTTTTATATTTTTCTCTGAACAAGGATAAAAAAGATGCAACCACAAAAATTGGCACCTACAACTGAGGTGGGATGTGGTCTACAGAAATACAGCATGTTCTTTGAAAAGCTAGCAAAAACTTTGATAATTTTTTTCTTTGTCTTCCTGAATTTTTTTGGCAATTTTGATGAACCAAATAGGGCAAAGCCAAAGTGGCGAAACAATCTGTCGTCGAGCGAGGGTAACAGTTGCAAGATGAACCTGTGCTGACACAAGAATATGTGGAGCTACGGGTAGGTACACAATATGACAGCAAGGATTAGCAATTAACGAATGCAGATTAGCGATTTTTCAATCCGGATCCAATGTACAAATCACAGGTGCTGGCTAAGACGTGTCGAGACATAGCACAACAAGGTGAAAACAAAGGACGTTGGAAAGAACTCAGAGAACAAGCAAATAGCCTGGATTTTTCCTTTTTCCTGAATTTTTACCTGATTTTTCCAAAAGCCACTAGTAGGAATCAAACTTTTTTATTTTTTCACTATTTTTTTTATATTTTTCTCTGATCATAGATCAAAAAAAGATGTAACCACAAAAATTGGCACCTACAACTGAGGTGGGATGTGGTCTACAGAAATACAGCACGTTCTGTGAAAAGCGTGCAAAAACTTTGACAATTTTTTTTCCTTATTTTTCTGAATTTTTTTGGCAATTTTGATGAAACCAAACTGGGCAAATTCAAAGTGGCGAACCAATCTATTGTTGAGCGTGGGTAACAGTTGCAAGATGAACCTGTGCTGACAGAAGAATATGTGGAGCTATGGGTTGGCACACAATATGACAGAAAGGATTAGCAATTAACGAATACAGATTAGCGATTGTTCAATCTGGATCCAAAGTAGAAATTACAGGTGCTGGCTAAGACGTGTCGAGACGTACCGCAACAAGGCGGAAACAAAGGACGATGGAAAGAAAACACAGAACAAGCAAATAGCCCAGATTTTACCTTTTTCCTGAATTTTTCCCTGATTTTTCCAAAAGGCACTATTAGGTATCAAACTTTTTTATTTTTTCACTATTTTTTATATTTTTCTCTGAACATAGATCAAAAAACATGCAACCACAAAAATAGACACCTACAACTGAGGTGGGATGTGGTCTAAAGAAATACAGCACGTTCTGTGAAAAGCGTGCAAAAACTTTGACAATTTTTTTTTATTTTTCCGATTTTTTTGGCAATTTTGATGAAAACAAACAGGGCAAAGCCAAAGTGGCAAACCAATCTATTATTTTGCATGGGTAACAATTGCAAGATGAATCCGTGCTGATAGAAGAATATGTGGAGCTATGGGTAGGCACATAATGTGACAGCAAGGATTAGCAATTAACAAATGCAGATTAGCGATTGTTCAATTTGGATCTAAAGTACAAATCAGAGGTGCTAGCTAAGACGTGTTGAGACGTAGTGCAACAAGGTGAAAACAAAGGACGATGGAAAGAACTCACAGAACAAGCAAGTAGCCCGAATTTTTCTTTTTTCTGAATTTTTCCAAAAGGCACTAGTAGGAATCAAACTATTTTATTTTTTTCACAATTTTTTTATATTTTTCTCTGACCAAGGATCAAATAAAGATGCAACCATAAAAATTGGCACCTACAACTGAGGTGGGATGTGGTCTACAGAAATATAGCACGTTCTATGAAAAGCGTGCGAAAATTTTGACAATTTTTTTCTTTATTTTCCTAAATTTTTTGGCAATTTTGAAGAAACCAAATAGGGCAAAGCCAAAGTGGCGAAACAATCTGTTACTGAGCGTGGGTAACAGTTGCAAGATGAACCTGTGCTGACAAAAGAATATGTGGAGCTATGGTAGGCACACAATATGATAGCAAGGATTAGCAATTAACGAATACGGATTATCAATTGTTTAATCTGGATCCAAAGTACAAATCACAGGTGCTGGCTAAGACATGTCGAGACGTAGCGCAACAAGGTGAAAACAAAGGACGATGGAAAGAACTCACAAAAAAAGCAAATAGCCCGGATTTTTTCATTTTCCTGAATTTTTCCCTGATTTTTCCAAAAGGCACTAGTAGGAATCAAAGTTTTCTATTTTTCACTATTTTTTTATATTTTTCTCTGAACAAGGATAAAAAAGATACAACCACAAAAATTGGCACCTACAACTGAGGTGGGATGTGGTCTACAGAAATACAGCATGTTCTTTGAAAAGCGGGCAAAAACTTTGACAATTTTTTTTCTTTATTTTCCTGAATTTTTTTGGCAATTTTGATGAAACCAAATAGGGCAAAGCCAAAGTGGCGAAACAATCTGTTACTGAGCGTGGGTAACAGTTGCCAGATGAACCTGTGCTGATTGAAGAATATGTGGAGCTATGGGTAGGCACACAATATGACAGCAAGGATTAGCAATTAATGAATGCAGATTAGCGATTGTTTAATCTGGATCAAAAGTACAAATCACAGGTGCTGGCTAAGACGTGTCGAGACGTAGCGCAACAAGGTGAAAACAAAGGACGATGGAAAGAACTCACAGAATAAGCAAATAGCCCAGATTTTTCCTTTTTCCTGAATTTTTCCCTGATTTTTCCAAAAGGCACTAGTAGGAATCAAAGTTTTCTATTTTTCACTATTTTTTTATATTTTTCTCTGAACAAGGATAAAAAAGATGCAACCACAAAAATTGGCACCTACAACTGAGGTGGGATGTGGTCTACAGAAATACAGCACGTTCTTTGAAAAGCTAGCAAAAACTTTGATAATTTTTTTCTTTATTTTCCTGAATTTTTTTGGCAATTTTGATGAACCAAATAGGGCAAAGCCAAAGTGGCGAAACAATATGTCGTTGAGCGTGGGTAACAGTTGCAAGATGAACCTGTGCTGACAGAAGAATATGTGGAGCTATGGGTAGGTACACAATATGACAGCAAGGATTAGCAATTAACGAATGCAGATTAGCGATTTTTCAATCCGGATCCAATGTATAAATCACAGGTGCTGGCTAAGACGTGTCGAGACATAGCGCAACAAGGTGAAAACAAAGGACGTTGGAAAGAACTCAGAGAACAAGCAAATAGCCCGGATTTTTCCTTTTTCCTAAATTTTTCCCAGATTTTTTCAAAAGGCACTAGTAGGAATCAAACTTTTTTATTTTTTCACTATTTTTTTTATATTTTTCTCTAAACATAGATCAAAAAAAGATGTAACCACAAAAATTGGTACCTACAACTGAGGTGGGATGTGGTCTACACAAATACAGCACGTTCTGTGAAAAGCGTGCAAAAACTTTGACAATTTTTTTTCCTTATTTTTCTGAATTTTTTGGCAATTTTGATGAAACCAAACTGGGCAAATTCAAAGTGGTGAACCAATCTATTGTTGAGCATGGGTAACAGTTGCAAGATGAACCTATGCTGACAGAAGAATATGTGGAGCTATGGGTTGGCACACAATATGACAGCAAGGATTAGCAATTAACGAATGCAGATTAGCGATTGTTTAATCTGGATCCAAAGTACAAATTACAGGTGCTGGCTATGACGTGTCGAGACGTAGCGCAACAAGGTGGAAACAAAGGACGATGGAAAGAACACACAGAACAAGCAAATCGCCCAAATTTTTCCTTTTTCCTGAATTTTTCCCTGATTTTTCCAAAAGGCACTTGTAGGAATCAAACTTTTTTATTTTTTCACTATTTTTTATATTTTTCTCTGAACACAGATCAAAAAACATGCAACCACAAAAATAGACACCTACAACTGAGGTGGGATGTGGTCTACAGAAATACAGCACGTTCTGTGAAAAGCGTGCAAAAACTTTGACAATTTTTTTTTCTGATTTTTTTGGAAATTTTGATGAAAACAAACAGGGCAAAGCCAAAGTGGCAAACCAATCTATTGTTGTGCATGGGTAACAATTGCAAGATGAATCCGTGCTGATAGAAGAATATGTGGAGCTATGGGTAGGCACATAATATGACAGCAAGGATTAGCAATTAACGAATGCAGATTAGCGATTGTTCAATTTGGATCTAAAGTACAAATCAGAGGTGCTGGCTAAGACGTGACGAGGCGTAGCGCAACAAGGTGAAAACAAAGGACGATGGAATGAACTCATAGAACAGGCAAGTAGCCCAGATTTTTCTTTTTTCCTGAATTTTTTCCTGATTTTTCCAAAAGGCACTAGTAGGAATCAAACTATTTTATTTTTTTCACTATTTTTTTATATTTTTCTCTGACCAAGGATCAAAAAAAGATGCAACCATAAAAATTGGCACCTACAACTGAGGTGGGATGTGGTCTACAGAAATACAGCACGTTCTATGAAAACCGTGCGAAAATTTTGACAATTTTTTTCTTTATGTTCCTGAATTTTTTTGGCAATTTTGATGAAACCAAATAGGGGAAAGCCAAAGTGGCGAAACAATCTGTTACTGAGCGTGGGTAACAGTTGCAAGATGAACCTGTGCTGACAGAAGAATATGTGGAGCTATGGTAAGCACACAATATGACAGCAAGGATTAGCAATTAACGAATAAGGATTATCGATTGTTTAATCTGAATCCAAAGTACAAATCACAGGTGCTGGCTAAGACGTGTCGAGACGTAGCGCAACAAGGTGAAAACAAAGGACGATGGAAAGAACTCACAAAATAAGCAAATAGCCCGGATTTTTTCTTTTTCCTTAATTTTTCCCTGATTTTTCCAAAAGGCACAAGTAGGAATCAAAGTTTTCTATTTTTCACTATTTTTTTACATTTTTCTCTGACCAAGGATCAAAAAAAGATGCAACCATAAAAATTGGCACCTACAACTGAGGTGGGATGTGGTCTACAGAAATACAGCACGTTCTATGAAAAGCGTGCGAAAACTTTGACAATTTTTTTTCTTTATTTTCCTGAATTTTTTTGGCAATTTTGATGAAACCAAATAGGGCAAAGCCAAAGTGGTGAAACAATCTGTTACTGAGCGTGGGTAACAGTTGCAAGATGAACCTGTGCTGACAGAAGAATATGTGGAGCTACGGGTAGGTACACAATATGACAGCAAGGATTAGCAATTAACGAATGCAGATTAGCGATTTTTCAATCCGGATCCAATGTACAAATCACAGGTGCTGGCTAAGACGTGTCGAGACATAGCGCAACAAGGTGAAAACAAAGGACGTTGGAAAGAACTCAGAGAACAAGCAAATAGCCGGATTTTTCCTTTTTCCTGAATTTTTCCCTGATTTCTCCAAAAGGCACTAGTAGGAATCAAACTTTTTTATTTTTTCACTATTTTTTTATATTTTTCTTTGAACACAGATCAAAAAAAGATGCAACCACAAAAATTGGCACCTACAACTGAGGTGGGATGTGGTCTACAGAAATACAGCACGTTCTGTGAAAAGTGTGCAAAAACTTTGACAATTTTTTTTCTTATTTTTCCGAATTTTTTTGGCAATTTTAATGAAACCAAACAGGGCAAAGCCAAAGTGGCGAACCAATCTATTGTTGAGCGTGTCGAGAGGTTGCGCAACATGGTGTAAACAAAGGACGATGGAAAGAACTCACAGAACAAGCAAATAGCCCGAATTTTTCCTTCTTCCTGAATTTTTCCCTGATTTTTCCAAAAGACACTGAGGTGGGATGTGGTCTACAGAAATACAGCACGTTCAGCATGCAAAAACTTTGACAATTTTTTTCTTTTCCTGAATTTTATTGGCAATTTTGATGAAACCAAACAGGGCAAAGCCAAAGTGGCGAAAAAATCAATTGTTGAGCGTGGGTAACAGTTGCAAGATGAACCTGTGCTGACAGAAGAATATGTGGAGCTATGGGTAGGCACACAATATGACAGTAAGGATTAGCAATTAACGAATGCAGATTAGCGATTGTTGAATTCAGATCCAATGTACAAATCACAGTTGCTGGCTAAGACGTGTCGAGACGTAGCGCAACATGGTGAAAACAAAGCACAATGGAAAGAACTCACAGAACAAGCAAATAGCCCACATTTTTTCTTTTTCCTGAATCTTTCTCTGATTTTTCCAAAAGGCACTAGTAGAAATCAAACTTTTAAAATTTTTCACTATTTTTTTTATATTTTTCTCTGAACAAGGATCAAAAAAAGATGCAACCACAAAAATTGGCACCTACAACTGAGGTGGGATGTGGTCTACAGAAATACAACACTTTCTCTGAAAAGCGTGCAAAAACTTTGACAAATTTTTTTCTTTAATTTCCTAAATTCTTTTGGCAATTTTGATGAAACCAAACAGGGCAAAGCCAAAGTGGTGAAACAATCTGTCGCTGAGCATGGGTAACAGTTGCAAGATGAACATGTGCTGACAGAAGAATATGTGGAACTATGGGTAGGCACACAATATGACAGCAAGGATTAGCAATTAACGAATGCAGATTAGCGATTGTTCAATCCAGATCCATAGTACAAATCACAGGTGCTGGCTAAGATGTGTCGAGACGTTGCGCAACAAGGTGTAAACAAATGACGATGGAAAGAACTCACAGAACAAGCAAATAGCCCAATTTTTTCCTTGTTCCTGAATTTTTCCCTGATTTTTCCAAAAGGCACTAGTAGGAATCAAACTTTTTTATTTTTTCACTATTTTTTTTATATTTTCTCGGAACAAGGATAAAAAAAGAAGCAACCACAAAAATTGGCACCTACAACTGAGGTGGGATGTGGTCGACAGAAATACAACACGTTCAACATGCAAAAACTTTGACAATTTTTTTCTTTATTTTCCCGAATTTTATTGGCAATTTTGATGAAACCAAACAGGGCAAAGCCAAAGTGGCGACAAAATCTATTCTTGAGCGTGGGTAACATTTGCATGATGAACCTGTGCTGACAGAAGAATATGTGGAGCTATAGGTAGGCACACAATATGACAGCAAGGATTAGCAATGAACGAATGCAGATTAGCGATTGTTCAATCCAGATCCATAGTACAAATCACAGGTGCCGGCTAAGACGTGTCGAGACGTTGCGCAACAAGGTGTAAACAAATGACGATGGAAAGAACTCACAGAACAAGCAAATAGCCCAATTTTTTCCTTGTTCCTGAATTTTTCCCTGATTTTTCCAAAAGGCACTAGTAGGAATCAAACTTTTTATTTTTTCACTATTTTTTTTATATTTTCTCGGAACAAGGATAAAAAAAGATGCAACCACAAAAATTGGCACCTACAACTGAGGTGGGATGTGGTCGACAGAAATACAACACGTTCAACATGCAAAAACTTTGACAATTTTTTTCTTTATTTTCCCGAATTTTATTGGCAATTTTGATGAAACCAAACAGGGCAAAGCCAAAGTGGCGACAAAATCTGTTCTTGAGCGTGGGTAACATTTGCAAGATGAACCTATACTGACAGAAGAATATGTGGAGCTATAGGTAGGCACACAATATGACAGCAAGGATTAGCAATTAACGAATGCAGATTAGCGATTGTTCAATCTGGATCCAAAGTACAAATCACAGGTGCTGGCTAAGACGTGTCGAGAGGTTGCGCAACATGGTGTAAACAAAGGACGATGCAAAGAACTCACAGAACAAGCAAATAGCCCGAATTTTTCCTTTTTCCTGAATTTTTCCCTGATTTTTCCAAAAGGCACTAGTAGGAATCAAACTTTTTTATTTTTTCACTATTTTTTTATATTTTTCTCAGAACAAGGATAAAAAAAGATGCAACCACAAAAATTGGCACCTATAACTGAGGTGGGATGTGGTCTACAGAAATACAGCACGTTCAGCATGCAAAAACTTTGACAATTTTTTTCTTTTCCTGAATTTTATTGGCAATTTTGATGAAACCAAATAGGGCAAAGCCAAAGTGGCGAAAAAATCTATTGTTGAGCGTGGGTAACAGTTGCAAGATGAACCTGTGCTGACAGAAGAATATGTGGAGCTATGGGTAGGCACACAATATGACAGTAAGGATTAGCAATTAACGAATGCAGATTAGCGATTGTTGAATTCAGATCCAATGTACAAATCACAATTGCTGGCTAAGACGTGTCGAGACGTAGCGCAACATGGTGAAAACAAAGCACAATGGAAAGAACTCACAGAACAAGCAAATAGCCCGCATTTTTTCTTTTTCCTGAATTTTTCTCTGATTTTTCCAAAAGGCACTAGTAGGAATCAAACTTTTAAAATTTTTCACTATTTTTTTTATATTTTTCTCTAAACAAGGATCAAAAAAAGATGCAACCACAAAAATTGGCACCTACAACTGAGGTGGGATGTGGTCTACAGAAATACAACACGTTCTCTGAAAAGCGTGCAAAAACTTTGACAAATTTTTTTCTTTAATTTCCGAAATTTTTTTAGCAATTTTGATGAAACCAAACAGGGCAAAGCCAAAGTGGTGAAACAATCTGTTGGTAAGCATGGGTAACAGTTGCAAGATGAACATGTGCTGACAGAAGAATATGTGGAACTATGGGTAGGCACACAATATGACAGCAAGGATTAGCAATTAACGAATACAGATTAGCGATTGTTCAATCCAGATCCATAGTACAAATCACAGGTGCTGGCTAAGACGTGTCGAGACGTTGCGCAACAAGGTGTAAACAAATGACGATGGAAAGAACTCACAGAACAAGCAAATAGCCCAATTTTTTCCTTGTTCCTGAATTTTTCCCTGATTTTTCCAAAAGGCACTAGTAGGAATCAAACTTTTTTATTTTTTCACTATTTTTTTATATTTTCTCGGAACAAGGATAAAAAAAGATGCAACCACAAAAATTGGCACCTACAACTGAGGTGGGATGTGGTCGACAGAAATACAACACGTTCAACATGCAAAAACTTTGACAATTTTTTCTTTATTTTCCTGAATTTTATTGGCAATTTTGATGAAACCAAACAGGGCAAAGCCAAAGTGGCGACAAAATCTATTCTTGAGCGTGGGTAACATTTGCATGATGAACCTGTGCTGACAGAAGAATATGTGGAGCTATAGGTAGGCACACAATATGACAGCAAGGATTAGCAATTAACGAATGCAGATTAGCGATTGTTCAATCCAGATCCATAGTACAAATCACAGGTGCTGGCTAAGACGTGTCGAGACGTTGCGCAACAAGGTGTAAACAAATGACGATGGAAAGAACTCACAGAACAAGCAAATAGCCCAATTTTTTCCTTGTTCCTGAATTTTTCCCTGATTTTTCCAAAAGGCACTAGTAGGAGTCAAACTTTTTTATTTTTTCAATATTTTTTTATATTTTCTCGGAACAAGGATAAAAAAAGATGCAACCACAAAAATTGGCACCTACAACTGAGGTGGGATGTGGTCGATAGAAATACAACACGTTCAACATGCAAAAACTTTGACAATTTTTTTCTTTATTTTCCCAAATTTTATTGGCAATTTTGATGAGACCAAACAGGGCAAAGCCAAAGTGGCGACAAAATCTGTTCTTGAGCGTGGGTAACATTTGCAAGATGAACCTGTGCTGACAGAAGAATATGTGGAGCTATAGGTAGGCACACAATATGACAGCAAGGATTAGCAATTAACGAATGCAGATTAGTGATTGTTCAATCTGGATCCAAAGTACAAATCACCGGTGCTGGCTAAGACGTGTCGAGAGGTTGTACAACATGGTGTAAACAAAGGACGATGCAAAGAACTCACAGAACAAGCAAATAGCCCGAATTTTTCCTTTTTCCTGAATTTTTCCCTAATTTTTCCAAAAGGCACTAGTAGGAGTCAAACTTTTTTATTTTTTCACTATTTTTTTATATTTTTCTCGGAACAAGGATAAAAAAGATGCAACCACAAAAATTGGCACCTATAACTGAGGTGGGATGTGGTCTACAGAAATACAGCACGTTCAGCATGCAAAAACTTTGACAATTTTTTTCTTTTCCTAAATTTTATTGGCAATTTTGATGAAACCAAACAGGGCAAAGCCAAAGTGGCGAAAAAATCTATTGTTGAGCGTGGGTAACAGTTGCAAGATGAACCTGTGCTGACAAAAGAATATGTGGAGCTATGGGTAGGCACACAATATGACAGTAAGGATTAGCAATTAACGAATGCAGATTAGCGATTGTTGAATTCAGATGCAATGTACAAATCACAGTTGCTGGCTAAGACGTGTCGAGACGTAGCGCAACATGGTGAAAACAAAGCACAATGGAAAGAACTCACAGAACAAGCAAATAGCCCGCATTTTTTCTTTTTCCTGAATTTTTCTCTGATTTTTCCAAAAGGCACTAGTAGGAATCAAACTTTTATAATTTTTCACTATTTTTTTATATTTTTCACTAAACACGGATGAAAAAAAGATGCAACCACAAAAATTGGCACCTACAACTGAGGTGGGATGTGGTCTACACAAATACAACACGTTCTCTGAAAAGCGTGCAAAAACTTTGACAAATTTTTTTCTTTAATTTCCTAAATTTTTTTGGCAATTTTGATGAAACCAAACAGGGCAAAGCCAAAGTGGTGAAACAATCTGTTGCTGAGCATGGGTAACAGTTGCAAGATGAACATGTGCTGACAGAAGAATATGTGGAACTATGGGTAGGCACACAATATGACAGCAAGGATTAGCAATTAACGAATGCAGATTAGCGATTGTTCAATCCAGATCCATAGTACAAATCACAGGTGCTGGCTAAGATGTGTCGAGACGTTGCGCAACAAGGTGTAAACAAATGACGATGGAAAGAACTCACAGAACAAGCAAATAGCCCAATTTTTTCCTTGTTCCTGAATTTTTCCCTGATTTTTCCAAAAGTCACTAGTAGGAATCAAACTTTTTTATTTTTTTCACTATTTTTTTATATTTTCTCGGAACAAGGATAAAAAAAGATGCAAACACAAAAATTGGCACCTACAACTGAGGTGGGATGTGGTCGACAGAAATACAACACGTTCAACATGCAAAAACTTTGACAATTTTTTTCTTTATTTTCCCGATTTTTTTAGCAATTTTGATGAAACCAGACAGGGCAAGGCCAAAATGGTGAAACAATCTATTGCGGAGCGTGGATCAAAGCCAAAGTGGCGACAAAATCTGTTCTTGAGCGTGGGTAACATTTGCATGATGAACCTGTGCTGACAGAAGAATATGTGGAGCTATGGGTAGGCACACGTTATGACAACAAGGATTAGCAATTAACGAATGCAGATTAGCGATTGTTCAATCCAGATCCATAGTACAAATCACAGGTGCTGGCTAAGACGTGTCGAGACGTTGCGCAACAAGGTGTAAACAAAGGACGTTGGAAAGAACTCAGAGAACAAGCAAATAGCCCGGATTTTTCCTTTTTCCTGAATTTTTCCCTGATTTCTCCAAAAGGCACTAGTAGGAATCAAACTTTTTTATTTGTTCACTATTTTTTTATATTTTTCTCTGACCACAGATCAAAAAAAGATGCAACCACAAAAATTGGCACCTACAACTAAGGTGGGATGTGGTCCACAGAAATACAACACATTCAGCATGCAAAAATTTTGACATTTTTTTCTTTATTTTCCCGAATTTTATTGGCAATTTTGATGAAACCACACAGGGCAAAGCCATAGTGGCGACAAAATCTGTTCTTGAGCGTGGGTGACATTTGCAAGATGAACCTGTGCAGACAGAAGAATATGTGGAGCTACAGGTAGGCACACAATATGACAGCAAGGATTAGCAATTAACGAATGCAGATTAGCGATTGTTCAATCCAGATCTAATGTACAAATCACAGGTGGTGGCTAAGACGTGTCGAGACATAGTGCAACAAGGTGAAAACAAAAGACGACGGAAAGAACTCACAGAACAAGCAAATAGCCCAATTTTTTCCTTGTTCCTGAATTTTTCCATGATTTTTCCAAAAGGCACTAGTAGGAATCAAACTTTTTTATTTTTTCACTATTTTATTTATATTTTTCTGGGAACAAGGATAAAAAAAGATGCAACCACAAAAATTGGCACCTACAACTGAGGTGGGATGTGGTCTACAGAAATACAACACGTTCAGCATGCAAAAACTTTGACAATTTTTTTCTTTATTTTCCCGAATTTTATTGGCAATTTTGATGAAACCAAACAGGGCAAAGCCAAAGTGGTGACAAAATCTGTTCTTGAGCGTGGGTAACATTTGCAAGATGAACCTGTGCTGACAGAAAAATATGTGGAGCTACGGGTAGGCACACAATATGACAGCAAGGATTAGCAATTAACGAATGTAGATTAGTGATTGTTCAAGCCAGATCCAAAGTACAAATCACAGGTGCTAGATAAGACGTGTCGAGACGTAGTGCAACAAGGTGAAAACAAAAGACGATGGAAAGAACTCACAGAACAAGCAAATAGCTCAGATTTTTCCTTTTTCCTGAATTTTTCCCTGATTTTTCCAAAAGTCATTAGTAGGAATCAAACTTTTTAATTTTTTTCTCTATTTTATTTATATTTTTCTTGGAACAAGGATAAAAAAAGATACAACCACAAAAATTGGCACTTACAACTGAGGTGGGATGTAGTCTACAGAAATACAGCACGTTCTCTGAAAAGCGTGCAAAAACTTTGACAATTTTCTTCTTTATTTTCCTGAATTTTTTTAGTAATTTTGATGAAACCAGACAGGGCAAAGCCAAAGTGGCAAAACAATCTATTGCTGAGCGTGGGTAACAGTTGCAAGATGAACCTGTGCTGACAGAAGAATATGTGGAGCTATGGGTTGGCACACAATATGACAGCAAGGATTAGCAATTAATGAATGTAGATTAGCGATTGTTCAATCCGGATCCAAAGTACAAATCACAGGTGCTGGCTAAGACATGTCGAGATTTTTCCAAAAGGCACTAGTAGAAATCAAACTTTTAAATTTTTCCATTGTTTTTTATATTTTTCTTGGAACAAGGATCAAAAAAGATGCAACCACAAAAATTGGCACCTACAAATGAGGTGGGATGTGGTCTACACAAATACATCACATTTTCTGAAAAAGCGTGCAAAAACTTTGACATTTTTTTTCTTTAATTTCCCAAATTTTTTTTGGCAATTTTTATGAAACCTAATAGGGCAAAGCCAAAGTGGCGAAACAATCTATTGTTGAGCGTCGGTAATACAGCACGTTCAGCATGCAAAAACTTTAACAATTTTATTTCTTTATTTTCCTAAATTTTTTTGGCAATTTTGATGAAACCAAACAGGGCGAAAAAATCTATTGCTGAGCGTGGGTAACAGTTTCAAGATGAACCTCTGCTGATAGAAGAATATGTGGAGCTATGGGTAGGCACACATTATGACAGCAAGGATTAGCAATTAACGAATGCAGATTAGCGATTGTTCAATCCGGATCCAAAGTACAAATCACAGATGTTGGATAAGACGTGTCGAGACGTAGCGCAACAAGGTGAAACCAAACAAAGGACGATGGAAAGAACTCATAGAACAAGCAAATAGCCCGGATTTTTCCTTTTTCCTGAATTTTTCCCTGATTTTTCCAAAAGGCACTAGTAAGAATCAAACTTTTTAATTTTTTCACTATTTTTTATATTTTTCTCTGAACACGGATAAATAAAAGATGCAACCACAAAAGTTGGCACCTACAACTGAGGTGGGATGTGGTCTACAGAAATACAGCATGTTTTATGAAAAAGCGTGCGAAAACTTTGACAATATTCTTCTTTATTTTCCTGAATTTTTTTGGCAATTTTGATGAAACCAAACAGGGCAAAGCCAAAGTGGTGAAACAATCTGTTGCTGAGCGTGGGTAACAGTTGCAAGATGAACCTTTGCTGACAGAAGAGTATGTGGAGCTATGGGTAGGCACACAATATGACAGCAAGGATTAGTAATTAACGAATGTAGATTAGCGATTGTTAGATCCGGATCCAAGGTACAAATCACTGGTGCTGGCTAAGACGTGTCGAGACGTTGCGCAACAAGTGGAAACAAAGGACGATGGAAAGAACTCACAGAACAAGCAAATAGCCCGGATTTTTCCTTTTTCCTAAATTTTTCCCTGATTTTTCCAAAAGGCACTAGTAGGAATCAAACTTTTTTATTTTTTCACTATTTTTTTTATATTTTTCTCTGAACAAGGATAAAAAAGGATGCAACCACAAAAATTGGCACCTACAACTGAGGTGGGATGTAGTCTATAGAAATATAGCACGTTCAGCATGCAAAAACTTTAACAATTTTATTTCTTTATTTTCCTAAATTTTTTTGGCAATTTTGATGAAACCAAACAGGGCAAAGCCAAAGTGGCGAAAAAATCTGTTGCTGAGCGTGGGTAACAGTTTCAAGATGAACCTGTGCTGACAGAAGAATATGTGGAGCTATGGGTAGGCACACATTATGACAGATAGGATTAGCAATTAACGAATGTAGATTAGCGATTGTTCTCCGGATCCAAAGTACAAATCACAGGTGTTGGATAAGACGTGTCGAGACGTAGCGCAACAAGGTGAAAACAAAGGAAGATGGAAAGAACTCACAGAACAAGCAAATAGCCCAGATTTTTCTTTTTTCCTGAATTTTTCCCTGATTTTTCCAAAAGGCACTAGTACGAATCAAACTTTTTTATTTTTTCACTATTTTTTTTATATTTTTTTCTGAACAAGGATCAAAAAAAGATGCAACAACAAATATTGGCACCTACAACTAAGGTGGTATGTGGTCTACAGAAATGCAGCACGTTCTTTGAAAAGCATGCAAAAATTTTGACAATTTTTTTCTTTATTTTCCCGAATTTTTTTGGCAATTTTGATGAAACCAAATAGGGCATAGCCAAAGTGGCGAAACAATCTGTTGTTGAGCGTGGGTAACAGTTGCAAGATGAACCTATGCTGACAGAAGAATATGTGGAGCTACGGGTAGGCACACAATATGACAGCAAGGATTAGCAATTAACGAATGCAGATTAGCGATTGTTCAATCCGGATCCAAAGAACAAATCACAAGTGCTGGCTAAGACATGTCGAGACGTAGTGCAACAAGGTAAAAACAAAGGACGATGGAAAGAACTCATAGAACAAGCAAATAGCCCAGATTTTTCCTTTTTCCCAAATTTTTCCCTGATTTTTCCAAGAGGCACTAGTAAGAATCAAACTTTTTAATTTTTTCACTATTTTTTTATATTTTTCTCTGAACACGGATAAAAAAAGATGCAACCACAAAAATTGGCACCTACAACTGAGGTGGGATGTGGTCTACAGAAATACAGCATGTTTGTGTAAAGCGTGCAAAAACTTTGACAATTTTCTTCTTTATTTTCCTGAATTTTTATGGCAATTTTGATGAAACCAAACAGGGCAAAGCCAAAGTGGCGAAACAATCTGTTGCTATGCGTGGGTAACAGTTGCAAGATGAACTTGTGCTGACAGAAGAATATGTGGAGCTGTGGGTAGGCACACAATATGACAGCAAGGATTAGCAATTAACGAATGCAGATTAGCGATTGTTAAATCCGGATCCAAAGTACAAATCACAGGTGCTGGCTAAGACATGTCGAGACGTTGCGCAACAACGTAAAAACAAAGGACGATGGAAAGAACTCACAGAACAAGCAAATAGCCCGAATTTTTTCTTTTTCCTGAATTTTTCCCCGATTTTTCCTAAAGGCACTAGTAGGAATCAAACTTTTTTATTTTTTCACTATTTTTTTTATATTTTTCTCTGAACAAGGATAAAAAAGGATGCAACCACAAAAATTGGCACCTACAACTGAGGTGGGATGTAGTCTACAGAAATACAGCACGTTCAGCATGCAAAAACTTTAACAATTTTATTTCTTTATTTTCCTAAATTTTTTTGGCAATTTTGATGAAACCAAACAGGGCAAAGCCAAAGTGACGAAAAAATCTGTTGCTGAGCGTGGGTAACAGTTTCAAGATGAACCTGTGCTGACAGAAGAATATGTGGAGCTATGGGTAGGCACACATTATGACAGCAAGGATTAGCAATTAACGAATGCAGATTAGCGATTGTTCAATCCGGATCCAAAGTACAAATCACAGGTGTTGGATAAGACGTGTCGAGACGTAGCGCAACAAGGTGAAAACAAAGGACGATGGAAAGAACTCACAGAACAAGCAAATAGCCCAGATTTTTCTTTTTTCCTGAATTTTTCCTTGATTTTTCCAAAAGGCACTAGTACGAATCAAACTTTTTTATTTTTTCACTATTTTTTTTATATTTTTCTCTGAACAAGGATCAAAAAAAGATGCAACAACAAAAATTGGCACATACAACTAAGGTGGGATGTGGTCTATAGAAATGCTGCACGTTCTTTGAAAAGCATGCAAAAACTTTGACAATTTTCTTCTTTATTTTCCTGAATTTTTTTGGTAATTTTGATGAAACCAAACAGGGGAAAGCCAAAGTGGCGAAACAATCTGTTGCTGAGCATGGGTAACAGTTTCAAGATGAACCTGTGCTGACAGAAGAATATGTGGAGCTATGGGTAGGCACACATTATGACAGCAAGGATTAGCAATTAACGAATGCAGATTAGCGATTGTTCAATCTGGATCCAAAGTACAAATCACAGGTGCTGGCTAAGACCTGTCAACAAGGTGAAAATAAAAGGACGATGGAAAGAACTCACAGAACAAGCAAATAGCCCGAATTTTTCCTTTTTCCTGAATTTTACCCTGATTTTTCCAAAAGGCACTAGTAGGAATCAAACTTTTTTATTTTTTCACTGTTTTTTTATATTTTTATCTAAACAAGGATAAAAAAAGATGCAACCACAAAAATTGGCACCTATAACTGAGGTGAGATGTGGTCTACAGAAATACAGCACGTTCAGCATGCAAAAACTTTGATAATTTTTTTTCTTTATTTTCCTGAATTTTTTTGGCAATTTTGATGAAACCAAACAGGGCAAAGCTAAAGTGGCAAAAAAATCTATTGTTGAGCGTGGGTAACAGTTGCAAGATGAACCAGTGCTGACAGAAGAATATGTGGAGCTATGGGTATGCACACAATATGACAGTAAGGATTAGCAATTAACAAATGCAGATTAGCGATTGCTCAATCCGGATCCAAAGAATAAATCACAAGTGCTGGCTAAGACGTGTCGAGACGTAGCGCAACAAGGTAAAAACAAAACACAATGGAAAGAACTCACAGAATAAGCAAATAGCCTAGATTTTTCCTTTTTCCTGAATTTTTCCCTGATTTTTCCAAAAGGCACTAGTAGGAATCAAACTTTTTAATTTTTTCACTATTTTTATTTTATATTTTTCTCTGAACACGGATAAAAAAAAGATGCAACCACAAAAATTGGCACCTACAACTGAGGTGGGATGTGGTCTACAGAAATACAGCACGTTCTCTAAAAAATGTGCAAAAACTTTGACAATTTTCTTCATTATTTTCCTAAATTTTTTTGGCAATTTTGATGAAACCAAACAGGGGAAAGCCAAAGTGGCAAAACAATCTGTTGCTGAGCGTGGGTAACAGTTTCAAGATGAACCTATGCTGATAGAAGAATATGCGGAGCTATGGGTAGGCACACATTATGACAGCAAGGATTAGCAATTAACGAATGCAGATTAGGGATTGTTCAATCCGGATCCAAAGTACAAATCACAGGTGCTGGCTAAGACGTGTCGAGACGTTGCGCAACAAGGTGAAAACAAAGGACGATGGAAAGAACTCATAGAACAAGCAAATAGCCCGAATTTTTCCTTTTTCCTGAATTTTTCCCTGATTTTTCCAAAAGGCACTAGTAGGAATCAAACTTTTTTATTTTTTCACTATTTTTTTATATTTTTCTCTGAACACGGATCAAAAAAAATATGCAACCACAAAAATTGGCACCTACAACAGAGGTGGGATGTGGTCTACAGAAATACAGCACGTTCTCTAAAATGCATGCAAAAACTTTGATAATTTTTTTCTTTATTTTCCCAAATTTTTTTGGAAATTTTGATGAAACCAAACAAGGCAAAGCCAAAGTGACGAAACAATCAGTCATTGAGTGTGGGTAACAGTTGCAAGATGAACCTGTGCTGACAGAAGAATATGTGGAGCTACAGGTAGGCACACAATATGATAGCAAGGATTAGCAATTAACGAATGCAGATTAGCGATTGTTCAATTCGGATCCAAAGTACAAATCACAGGTGCTGGCTAAGACTTGTCGAGACGTAGCGCAACAAGGTAAAAACAAACGACGATAGAAAGAACTCACAGAACAAGCAAATAGCCTGGATTTTTCCTTTTTCCTGAATTTTTCCCTGATCTTTCCAGAAGGCACTAGTAGGAATCAAACTTTTTTTTTATTTTTTCACTATTTTTTATATTTTTCTCTGAACAAGGATCAAAAAAAGATGCAACCACAAAAATTGGCACCTACAACTGAGGTGGGATGTAGTCTATAGAAATACAGCACGTACTCTGAAAAGCATGCAAAAATTTAAAAATTTTTTTCTTTATTTTCCTGAATTTTTTTGGCAATTTTGATGAAACCAAACTGGGCAAAGCCAAAGTGGCGAAACAATCAGTCGTTGAGTGTGGGTAACAGTTGCGAGATGAACCTGTGCTGATAGAAGAATATATGGAGCTAAGGATAGGCACACAATATGATAGCAAGGATTAGCAATTAGTGAAAGTAGATTAGTGATTGTTCAATCCGAATCCAAAGTACAAATCACAGGTGCAGGCTAAGACGTGTCGAGACATAGCGCAACAAGGTGAAAACAAAGGACGATGGAAAGAACTCACAGAACAAGCAAATAGCCCGGATTTTTCCTTTTTCCTGAATTTTTCCGTGATTTTTCCAAAAGGCACTAGTAGGAATCAAACTTTTTATTTTTTCACTATTTTTTTATATTTTTCTCTGAACAAGGATCAAAAAAAGATGCAACCACAAAAATTGGCACCTACAACTGAGGTGGGATGTGGTCTACAGAGATACAACACGTTCTTTGAAAAGCATGCAAAAACTTTGACAATTTTTTTCTTTATTTTCCCAAATTTTTTCGGCAATTTTGATGAAACCAAACTAGGCGATGCCAAAGTGGCGAAATAATCTGTTGTTGAGCATGGGTAATAGTTGCAAGATGAACCTGTGCTGACAGAAGAATATGTGGAGCTATGGGTAGGCAGACAATATGACAGCAAGGATTTGCAATTAACGAATGCGGATTAGCGATTGTTTTTATCTAGATCCAAAGTACAAATCATAGATGCTAAGACATAGCGCAACAAGGTGAAAACAAAGGACGATGGAAAGAACTCACAGAACAAGCAAATAGCCTAGATTCTTCCTTTTTCCTGAATTTTTCCCTGATTTTTCCAAAAGGCACTAGTAGGAATCAAACTTTTTAATTTTTCACTATTTTTTTATATTTTTCTCTGAACACGGATCAAAAAAAATATGCAACCACAAAAATTGGCACCTACAACAGAGGTGGGATGTGGTCTACAGAAATACAGCATGTTCTCTAAAAAGCATGCAAAAACTTTGATAATTTTTTTCTTTATTTTCCCAAATTTTTTTGGAAATTTTGATGAAACCAAACAAGGCAAAGCCAAAGTGGCGAAACAATCAGTCATTGAGTGTGGGTAACAGTTGCAAGATGAACCTGTGCTGACAGAAGAATATATGGAGCTACAGGTAGGCACACAATATGATAGCAAGGATTAGCAATTAACGAATGCAGATTAGCGATTGTTCAATCCGGATCCAAAGTACAAATCACAGGTGCTGGCTAAGACTTGTCGAGACGTAGCGCAACAAGGTAAAAACAAACGACGATAGAAAGAACTCACAGAACAAGCAAATAGCCTGGATTTTTCCTTTTTCCTGAATTTTTCCCTGATCTTTCCAGAAGGCACTAGTAGGAATCAAACTTTTTTTTATTTTTTCACTATTTTTTTATATTTTTCTCTGAACAAGGATCAAAAAAAGATGCAACCACAAAAATTGGCACCTACAACTGAGGTGGGATGTAGTCTATAGAAATACAGCACGTACTCTGAAAAGCATGCAAAAACTTTAAAAATTTTTTTCTTTATTTTCCTGAATTTTTTTGGCAATTTTGATGAAACCAAACTGGGCAAAGCCAAAGTGGCGAACAATCAGTCGTTGAGTGTGGGTAACAGTTGCAAGATGAACCTGTGCTGATAGAAGAATATATGGAGCTAAGGATAGGCACACAATATGATAGCAAGGATTAGCAATTAGTGAAAGTAGATTAGCGATTGTTCAATCCGAATCCAAAGTACAAATCACAGGTGCTGGCTAAGACGTGTCAAGACATAGCGCAACAGGGTGAAAACAAAGGACGATGGAAAGAACTCACAGAACAAGCAAATAGCCCGGATTTTTCCTTTTTCCTGAATTTTTCCGTGATTTTTCCAAAAGGCACTAGTAGGAATCAAACTTTTTATTTTTTCACTATTTTTTTATATTTTTCTCTGAACAAGGATCAAAAAAAGATGCAACCACAAAAATTGGCACCTACAACTGAGGTGGGATGTGGTCTACAGAGATACAACACGTTCTTTGAAAAGCATGCAAAAACTTTGACAATTTTTTTCTTTATTTTCCCAAATTTTTTCGGCAATTTTGATGAAACCAAACTAGGCGATGCCAAAGTGGCGAAATAATCTGTTGTTGAGCATGGGTAATAGTTGCAAGATGAACCTGTGCTGACAGAAGAATATGTGGAGCTATGGGTAGGCAGACAATATGACAGCAAGGATTTGCAATTAACGAATGCGGATTAGCGATTGTTTTTATCTAGATCCAAAGTACAAATCATAGATGCTAAGACATAGCGCAACAAGGTGAAAACAAAGGACGATGGAAAGAACTCACAGAACAAGCAAATAGCCTAGATTCTTCCTTTTTCCTGAATTTTTCCCTGATTTTTCCAAAAGGCACTAGTACGAATCAAACTTTTTAATTTTTCACTATTTTTTTATATTTTTCTCTGAACACGGATCAAAAAAAATATGCAACCACAAAAATTGGCACCTACAACAGAGGTGGGATGTGGTCTACAGAAATACAGCACGTTCTCTAAAAAGCATGCAAAAACTTTGATAATTTTTTTCTTTATTTTCCCAAATTTTTTTGGAAATTTTGATGAAACCAAACAAGGCAAAGCCAAAGTGGCGAAACAATCAGTCATTGAGTGTGGGTAACAGTTGCAAGATGAACCTGTGCTGACAGAAGAATATATGGAGCTACAGGTAGGCACACAATATGATAGCAAGGATTAGCAATTAACGAATGCAGATTAGCGATTGTTCAATCCGGATCCAAAGTACAAATCACAGGTGCTGGCTAAGACTTGTCGAGACGTAGCGCAACAAGGTAAAAACAAACGACGATAGAAAGAACTCACAGAACAAGCAAATAGCCTGGATTTTTCCTTTTTCCTGAATTTTTCCCTGATCTTTCCAGAAGGCACTAGTAGGAATCAAACTTTTTTTTATTTTTTCACTATTTTTTTATATTTTTCTCTGAACAAGGATCAAAAAAAGATGCAACCACAAAAATTGGCACCTACAACTGAGGTGGGATGTAGTCTATAGAAATACAGCACGTACTCTGAAAAGCATGCAAAAACTTTAACAATTTTTTTCTTTATTTTCCTGAATTTTTTTGGCAATTTTGATGAAACCAAACTGGGCAAAGCCAAAGTGGCGAACAATCAGTCGTTGAGTGCGGGTAACAGTTGCAAGATGAACCTGTGCTGATAGAAGAATATATGGAGCTAAGGATAGGCACACAATATGATAGCAAGGATTAGCAATTAGTGAAAGTAGATTAGCGATTGTTCAATCCGAATCCAAAGTACAAATCACAGGTGCTGGCTAAGACGTGTCAAGACATAGCGCAACAGGGTGAAAACAAAGGACGATGGAAAGAACTCACAGAACAAGCAAATAGCCCGGATTTTTCCTTTTTCCTGAATTTTTCCGTGATTTTTCCAAAAGGCACTAGTAGGAATCAAACTTTTTATTTTTTCACTATTTTTTTTATATTTTTCTCTGAACAAGGATCAAAAAAAGATGCAACCACAAAAATTGGCACCTACAACTGAGGTGGAATGTGGTCTACAGAGATACAGCACGTTCTTTGAAAAGCATGCAAAAACTTTGACAATTTTTTTCTTTATTTTCCCAAATTTTTTCGGCAATTTTGATGAAACCAAACTAGGCGAAGCCAAAGTGACGAAATTATCTGTTGTTGAGCATGGGTAATAGTTGCAAGATGAACCTGTGCTGACAGAAGAATATGTGGAGCTATGGGTAGGCACACAATATGACAGCAAGGATTTGCAATTAACGAATGCGGATTAGCGATTATTTTTATCTAGATCCAAAGTACAAATCATAGATGCTAAGACGTAGCGCAACAAGGTGAAAACAAAGGACGATGGAAAGAACTCACAGAACAAGCAAATAGCCTAGATTCTTCCTTTTTCCTGAATTTTTCTCTGATTTTTCCAAAAGGCACTAGTACGAATCAAACTTTTTAATTTTTCACTATTTTTTTATATTTTTCTCTGAACACGTATCAAAAAAATATGCAACCACAAAAATTGGCACCTACAACTGAGGTGGGATGTGGTCTACAGAAATACAGCACGTTCTCTAAAAAGCATGCAAAAACTTTGATAATTTTTTTCTTTATTTTCCCAAATTTTTTTGGAAATTTTGATGAAACCAAACAAGGCAAAGCCAAAGTGGCGAAACAATCAGTCATTGAGTGTGGGTAACAGTTGCAAGATGAACCTGTGCTGACAGAAGAATATGTGGAGCTACAGGTAGGCACACAATATGATAGCAAGGATTAGCAATTAACGAATGTAGATTAGCGATTGTTCATTCCAGATCCAATGTACAAATCACTGGTGCTAGCTAAGACGTGTCGAGACGTAGCGCAACAAGGTGAAAACAAAGGACGATGAAAAGAACTTACATAACAAGCAAATAGCCCGGATTTTTCCTTTTTCCTGAATTTTTCCCTGATTTTTCCAAAAGGCACTAGTAGGAATAAAACTTTTTTATTTTTTCACTATTTTTTTATATTTTTCTCTGAACAAGGTTCAAAAAAGATGCAACAACAAAAATTGGCACCTACAACTGAGGTGGGATATGGTCTACAGAAATACAGCACGTTCTCTGAAAAGCATGCAAAAACTTTGACAATTTTTTTCTTTATTTTCCCGAATTTTTTTTTGGCAATTTTAATGAAACAAAACAGGGCAAAGCCGAAGTGGCGAAACAATCTGTTGCTGAGCGTGGGTAACAGTTTCAAGATGAACTTGTGCTGATAGAAGAATATGTGGAGCTATGGGTAGGCACACATTATGACAGCAAGGATTAGCAATTAACGAATGCAGATTAGCGATTGTTCAATCCGGATCCAAAGTACAAATCACAGGTGCTGGCTAAGACATGTCGAGACGTAGCGCAACAAGATAAAAACAAACGACGATAGAAATAACTCACAGAACAAGCAAATAGCCTGGATTTTTCCTTTTTCCTGAATTTTTCCCTGATCTTTCCAAAAGGCACTAGTAGGAATCAAACTTTTTTTTTATTTTTTCACTATTTTTTTATATTTTTCTCTGAACAAGGATCAAAAAAAGATGCAACCACAAAAATTAGCACCTACAACTGAGGTGGGATGTAGTCTATAGAAATACAGCACGTTCTCTAAAAAGCATGCAAAAACTTTAACAATTTTTTTCTTTATTTTCCTGATTTTTTTGGCAATTTTGATGAAACCAAACAGGGCAAAGCCAAAGTGGCGAAACAATCGGTCGTTGAGTGTGGGTAACAGTTGCAAGATGAACCTGTGCTAATAGAAGAATATATGAAGCTAAGGGTAGGCACACAATATGATAGCAAGGATTAGCAATTAATGAATGCAGATTAGCGATTGTTCAATCCGGATCCAAAGTACAAATCACAGGTGCTGGCTAAGACGTGTCGAGACAAAGCGCAACAAGATGAAAACAAAGGACGATGGAAAGAACTCACAGAACAAGCAAATAGCCCGGATTTTTCCAAAAGGCACTAGTAGGAATCAAACTTTTTATTTTTTCACTATTTTTTTATATTTTTCTCTGAACAAGGATCAAAAAAAGATGCAACCACAAAAATTGGCACCTACAACTGAGGTGGGATGTGGCCTACAGAGATACAGCACGTTCTTTGAAAAGCATGCAAAAACTTTGACAACTTTTTCTTTATTTTCCCAAATTTTTTCGGCAATTTTGATGAAACCAAACTGGGCGAAGCCAAAGTGGCGAAACAATCTGTTGTTGAGCATGGGTAACAGTTGCAAGATGAACCCGTGCTGACAGAAGAATATGTGGAGCTATGGGTAGGCACACAATATGACAGCAAGGATTAGCAATTAACGAATGCAGATTAGCGATTGTTTTTATCTGGATCCAAAGTACAAATCATAGATGCTAAGACGTAGCGCAACAAGATGAAAACAAAGGACGATGGAAAGAACTCACAGAACAAGCAAATAGCCCAGATTCTTCCTTTTTCCTGAATTTTTCCCTGATTTTTCCAAAAGGCACTAGTACGAATCAAACTTTTTAATTTTTCACTATTTTTTATATTTTTCTCTGAACACGGATCAAAAAAAGATGTTGTTGGGCATTCTTAACGTCATTACCAAAAGTAGACTTAGTTTTCTAATTCTGATAACGGCGCCAAAAATGCCGAACCTATCCCTCATGCCACCTAAGCCAAGTTGTCATCCCCAACATGACATGAGAGGTATTGAAATATGCAACTGCTCTTCTAAACAAATAATAAATAAGATCTGCAAGCGCACAGATTAATACCGATGTAGCATTTTAACCGGGAAGTATTCCATGTATCGTTATTTATATTTTTACCACTGGGAAGGGATTACTAACATCAATGTTGATTATGAAATGGAATATATGAATGAGTATCAATCATTGCATCTATAAGTGAGAGCATTCATCTATCTCTTGCATACAGGGGTAAGTGTCACATAAAATATAGATAAAGTGTGAATGGTGACAAAGATAATTAATCTGATCAGCTAGCCACATATAATAATGATAAGCACCTCAACAGATATTCTAGCAAGTCATTAGCATGGTATTAGGACGAACTACAAGGATATTTCCTAAGTTATTCTTAACTATAAAGTCTAGCATATCATAGTTAGTGCAAGTACACTTGGCAATCATTGCGAGAAAGGACTACGCCCATGCATAGTGATATTATCAAGGAAGATGAGAAACATAGCAATCACTCCCCCGTAATAATGTTGCTCTGCCTGCCTTACACACGGGAGGGGGACTATATAAGAACCAACGAAGCTATCACCATCGCGGACCACCCCACGATCCGGCATATAAGGTGCAATCGCAGATAAATATGGTCTAAGCACCACGCCTACACAATATTTATCATTTACCCATGGATCCGATGGATAAACGCTATACGATCCTAAACATGTATATAATTCCAATCTAACTAAGCCAAGCGTATAACTACGATAAACTAAGAACAATATAATCGCAAACATAAACAAGTAGAGCATAGTCATAATCAATATATTGAAATAGAACAAAGTTGTATTCATAATATTGAAGAACAAAGATGAACAATGAAGAACAGTAAAGGAATTACCAAGAATCCTCTTGACAGATCCGGAAACCAATCGAAGATTGACTCCTTCTAGTTCTAATCCTATGTAGCTATGCTATACTAGAGATCTAGTTGATGTGGTGGCTCTAGGGCTTGATCAGAGACTCTCCTCCTGAGATTAGGGTTTGAAGAATTGAGAATGAGGGAGTGCCTCCTCCAAGGGCCAGGGGTCCTGCTTATATAGCCCCCTCAAGTGAACGTGGGTCCTCGCACGGTTTTCCTTGATCCCTTAGGTCGGTGGAGCATAATCCACGAGACGGAGCCTGATTGGCTCTCAGACGAGGGCGGGCGCCCGAGGGAGCAGGGCGGGCGCCCTGCCTTCAGGCCCGTTCGGCCTCCCGTTCGATCTCGTGGCTTCTGGAGTCTTCTAGATGATAGAAAATTGGTGAACACGTTATTATCTCTATGTAAACCCGACGTGTGGGCCTTTCCTCCATATTTTCTGATAACCCCCTGCAGAAACAGACAAACAACAAAACTCGTGGAATTCTATCAGATAAAACCCTAAGTCTAGGTGTTGGTTGCATTTGGATCCTTTTCTTTATTTATTTGATAACTATATTTGGTACTTAAGGACCGTCAACAAACTCCCCCAAGCTTACCTCTTGCTCGTCCCTGAGCAAGGATATTATGGATCAGAAGTTGCTGCAACGCCTTTGAACGTTGACGGTACATATGCTTTCAAATAAGGTCTCATCCCTGAGTTAGAGTAAACTGTCAAGACTTAAAACTTACTCATTTTACCTTTCACCATGGGGGTTGCAACCGTCACCTGCATCTTGAGTGGTTAAAAGATAGAACGGTCTAGTCAAACGCCATGTCTCTTATTCTTGATCAGCTATAGCTCTGGAGTTTTTTGCAAATTTTTCAAATAAAACTCAGAGATTCCTTATATGACTTTCTCGGGTCTCTCTTTTGTGGTATTTCTGGATCCTTACCAAGGCAGTAATGGTATATGCCTTCTCTCTCAAAGTATGTGGTATTTATGGTATAAGGCGTAGTGACATTGCCTTCTCTCTCACCCTACTCTAATAAGGCTTTGATATCTGGAGCTCATAGGTGGGAGATACAGTATACATACTCATAGAACATTTATTGCATAGTCAAACCATGGATCTAGAGAAACAAGTCAATAAGTCAAATCAAGATGTGCATGTGTGGTGAATGAGTGGTGTATGGTGATAACAAAAGTCTAATGCTCTTTTTGAGGGAATACATACCTTTCTTGCTTTTTAAAACTTTTGAGGGGAATGAGATGCTCTGTATTTTCTCTTCTTTTTTTTCAGGTGGGTATCTTGTACCCCTAATTCTACTGTCGGACACTTGTCCATTTTTACCTCTCGTCTCACTTTTTCTTTCTTTGAGGTTCCGAGCACTTGCTCCTTTTTATTTCCTCGTTTTTTTAGAGCAATCTCCCTCTTTTGAAAATATAGCAAGTGGTAGTAGAAATGACTTGAGCATTAACTTCACAGGGAATAACAGGAATGGGATAATGTTTTTGGCTATTCTCTCCCGGGTCAGGAGTAGAATAATTTTGGGTGAATCTGGAGATGGAAATGAGTGGATATATGTGGATGCGTACTTCCGGAGTAGAAGCAGCATGTATGAGTGAACGTGCAAGTGAATCTTGATTTTAACCACATGACAAGTTCCTAAGGGTCTACACAGCTTGACCACACTCAATGCCCATAAGCAGTAAGTAGTAAAAGTGCAGCTCTTAATCTAACAAGCATGTATATATGGCTGTGGTAGGAATTTAAACTCTCATCATACAGGAACTCATCATGCAACATTTTAAAGATTTTCAAAGATAAAATTCTCCAGAATTCTAGCATCTCTAGGAACAGATAAACAGCAGCTCAACCTTCCCATATCATATCCGCTAACAACTTAGACTTCAGATCAAGTTCTCTTCCCACTAGTTCAGGTTTAGAGCCAGTTTTAAATTATAACAGTTATGTCTAAACTAGAGAGAGAACAAATTTGAAAATTAGGCAAAGCAACTATTCATCATATCCATGCTAGAGTTTTATTTTCAAGATTCAGTTTAGCATAGCTACTTTATTTATTTATTAAACTAAGCAAATATATATAAACACAAAATATTTATTTGGGTTTTCATGATTATGCATCTTTTTATTTTAATAAAGCATAGGTATAAATGTAGATAAAAATACTTATCGGGATAAATGGGGGTACTCTCCCCCAAGCTGGATCTTGACGTAATTTCTTCTCATGTAGCTAGCAGGTGCAGAGGTGTATTTGAATGTCGGCAGCACCCTGACAACGATTAGGATATCCTCCGTCTGCTAGTCTTCCTGAATTCTGTGGAGCTCAAATAGACAACAAAGCTTCGTGGAACTTGATTAAGCGTTAGCATAAATATCTAGCCTTTATCATGTTTGAGCTTCCTTGATAAATGTCACTCTCTATTTTTATTTTCATTTTTATAGAACAGAAAAAATATATATTATTATTATTTTTTTTATGCCACCACAGTGAATGTACTTATGGGTTTTATGCCACTCACATACTCACATGGGGCTTACTGTTTTCAACATTTTTTTAGACAGAATGAACATGATTAACTGAGTAATAATTAAAGGGAAAATGATAACTACCAAGTTTACCTCTTGGCACGGCGTTCAGTGTTTTTAAGTCCTCCGAACAGGACTTCTTTTCTTCTTAGTTGTCCTGGGATTTGGGTGGCGTAGACGGTGGTTCCGGCAGCGCCTCCTCTTCTTGTGTAACTGTCTTCACTTTCCATACCCGACTTGGTGCTTCGGTCTCCTGTTGTGTATCCTCGGGCCTTATGACCTCTCCTTCATAGTTTGCCCATACGTCCTTGATGGTTTGCCTCCTTTGGTTACGGTTACGTTGCCTTCTTCTTGTCCTGACCTGCTTAGAATCTTCAACTATATAGTTAGGGTCATTAAAGTAGCGGCGTACCTTCTCAGAGGGGAAATGCATATGGACTTCTCCGGTTCTAATGTAGATGATTGCTTTGACGGTGCCTAGGAACGGTCTTCCTAGGATGATGGGTAGATCGTACTCGTCGTCTCCCATGTCAATGACCTAAAAGTCTGTATGGACAAAATGATCGTTAATTTTAACAGGGACATCGGTTACTATACCTTCGACCTTTTGGGATGTCTGATCTGCCATCTGGAGCTGAGTGTATGTTGGTTTTAAGGGCATGGTCCCGTACAAGAGCTGATAGGTGACTGTGGCCATTATGTTGACGCCTGATCCAGTGTCGCAGAGCGCCTTCTGAAAGGAGTATCCATTGATTGAGCACTCAATGCTTGGCATACCTGGGTCGTCCTTCTTGTTCAGGAAGGGCGACTTGAGTCGACCATCTTGACCTCCTTGAACTGCAGTGACCATCTTAGCTGATTCGGTCCATCCTTGGTTGTTCTTGTTCTGCTTGATCCTCCTGTTGGTCCTCTTCCTTGGTTCATGTTGGGGTTGCTCTGGGATTTGTGTAATCTTGTTCTTGAAGGAAAACGTCTCCTTCCTCCCCTTGATGTTGAAGTTGATCTTCACAGCGCTGGCGTAGATGACAGCTCCCGAGGTGTTCAGGAATGGCCTTCCTAGAATAACTGGTGACCTCTCATCGGACCCGGTCTCTATCACCACGAAGTCAGCTAGAGCATACGAGGTACCAACTCGGACACACATGTTCCTTAATATTCCTTTAGGAAAGCTTAGTGTCCGATCTGCAAGCTGCAAACACATAGTTGTTTCTGATAATGGATATGTAAAGAATTTTTCATAGAGTACCCTGGGCATAATGTTGACGCTGGAGCCAAAGTCGCATAGTGCTTCTAGGAAGTCCACCATGCCGATGGAGATCAGGATGACGGGGCGTCCTGGATCGCCTCTCTTGACTGGCAGAAGGTCATTATGTACTCCGACAGCGGGATTACTCCAATAGTTACCTGCATCAAACATGTCTACAAGATTTGCAGATTCTAATCCTTCCGGTTGTGATGGTATACCGGGGTTAGTAGCAGGAACAGTAGCAGCTATTTGATTTAACTAAGATTCAATCATTTTATTAAAGCTAATTTGGTTTTTGATGGCAGTAGAGAAATTATCCATTCTATTATTTATGTTTTCTAGTATTTTATCATTGGATGCCAATTTCTTAGACAAGTTATCCATTAGCTTTCCTTGATTAGACACTAACTCTCTCAGGGGTGGAAAATTATTATTGTTGTTGTAAGAGTTATTACCTTGATAATTACCTGAGTAGTTAGGCCTCTGTTGATTCCAACCTTGATTTTGTTGAGGACGGTTGTAGTTGTTGTTGTTGTTGTTGTTGATGTACCTTGCATCCTCAAGCATCTCAGGGCAGTGATTGCCTGAGTGTCCAGTGTCTCCACATTCCTCACAAGTCATGTGAGAGTCGTAGACGTTCATGACTTCTCTTTTGTCTCCAGCTTTGTCATCGAGCTTTTTCATGAGTAGGTCTAGCTTTGCAGACAGCATGTCTACCTCCTTGAGCTGGTGCATACCTCCACCCTTCTTGCGTGTTGGAGTCCTCTCTTCGTTCCAACCTTGGTTGGACACCATCTTCTCCACAAGGGCTGTAGCTTGTGGTATGGTGAGTGATAGAAATGCGCCTCCAGCTGCAGCATCCATGGTCTCACGAGCACTAGTGATGAGCCCATGATAGAAAGTCTGCATAAGTAGCCAGCTCTCCATTCCATGATGGGGACATTCTAGGATGTAATCTTGAAAGCGCTCCCATGCTTCTGGAACGGATTCATCATGTTGTTGCTGAAAACTTGTAATCTTCCCACGGGGAGCATTGGTCTTGCCCATGGGAAAGAACTTAGCCAGAAAGTTCGTAGAGCAGAGTGCCCACGTAGTGTTCTTATCCTTCGTCGCGTAGAACCACTGCTTCGCTCTCCCCAATAGTGAGAATGGGAAAAGGCGAAGTAGTATGGCGTCTCTGGGAACATCTAATATAGTGAATGTGCTGCAAATCTCTAGGAAGTGTTGGAGATGAGCACTTGCATCTTCGTGCGGCTTCCCACAAAACTGGTTGGCTTGTACCATGTTGATGAGCCCTGGCTTGAGCTCAAAGTTCTTGTCGATGGCCGCGGCAGGTCCAGTGCGGATGTTGTCCGTAATGGGAGCTGAGAACTCGCGGATCGTCTTGTTCGCCATGGCTGCGAACTCTGTTGACAAATTCCGGATGAAACTTCGGCGGTCTTCTGGATTGGATGAAGTGTTGCGTCGAAGTGTTGACTTCTTGAGCTTGGCTCTTGCACCTCTGATTAATGCTTCGGGGTTGTCAACAAAATTTTCTGGAAGATGTCCTCTATTCATACATCACCCTGCAAAATAATAAGAATGGAAAAATACAGGGGTAAATCTATATGGGAGAATTGATGATCTCAATCACTTAATGATGCGAATGATGACTCAAATTCCGTATTCATTCCTTGTTAGTAAATCAACCTTCCCCAGCAACGGCGCCAAAAATGCTTGTTGGGCATTCTTAACGTCATTACCAAAAGTAGACTTAGTTTTCTAATTCTGATAACGGCGCCAAAAATGCCAAACCTATCCCTCATGCCACTTAAGCCAAGTTGTCATCCTCAACATGACATGAGAGACACGGTATTGAAATATGCAACTGTTCTTCTAAATAAATAATAAATAAGATCTGCAAGCGCACAGATTAATACCGATGTAGCATTTTAACCAGGAAGTATTCCAGGTATCGTTATTTATATTTTTACCACTGGGAAGGGATTACTAACATCAATGTTGATTATGGAATGGAATATAGGAATGAGTATCAATCATTGCATGTATAAGTGAGAGCATTCATCTATCTCTTGCATACAGGGGTAAGTGTCACATAAAATATAGATAAAGTGTGAATGGTGACAAAGATAATTAATCTGATCAGCTAGCCACATATAATAATGATAAGCACCTCAACAGATATTCTAGCAAGTCATTAGCATGGTATTAGGACGAACTACAAGGATATTTCCTATGTTATTCATAACTATAAAGTCTAGCATATCATAGTTAGTGCAAGTACACTTGGTAATCATTGCGAGAAAGGACTACGCCCATGCATAGTGATATTATCAAGGAAGATGAGAAACATAGCAATCACTCCCCCGTAATAATGATGCTCTGCCTGCCTTACACACGGGAGGGGGACTATATAAGAACCAACGAAGCTGTCACCATTGCGGACCACCCCACGAT
The DNA here is from genome assembly GCA_022457205.1 of Saccharum spontaneum. NCBI lineage: Eukaryota > Viridiplantae > Streptophyta > Magnoliopsida > Poales > Poaceae > Saccharum > Saccharum spontaneum. Next base: position 22,082,116 of record CM039601.1, read on the forward strand.
CCGGCATATAAGGTGCAATCGCAGATAAATATGGTCTAAGCACCATGCCTACACAAGATTTATCATTTACCCATGGATCCAATGGATAAACGCTATATGATCCTAAACATGTATATAATTCCAATCTAACTAAGCCAAGCGTATAACTACGATAAACTAAGAACAATATAATCGCAAACATAAACAAGTAGAGCATAGTCATAATCAATATATTGAAATAGAACAAAGTTGTATTCATAATATTGAAGAACATAGATGAACAATGAAGAACAGTAAAGGAATTACCAAGAATCCTCTTGACAGATCCGGAAACCAATCGAAGATTGACTCCTTCTAGTTCTAATCCTATGTAGCTATGCTATACTAGAGATCTAGTTGATGTGGTGGCTCTAGGGCTTGATCAGAGACTCTCCTCCTGAGATTAGGGTTTGAAGAATTGAGAATGAGGGAGTGCCTCCTCCAGGGGCCAGGGGTCCTGCTTATATAGCCCCCTCAAGTGAACGTGGGCCGTCGGATCAAACCGACATTAATCGCATGGTTTTCCTTGATCCCTTAGGTCAGTGGAGCATAATCCGCGAGACGGAGCCTGATTGGCTCTCAGGCGAGGGCGGGCGCCCTGCCTCCGGGCCCGTTCGGCCTCCCGTTCGATCTTGTGGCTTCTGGAGTCTTCTAGATGATAGAAAATCGGTGAACATGTTATTATCTCTATGTAAACCCGACGTGTGGGCCTTTCCTCCGTATTTTCTAATAACCCCCTACAGAAACAAACAAACACCAAAACTCGTCTGTCAGATAAAACCCTAAGTCTAGGTGTTGGTTGCATTTGGATCCTTTTCTTTATTTATTTGATAACTATATTTGGTACTTAAGGACCGTCAACAGATGCAACCACAAAAATTGGCACCTACAACTGAGGTGGGATGTGGTCTACAGAAATACAGCACGTTCTCTAAAAAGCATGCAAAAACTTTGACAATTGTTTTCTTTACTTTCCCAATTTTTTTTTGGAAATTTGATGAAACCAAACAGGGCAAAGCCAAAGTGGCGAAACAATCAGTCATTGAGTGTGGGTAACAGTTGCAAGATGAACCTGTGCTGACAGAAGAATATGTGGAGCTACAGGTAGGCACACAATATGATAGCAAGGATTAGCAATTAACGAATGCAGATTAGTGATTGTTCATTCCGGATCCAATGTACAAATCACCGGTGCTAGCTAAGACATGTCGAGACGTAGCGCAACAAGGTGAAAACAAAGGACGATGGAAAGAACTCACAGAACAAGCAAATAGCCCGGATTTTTCCTTTTTCCTGAATTTTTCTGTGATTTTTCCAAAAGCACTAGTAGGAATCAAACTTTTTATTTTTTCACTATTTTTTTATATTTTTCTCTGAACAAGGATCAAAAAAAGATGCAACCACAAAAATTGGCACCTACAACTGAGGTGGGATGTGGCCTACAGAGATACAGCACGTTCTTTGAAAAGCATGCAAAAACTTTGACAATTTTTTTCTTTATTTTCCCAAATTTTTTCGGCAATTTTGATGAAACCAAACTAGGTGAAGCCAAAGTGGTGAAACAATCTGGTGTTGAGCATGGGTAACAGTTGCAAGATGAACCTGTGCTGACAGAAGAATATGTGGAACTATGGGTAGGCACACAATATGACAGCAAGGATTAGCAATTATCGAATGCAGATTAGCGATTGTTTTTATCTGGATCCAAAGTACAAATCATAGATGCTAAGACGTAGCGCAACAAGGTGAAAACAAAGGACGATGGAAAGAACTCACAGAACAAGCAAATAGCCCAGATTCTTCCTGTTTCCTGAATTTTTCCCTGATTTTTCCAAAAGGCACAAGTACGAATCAAACTTTTTAATTTTTCACTATTTTTTTATATTTTTCTCTGAACACGGATCAAAAAAAGATGCAATCACAAAAATTGGCACCTACAACTGAGGTGGGATGTGGTCTACAGAAATACAGCACGTTCTCTAAAAAGCATGCAAAAACTTTGACAATTTTTTCTTTATTTTCCCAAATTTTTTTGGAAATTTTGATGAAACCAAATAGGGCAAAGCCAAAGTGGTGAAACAATCAGTCATTGAGTGTGGGTAACAGTTGCAAGATGAATTTGTGCTGACAGAAGAATATGTGGAGCTACAGGTAGGCACACAATATGATAGCAAGGATTAGCGATTAACGAATGCAAATTAGCGATTGTTCATTCCGGATCCAATGTACAAATCACCGGTGCTAGCTAAGACGTGTCGAGACGTAGCGCAACAAGGTGAAAACAAAGGACGATGGAAAGAAATTACATAACAAGCAAATAGCCCAGATTTTTCCTTTTTCCTGAATTTTTCCCTGATTTTTCCAAAAGGCACTAGTAGGAATCAAACTTTTTATTTTTTCACTATTTTTTTATATTTTTCTCTGAACAAGGATAAAAAAAAGATCCAACCACAAAAATTGGCACCACAACTGAGGTGGGATGTGGTCTACAGAGATACAGCACGTTCTTTGAAAAGCATGCAAAAACTTTGACAAATTTTTTCTTTATTTTCCCAAAGTTTTTTGGCAATTTTGATGAAACCAAACAGGGCGAAGCCAAAGTTGCGAACCAATCTGTTGTTGAGCATGGGTAACAGTTGCAAGATGAACCAGTGCTGACAGAAGAATATGTGGAGCTACAGGTAGGCACACAATATGATAGCAAGGATTAGCAATTAACGAATGCAGATTAGCGATTGTTCATTCCGGATCCAATGTACAAATCACCGGTGCTAGCTAAGACGTGTCGAGACGTAGCGCAACAAGGTGAAAACAAAGGACGATGGAAAGAACTCACAGAACAAGCAAATAGCCCGGATTTTTCCTTTTTCTTGAATTTTTCTGTGATTTTTCCAAAAGCACTAGTAGGAATCAAACTTTTTATTTTTTCACTATTTTTTATATTTTTCTCAGAACAAGGATCAAAAAAAGATGCAACCACAAAAATTGGCACCTACAACTGAGGTGGGATGTGGCCTACAGAGATACAACACGTTCTTTGAAAAGCATGCAAAAACTTTGACAATTTTTTCTTTATTTTCCCAAATTTTTTCGGCAATTTTGATGAAACCAAACTGGGCGAAGCCAAAGTGGTGAAACAATCTGTTGTTGAGCATGTGTAACAGTTGCAAGATGAACCTGTGCTGACAGAAGAATATGTGGAACTATGGGTAGGCACACAATATGACAGCAAGGATTAGCAATTATCGAATGCAGATTAGCGATTGTTTTTATCTAGATCCAAAGTACAAATCATAGATGCTAAGACGTAGCGCAACAAGGTGAAAACAAAGGACGATGGAAAGAACTCACAGAACAAGCAAATAGCCCAGATTCTTCCTGTTTCCTGAATTTTTCCCTGATTTTTCCAAAAGGCACAAGTACGAATCAAACTTTTTAATTTTTCACTATTTTTTTATATTTTTCTCTGAACACGGATCAAAAAAAGATGCAACCACAAAAATTGGCACCTACAACTGAGGTGGGATGTGGTCTACAGAAATACAGCACGTTCTCTAAAAAGCATGCAAAAACTTTGACAATTTTTTTCTTTATTTTCCCAAATTTTTTTGGAAATTTTGATGAAACCAAATAGGGCAAAGCCAAAGTGGTAAAACAATCAGTCATTGAGTGTGGGTAACAGTTGCAAGATGAATTTGTGCTGACAGAAGAATATGTGGAGCTACAGGTAGGCACACAATATGATAGCAAGGATTAGCGATTAACGAATGCAGATTAGCGATTGTTCATTCCGGATCCAATGTACAAATCACCGGTGCTAGCTAAGACGTGTCGAGACGTAGCGCAACAAGGTGAAAACAAAGGACGATGGAAAGAACTTACATAACAAGCAAATAGCCCAGATTTTTCCTTTTTCCTGAATTTTTCCCTGATTTTTCCAAAAGGCACTAGTAGGAATCTAACTTTTTATTTTTTCACTATTTTTTTATATTTTTCTCTGAACAAGGATCAAAAAAAGATCCAACCACAAAAATTGGCACCACAACTGAGGTGGGATGTGGTCTACAGAGATACAACATGTTCTTTGAAAAGCATGCAAAAACTTTGACAATTTTTTTCTTTATTTTCGCAAAGTTTTTTGGCAATTTTGATGAAACCAAACAGGGCGAAGCCAAAGTTGCGAACCAATCTGTTGTTGAGCATGGGTAACAGTTGCAAGATGAACCTGTGCTGACAGAAGAATATGTGGAGCTATGGGTAGGCACACAATATGATAGCAAGGATTAGCAATTAACGAATGTGTCGGTGTTCGGACCCGAGGGGGTCCTAAACCAACGAGTAAAATGCTGCGTGTCCCTTTCCTGGATGGTGATGCAAGGAGAACACACGGGGGCTTATCCTGGTTCGGGCAAAAGAAGGCCCTACGTCCAGCGGGGGAGGAGAGGTTTGTATTTCCTTGCACCGAGGTCTTGTGTAGGGGTTACAAGCTTGCGAGAGAGGGCGTCGAGCCCAAGTCTCAAAGGAGAAAAAGAAAGAGTACAAGATGATTGCTTGAGATGTTGATCTTTGTCTTGTATATGGCCTGTTGTTCGTCTATCTCTCCCTTTGTGGAGCCCCGGCCTCCCCTTTTATAGGGCGAGAGGTGGCCGGGACGATGGTGCCTTGAAACGATGTTTTGTCGATCCCTGTTGAGGTGACTGTAGCGACGTGCCCTAGAAATGGGAGGCCATCCTTGGGGACGTGATGTCGTAGAGGACGAGGTGTTGAAATGACCCGGAGCGCTGCGCCATACCGTCCTTCCTTCCTTGTTGCGCTGTGTTAGGCGTCGAGGCTGGGTCGAGGCCGGGTCGAGTACTGGTCGAGGCTGATCAGATAAGTCCGAATCCCTGGGATCGCGGTGTACGGATTCTGTCGTATTCTCCCTCGAGGGTAACTAGTGACGTACAGTGTGCGGTAAGGTGGATACAGTGACGTTTTTCACCTCCCATCACGGGATGGGCGGTGAGACAGTGAGGGCTGACACTGGTATTGTTCCCACGTCGACCACGCGCGCAGCCATGCCGGTAGGTGGTAGTAGGTAATTGCATTAAATGCTAAGGCTTTTGTCCGGAGGTAGGTAAAGAGAGGGGGTCGAGCGCCCCGACCCGGGCTCACGCGAGTCGGAGCTCAGTCGAGGTGCCTTGTCGTGCGGGACACGGTCGAGGCATCCCGTCGAGGGGGCCTCGTACGAGCCGGAGGCGGGATGCGGTCGAGGCATCCCGTCGAGGGGGCCTCGTACGAGCCGGAGGTGGGATGCGGTCGAGGCATCCCGTCGAGGGGGCCTCGTACGAGCTGGAGGTGGGATGCGGTCGAGGCATCCCGTCGAGCCGGTCTCGTACGGGGCGGACCTGTCGTGTATTTTGAAGTGGGAGGTGTTTTGTCGTGGCTGGGTTGTTTTAGTTCACATTATCGTTGAATGTGGGTACCCCTATCGTTGAATGTGGGTACCCGAGCCTTTAGGTGAGTGTATGTTCACTCTCCTAGAGGTTTTTTGCCGATGAACTGGCGTCATAGCGCCATTTGCTTCCCTAGTAGGGGCGTCTGAGCGCTTTCAGAACTTCTTCCGGTGGGGGCGCGCGAGCGCACCCGCCGGGTGTAGCCCCCGAGGCCTCGGTGGAGTATTGAGAAAGTCTCCTCCGAGGCCTTTAATCGTGGTTCACCAGGGAGTAGTTGATGCGGCCGAGCCCCCGAGCCTCGCGCGCACGAGGTCGATCGGAGTCCCTGCCGTCTTTCGTTGTCCGACCCTCACGCTCATCCTTCGGAGAGGAGGAGGAGGGGTGGGGAACGTCGTACTACCCCGTTCGGGCGAGTCCGGCAATCTCCGGTGAGCTACTAGCAGGGAGATTCGAGTGAGAGTCCGTGCTCCAGTCGTTAGGAGTCGGCTTGGGGCCCGGGGGCACTCTTCAAAGATGCCAAGGAGTGGTCGTGCGGATGTCGGTTCCCTGCGACGGGATCCGAGGGCTCGATGCCTCCCCCGAGGGGATTCCTGCTTCGTCCTCATCCTTTGGCCTCGAACACGTCTTGGGGTGCCTCGAGAGCGTGGCTCGAGCCCTGGCCATGTACGGGCACATCCCTGGTCGTCCCTTGCTCTGTCGCTCGAGGGCAGCTGTCGAACCCAGGTCGAGGGCCAGCCTCCGCTCCCTCGAGACTTAAAATGGGCCCGGAGCCCGTTATGGGAATCTAGGAATATCCGTCCGTGGATCTCGCCCCGCCCGTTAGCCTGACGCGCCTTTTTAGGGCGAGATCGGCGCGGTAGTGGGCGCGCGTGGCGTTCGGTTACTGCGTGGGGGACGGCCACGTGCCTTGTTCCTGTAAGGCGTGGGGGACGGTTAGGTGAGCGCATTTATTACGGGAAACTGTTCCTACCTTTTCGCGCGGCCGTTGGACTTCCTCCCGGCCTATAAAGGCGAGACCCAGGGGTCCGTGCTCCCCTCCGGTTCCTTGCGCTCCTGCCATCCCCTAGCCTCAGAAAACCCTAGCCTTCTCGCGCCTTCCGCCCACACTGCTGCTACCGCCGCCGCCTTCCCCTCCGCTCATTCCCTCCCCGACAGCGCCGATGGCCGGAAAGAGCCAAATCCTCCCCGCCGAAGACTGGGCCTCTTCCTCGGTGACGGAGAGGAAGCTGGAGGAGCTGGTTGAAGATGGGTTGCTGCGGCCGAGGACGAACCGGTCGCGGCCGGAGTGGATAGCGCCGCCGCCGGCCCACCGGGAGCCGGCGCCCCCGGAGGGCTACGTGGTGAGCTTCGTATGCTTCCACGAGCGGGGTTTCGGGGTCCCTTCGTCGGTCTTCATACGGGCGTTTCTCCACTACTACCGGGTGGAGCTTCACCACCTCGCCCCCAACGCCGTCGCGCAGGCTGCCATCTTCGCGGCGGTCTGCGAGGGGTATCTCGGGGTGGAGCCGCAGTGGAACCTGTGGCTTCACCTCTTCAAGGGTGAGCTCTTCGCGCGGAGGGCGGGGGAGAAGGGCACGAGGGCACTTCCTACAGTTGAGGTCGAGCCGGGCGGACCAGTACATCCCGGCTCGCCTCATCTCCTCGAACAGCGGGTGGCACGAGGGCTGGTTCTACCTCCGCAACGACGACAACCAGCTGCCGAGGTACACCGGCTGCGTGCTGACCGCCCGGGAGGACCGCTGGGTGTATGGTGTGCCGGACGTCGAGAAGCCGCGTCTGGACCCGTTGTTGGCGGCGCTGCAGCAGCTGCGCGCTCGAGGCCTGACGGCGGCGGCGGTAGCGACGGCGTTCCATCGCCGCCGGGTGATGCCGCTGTGCCGGCGTCGCCTGCGCCTCGACCAGATGACTCCGGAGGCGTCTCTGGAGGGGAGCCGGATGTCCCATGAGGCCCTCACCCTCGAGGAGGGGCTTCGTCGAGCCCGCCGGATGGTGGGGACCTTCAAGGCGGAGGAAGCCGACCTGCTCCCCATGAGGCCCACTAAGGGGTTCGAGCCCGTGGTAAGTTCCTTGGGTCGGTACGCTTGTCTTTTGGTTCTGTTCGTTTCTCGGACCCCCTTAACCCGGTCGACGCCTATGTGCAGGACCTGTCAGCGTTGCGGGAGACGCGACCGCCGGTTCCGGAGGACCAGCCTGCCCGGGACGCTCGACGGCAGCATGCCTCGAAGCAGAAGGCGGTCAAGGAGTCGACCAAGAAGCGGGCGGCCCGTAAGGCCAGGGAGGGGGAGGCGTGGAAGAAACTCCGGCGCCAACAGGCCCTCGACGGGCTCCCTTTGGAGCCGTCGCCCTCCGAGACCATGTCGGGGGAGGACGACGACAGCAGCGGCGAGGATGACGATGCCTTGTCACGGTACGAGGCCGCGACCGGGCTGGGGAGCCTCCCCGACATCCGCCCCCTGCTGGAGCCCATCGCGGGGTCATCCTCCTCGGTCATCGTGGTCGAGGAGGTCGAGGAGGACGACGAGGAAGAGGAGAAGAAGAGGAAGAAGAAGGAAGAAGAGAAGAAGGAGGCGGGCCCCTCGGCAGGAGGGGCTGCCTTGCCCCGGACCCAGCAAGCGGGGTCGACGGGGGCGCCTGCCCCAGCCCAGGCCCCGCAAGCTCGGGCGGGGACGGGGGCGGTGGCGCCGACATCGTCGGCGGCGGCGCCACCGTCGGGCGTGAAGACCCGAGGCCAGCTGGCCTCGGAGGCACAGAAGGCTCGCAGTGGCGCGCCGGCGAGAGCCCCACGGAGCGCTCGGTCCGCGGGTGGGCTACCGCGAGGCCACCGCCTGCCGCCTCGAGCGGCTCGGACCGTGGGGGGTCGAGGCCCCTGGTGCCGATCTCCGGGTGAGTTTTCGAGCTTAAGGGGACTTGTCTTCTTTTTAGAATTCGTCGACCGACCTTATCTTTTATTTTTCAGGCTGAAGCGGAAGGCGGAGACCATGGGGCCCAACCCCGTGAAGTCCCTCCGAGCCAGCGCCGCCGTCCTTAACCGGTCGGCGGAACAGGACACGGCCTGGGTCCGCGAGGTCGAGGTCACGAAGGAGCGCCGTCGGCGGCAGGAGGCCGCAGGCGCTTCGACGGTCGCCGGCCCCGACCCTGCCGCGGCGGGGTCAGAGCGGGCGAGGGTGGTGGCGCCCGGCCCGGTCGAGGCGGAGCCCAAGGCGCTGCCCTCGGCTGAGGCCACCGTGGAAGCGGCCGTGGAGGGGGCGGCCGCCGATGCGACCGTGGAGGGGGCCGCACCGGCAGCGGGGCAGGCAGTGGCGGATCTACAGGGGGGCTGGGTGGGCTCCAGCCCCCCCTAATGACTTGATTTAGCACTAAAACACTGTAGCAAAAACCTCAAATCACCATTAAATCTTCGTGTAAATCAACATCTCCATTGTTTTAGCCCCCCCTTCATTCTCATCCTGCATCCGCCACTGGCAGGAGGTGGCATCGGCGAGGGGGCCGCAGCCACAGCAGGACCCGCCGGTGCGGACGGTGGGCGCGGCGGTGGGTGAGGTCGCTGAGCCCTCTACCGGAGCCCCGGAGGCAGTTGCGCCGGAGGTTGAGGTGCCGGTTGCGGGGGCACCGGCGGTCGGAGCGCTGGTTTCCGAGCCGCCGTCGGGCGAGGTACCGACCCCAGAGGCGTCGACGGCGGAGGCGCCAGCTCCGGAGGTGCTGGTTGCCGAGGGGCCGGTCACCGCCGAGGGGCGGGTGCCCGTGGTCATTGCCCTCGATGACGCCCCCCTAGACAGGGGAAAACAAATAGTGGGGGCCGAGGAGGGCGAGACCACGAGCCGGGCCGACGCCTCGACCTCCGCCGGAGTCGCGGGAGCTGCGGGCGAGGGCAACGAGGCCGGCCCTTCGACCAGGCCGGGAGGTGCCCCGGCCGCGTTGTCATCGTCGTGGCCTGACTTTGCCGCGCTGGCGATAGCGCGGGCCAAGGAGGAGATCCCGAGGTGGGGAGGGCCGCCCCTTCAGTTTAGGGACGCCGCGAACCTCGACGCCGAGCCCATCCTCACTCTGAATGACAGAGATGAGGTGCATCGCTGGCAGTACCTCGAGGGCGTCCGCCAACATCTCGACCGGCTGCTCCGCGTGGCGACCGACGCCGTTTCGCGGGGCATACGGGATGCCACCGAGGTACGATTAATCTGTCAGCTTATTTCGCGGCTCTTAGTGTCTTTTTTCTTTGGTTTCATTATCTTTTTCGGTTTTCCTTGAGTTAGGAACTGAAGGAGACCTCCCGCCGTAAGTCGCTCTTCATCCGAGGTGAGAGCGGTGTGTGGGCGTCGTTGTCCCGGCAACGGGCCCTGGTCGAGGAGACCCAGAAGAGGCTCGCCGATCGGTCCACTGAGATGGCGGAACTGCGCACCGCCTACTCGACGGTGAAGGAGGAAGCGATCCAGGCATGGGCGGCTGAAGCCTCGATGCGCACCGAGGCGGACAAGGCCCGGGAAGAGGCTGCCCAGGCCCACCGGGACCTCGAGCCCCTGTCGGCGCGGGTCAAGGAGCTCGAGGAGGACGTCTCCCAGGTTGGCCATTAGCGGGACGCCCTCAACGTCCGGATCGGGCAGGTGACGGCCCAGCTTGGCGCGCTGAAGGGTGAGGTCTCAGTGCTGAACGGGGCCGTCCAGGAGAAGGACGCGGCGCTCCAAACCGCCCGCCAGGAGATCGAGGCACTGAAGGCGGCCGTTCGTGAGAAGGACAGCGCCCTCCTAGGGCTCGAGCAGACGTGCGGGGGGCTCCGCGACGAGGTCGTGGGTTTGAAGACCCACGTTGGGGGTAAGTAGCTTGTTACGGCCATATAGTTGAGGCATCGCGTTAGGTGCTAATCTGCCTTGTCGTGTTTCAGAGCTGGAGCGCGAGAACCGGGAGGCCCATTCGACCGCTAACTCCCTACAGAGCCTCCTCGAAGCCGAGACCCGGAGGACCCAGTTGCTCGAGGGCGCGATCACCTCGGTGTGTGACGGTCTGGGGGTCGAGCCCGACGTCGACACCGGAGAAGACGCTCCGGGGAACTCCTTCGTCCGTCGGGTGGCGGCGCTAGGTCACCTCGCCCGGGAGAAGATACGGGACAGCCTCCACCACGGCGTAAAGAGGGCGCTGGCCGTCGTTCGCTCGGGTTTTGTGTTCAACATGGAGCTCGTCGCCGACAGCTTCATCACAGACCTGGAGCGGACGGACGAGGAGAACGAAGACGCCTGCTTGGATCTGATCGAAGCCGCGGAGGGGCTTGGGAGCCGTCTGGCCTCGCTCTTTGAGCCTGAGGTGGTCCCGCCTGCTGACGACGAAGGCCTGTGAGCCAAATTTGGGCACGAAGGCCCGTGTAATAAGTTAGTTACTTTGAATTTTGGTCGTGGTGGCCGTAGGGGCCTTAAGAACTCGAGACATAAACCAGTTCGTGGTTAATTTGGTTTTATGCGAGCTTTTCTTCCCTTAATGGCTTGGATCGTGCTCCCGTACGATTTACTTGGCACGCAGCTGCGTCCTTTGGCATAGGGGAGCGAGTGGAGGTACCGTAGCCTCGGAGGCGTAAGTGATCTCACGGCTCGACTGCCCTTAAGCTTTAGGATGTTGTTGCAGCTTCGCAGATCGTGTGAGAACCTGGTCTAAGCGGCAGGGGGTGTGTTCTCTTCCAAAGTTAGGAACCGTTGTTTAGACCTTTCTAGCGTGAAGTTGCACCTCTAGGAGGCGTAAGGGGTGAGTGGAGGCACCATAGCCCCGGAGGCGTAGGTGATACTCCTGGCCCGAGGGTCCTTTTGATCCTTAGGGTGTTCTTACAGCACCGTTGATCTAAGGAGCGGTTCTTGAAATTTAAAGAAGAGTGTAAATTTTTTCGGGGACTGAGGGGTTCCCCCCTGTGTAGCCCCCGAGGGAGGGTCGATTCTGGTAGTATAGAGTCGATCCTCCCTCATCGTGAGACGAAAATTTTAACACTGCTGTATTCTTTATTGACGAAAAAGAATTTACACAGCCTCGAGGCTTTCTAAGGAAAAAAGCGACGTAGCTGTTCAATGTTCCCAGCGTTGGTGAAGATTTCGCCCTTCTCGTTGGATAGCTTGTAGGTGCCCGGCTTTAGTACTTCTGCGATAATGTACGGTCCTTCCCATGGTGGCGTGAGCTTGTGGCGCCCCTTGGTGTTCTGGTTCCGACGTAGCACCAAATCACCGACGTTGAGGTCGCGCTTGCGTACGTGTCTGTCGTGGTAGCGTCGGAGACCCTGCTGGTACCTGGCAGAATGCAACAAAGCCACATCTCGGGCTTCCTCGAGCTGGTCGAGGGCGTCCTCTCTTGCGGCGTCGTTATTTCTTTCGTTGTAGGCTTTTAACCTTGGGGATCCGTATTCTATATCAGTTGGGAGCATAGCCTCGGACCCGTAGACTAAGAAGAATGGAGTGAACCCCGTGGCTCGACTCGGCGTTGTTCTTAGGTTCCACAGAACCGAGGGTAGCTCGGCAGCCCATCTTTTGCCATGTTTGCGTAGCTTGTCAAAGATTCTGGGTTTCAGGCCCTGTAGGAGCATGCCATTGGCACGTTCTACTTGGCCGTTTGTTTTTGGATGAGCCACGGCCGACCAGAGCACGCGAATGTGATGGTGGTCGCAGAAATCCAGAAACTTTTTACCAGTGAACTGGGTGCCATTGTCAGTGATAATGCAGTTCGGAACTCCAAAACGATGGATAATGTCGGTGAAGAAAAGCACAGCTTGTTCGGACCTAATACTGGTGATGGGGCGAGCCTCGATCCACTTGGAGAACTTGTCGATAGCGACGAGCAAGTGGGTGAAGCCGCCAGTTGTTCTCTTTAGAGGTCCGACAAGGTCGAGGCCCCAAACGGCAAATGGCCACGTGATGGGAATGGTTTGCAGAGCATGTGCCGGGAGATGAGTCTGTCTCGCATAGTACTGACAACCTTTACAGGAGCGTACTAGCTTGACCGCGTCGGAAACCGTGGTCGGCCAATAGAACCCTTGTCGAAAGGCGTTGCCGACGAGGGTTCGAGGCGCAGCGTGGTGACCGCAAGCCCCCGAGTGCAGGTCGTTGAGCAGGTCCCTGCCTTCCTTGTTTGTGATGCAACGTTGGAGAATGCCCGTAGGGCTGCGGCGGTACAGCTCCCTACTGTCGCCAATGATCACAAAGATTTTGGCCCGGCGAGCGATTCGTCGAGCCTCGGTCTTACTCGAGGGGAGGTCCCCTTGGATAAGATAGTCGAGGTACGGCGCGCGCCAGTCTGGCTCGAGGTCAGATGGTGGGGTCGAACCTTCCACCTGCATGGCTTCGGCCCTGGTCGAGGGGGCTTCTGCCTCAGGTGGGGGGTCGAGTGATGTCCCGTCGACCCCTCCATCTGGCCCAAGGTCGACGGATGGCCGTTGGAGATCTTTTACGAAAACGTCAGGTGGGACCGTAGTTCGACTTGACTCGATTTTTGCGAGTTCATCGGCGGCCTCATTATACTTGCGTGCTATATGGTTGAGCTCGAGGCCGTGAAACTTGTCCTCGAGGCGTCGTACCTCTCGGCAGTAGGCTTCCATCTTGGGGTCGCGGCAGCTCGAGCTCTTCATGACCTGATCAATCACTAGCTGGGAGTCGCCTCGAACATCAAGGTGTCGGACCCCGAGCTCGATGGCAATTTTTAGCCCCGTGACGAGTGCCTCGTATTCGGCGACGTTGTTGGATGCAGGGAAATGGAGCCGGATGACGTAGCGCATGTGAGCCCCGAGGGGTGAGATGAAGAGCAAGCCCGCGCCTGCTCCTGTTTTCATCAATGACCCATCGAAGTACATGGTCCAGAGCTCGGCCTGGAGCTGTGCGGGAGGGAGCTGGGTGTCGGTCCATTCAGCCAGGAAATATGCCAATACCTGAGACTTTATAGCTTTGCGCGGCGCATAAGATAGGGTCTCGCCCATGAGCTCGACCGCCCACTTGGCGATCCTACCCGTGGCTTCCCGATTCTGGGCTATCTCTCCCAGGGGGAAAGAAGAAACCACAGTAACTGGGTGGCCCTCAAAGTAGTGTCGGAGCTTGCGCCGTGTCAAGATGACAGCATAAAGCAGCTTCTGGATTTGAGGGTACCGGACCTTGGTTTCTGAGAGTACTTCGCTAATGAAATAGACCAGCCTCTGGACGAGCAAGGTGTGAGCTTCCTCGGTCCGTTCGACGACCAGGACCGTGCTTACTACTTGCGACGTTGCCGCGGCGTAAAGTAGGAGCGGTTCTCCTGGGGTCGGAGGGACGAGAATTGGCGAGTTAGAGAGTGTGACCTCGAGTTTGGTGAGGGCTTCCTCGGCCTCGAGGGTCCAGGAAAAATGCTCCGATTTCTTCAAGAGGCGGTACAGAGGGAGCGCTTTTTCGCCGAGGCGTGAAATGAAACGGCTGAGCGCGGCCAAGCAGCCCGTGACTCTCTGCACGCCTTTCAGATCTCGGATGGGGGCCATCTTGGTTATCGCAGAGATTTTTTTCTGGATTGGCCTCGATGCCCCGCTTAGACACGATGAACCCCAAAAGCATTCCTCGGGGGACGCCAAAAACGCATTTTTCTGGATTGAGCTTGATATTCTTTGCTCGAAGGCATTTGAAGGCAACGTCGAGGTCGTTTACTAGATTATCGGCTCGTTTGGTCTTGACTACGATGTCATCGACGTATGCCTCGACGGTTGGTCCGATGTGTTCTCCGAAGACGTGCTGCATGCATCGCTGGTACATTGCCCCTGCGTTCCGGAGACCGAAGGGCATCGTAACGTAGCAATACATGCCAAACGGGGTGATGAATGAAGTCGCGAGCTGATCGGACTCCTTCATTTTTATCTGATGGTAACCGGAGTAAGCGTCTAAGAACGAAAGGGTTTCACATCCCGCAGTTGAATCAACGATTTGATCAATGCGCGGCAAAGGAAAGGGAACCTTTGGACATGCTTTATTCAAACTAGTATAGTCTACACACATCCTCCATTTCCCACTCTATTTCTTAACTAATACAGGATTAGCTAGCCACTCAGGATGGTGAACCTCCTTGATGAATCCGGCCTCCAGTAGCTTGTGGATCTCTTCGCCGATGACCCTGCGCTTCTCCTCGTCGAAGCGGCGCAGGCGTTGCTTCACCGGTTTGGACCCGGCCCGGATCTCCAAGGCGTGCTCGGTGACTTCCCTGGGTATGCCCGGCATATTTGAGGGACTCCACGCGAAAATGTTGACATTCGCGCGGAGAAAGTCGACGAGCACGGCTTCCTATTTCGGGTCGAGGGTGGCGCTGACGTTCAGCGCCTTCCCGTTGGGATCAGCGGGGTCGAGGGGCACGGGTCTGACGTCCTCCGCGGGCTCGAAGCTGCCGGCGTGGCGTTTTGGGTCGGGAATCTCGTTAGCGAGACCGTCGAGGTCTGCGGCCAAAGTCACCGATTCCAAAACCGCCTCGCCGTGTTCGACGCACTCGACGTCGCACTCGTAGGCATGTTCATATGAGGGCCCTACAGTGATGACGCCATTTGGGCCGGGCATCTTGAGCTTGAGGTAGGTGTAGTTTGGCACGGCCATGAACTTGGCGTAGCACGGGCGCCCGAGGATGGCGTGGTATGTCCCACGGAATCCGACCACTTCGAAGGTGAGGGTCTCCTTCCTGAAGTTGGCCGGTGTGCCAAAACAAACGGGCAGATCGACCTGTCCGAGGGGTTCTGCCCGCTTCCCTGGCACGACTCCGTGGAAGCCCCTGATGCTAGGTTGTAGGCGCGCTCTCTCGACCCCCAGGAGGTCGAGGGTCTGGGAGTAGATGATGTTGAGGCTGCTCCCGCCGTCCATGAGCACTTTGGTGAGGCGCGTGTTGGCGATGACGGGATCAACGACAAGAGGGTAGACCCCCGGATTGGGGATGTAGTCCGGATGATCATCACGGTCGAAAGTGATGGCCACCGCAGACCAGTCAAGGAAACGAGGGACCGCCGTTTGTACGAAGAAGACCTCTCACCGCTCTCGCTTGCGCTGGCGCGCTGAGAGGCGGGTCGAGGGTCCTCCGTAGATCATGAAGCAGTCATGGATCTCGGGGAACCCCTCATCCTTGTCATCACCTTTTGGGTCTTCCTTCTTGTCAGTGTTCTTGCTGCCTGCGCCCTCAAAGTACCTGCGGAGCATATGACAATCTTCGAGGTTATGGTTAATGGGTCCCTTGTGGTAAGGGCATGGCTCTTTAAGCATTTTGTCGAAGATGCCCCCGCCGGGGGGGCCTCGAGGCTTCTTGCGTTCGGTAGCGGCGACAAGCTCGTCGGCCGGGGCCTCGAGCTTGCCCTGCTGGCCCTTCTTCTTCTTGCGGTTGTTCCTCTTGGGTCCTCGGGTGGAGCTCGCGGGATCGTCGATCTTCTGCTTCCCCGTGTCCTGCTCGCCGCCAAAGATGGCACCAACTGCCTCCTCGCCGGAGGCGAAGTTGGTGACGATGTCCATCAACCCGTTGGCAGTGAGGGGGGTGTGACGGCCTAGCTCTCGGACCAACTCCTTACAAGTGGTGCCCGAGAGGAAAGCCATGATCACGTCAGAGTCGGTGACGTTGGGGAGCTCGGTGCGTTGCCTGGAGAAACGCCGGATGTAATCTCGGAGGGATTCACCTGGCTTCTGCTTGCAACTCCGGAGGTCCCACGAGTTGCCGGGGCGCATGTAAGTTCCCTTGAAGTTTCCCTCGAACACCCTTACGAGATCACCCCAGTCGTGGATCTGTTGGGGCGGCAGATCCTCGAGCCAGGCTCGAGCGGTGTCGGAGAGGAACAGGGGGAGTTGTCAGATGATGACTCGGTCGTCGGTGGCCCCGCCCAGCTGACATGCCAAGCGGAAGTCAGCGAGCCAAAGTTCGGGTTTGGTCTCGCCGTTGTACTTGGCAAGAGTCGTGGGAGGGTGGAACCGCGCTGGTAGTATCGTTTCGCGGATTGCCTTGCTGAAGACCCGAGGGCCCGGAGGCTCAGGTGAAGGGCTGCGATCCTCCGAGCTGTCGTAGCGCCCGCCCCTATGCACGTGGTAGCCTCGAGCCACACCGTCACCGTGCTTGCGCGTGCGGCGCTCGACGATGTTGCCACGGGTGCCTCGAGGCCCTTGGTCGTGAGTCATGTGCTCGGGGGCGGGAGCCATTCAAATCCGTCGGGGAGGTTCGGGATGAACCGAGGCCTCTCTCTCCTGTCGGGAGGGCTCTGCGAGCCGCTCCGAGGCGGGCTCGCATCGCCTCGAGGCAGAGCTCTCGGCCTGCTGCAGGGCAACGGTCTCGAGGAGTTCTCGGATTTCATCTCGAGCCCGGCGCGCTTCGGGGTTCGACGGCTCAGGCATGTTGCGGAGGAGCATGGCGGCGGTGACGACGTTCTGGCTGGCTCGAGCGAAGACCGGGGGGTCGGTTACCCGGTCCTCGTCGATGCGACGGTTGACGTTGCGAGCTCTTCCGCGAGCTCTCCCGCCAAGTGCGCGTTCCGCACGCTCATGCTCGAGAGTTTGTTGGAGTAAACGCAGGTTTTCTCGTTCCTCGTCGAGCCTCTCCTGCAACTCGCGGATTTGGTCGAGCTGCGCCCCTTGATCCGCAAGGAGTTGAGCCTCGCCTTGCTCGGCAGGGAGCCCGTCGTGGGGGGGCGTGTGCCTTCCTCCAACCGGCTGTTCTTCCTGCGAATCCGACGCGCTTTCAACATCGACGTTGAAGCACTCGCGGGTCAGATCGTAGGTGTCATCAGCCGAGTCGGAGTCAGGGGCGCCGAAATAATAGTATGACGGGGGAATGCATGGTCGCTGCGAGCCGCTACCGGGGTTGCGGCGTGGGGAAGCGGTCACACGGGGTTCTGTTTCTGGCGCCTCAGTAGAGTCCAGATAATCAGAAGCCGGCGTGGACGCGACGAGGTCCAGGGTGGAGCGTAGATGGTGCCCAGGGAGTTCCTCATAAGCACTCATGCAAGCGCTCACGGAAGGAGCGTACGCCTGGGCAGCCGAAACTAGCCCAAACGGAAACGGCGAAGGCGATGTTGCTGCCCACGCCGGAAGAGATGCACGGGGCAGCGGCGTCGCACCGGGCGGAGGAGCGGCGGGGTTCTCCGCTGGCATGCTGTCCTCGGCCAGACTCATCCTACCCAGACCTTCCACGAGAAAATCTGGGCCGGCGTCTGGCTAGGAAGTGCTGAATCGGGGAACCCCGTTACCCTCCGCGAGGTGGAGACGATGGTTGCGCCGGGCTCGCCGCCGTCGGGCGGCTCGCGCCTGCCTGGAGCGACGGTACCGGCGGATTGCTCCCCCAGGCTGGGAGAGCTCGTAATCCTCGTCGGTAGGGTGTCTTGGCGGGAGTAGGACCATATCGTAGCCATAGCCGAGCGACATGAACTCCAAACTTCCGAACCAGATCACCGTGGCCAACGGAATAGGGCGTTCAGGGTCAGCCATCCAGGAAAAAGGCGGGAAAGCGACGTTGGCACGCAGCGATCCCCTACCTGGCGCGCCAACTATCGGTGTTCGGACCCGAGGGGGTCCTAAACCAACGAGTAAAATGCTGCGTGTCCCTTTCCTGGATGGTGATGCAAGGAGAACACACGGGGGTTTATCCTGGTTCGGGCAAAAGAAGGCCCTACGTCCAGCGGGGGAGGAGAGGTTTGTATTTCCTTGCATCGAGGTGCTTGTGTAGGGGTTACAAGCTTGCGAGAGAGGGCGTCGAGCCCAAGTCTCAAAGGAGAAAAAGAAAGAGTACAAGATGATTGCTTGAGATGTTGATCTTTGTCTTGTATATGGCCTGTTGTTCGTCTATCTCTCCCTTTGTGGAGCCCCGGCCTCCCCTTTTATAGGGCGAGAGGTGGCCGGGACGATGGTGCCTTGAAATGATGTTTTGTCGATCCCTGTTGAGGTGACTGTAGCGACGTGCCCTAGAAATGGGAGGCCATCCTTGGGGACGTGATGTCGTAGAGGACGAGGTGTTGAAATGACCCGGAGCGCTGCGCCATACCGTCCTTCCTTCCCTGTTGCGCTGTGTTAGGCATCGAGGCTGGGTCGAGGCCGGGTCGAGTCCTGGTCGAGGCTGATCGGATAAGTCCGAATCCCTGGGATCGCGGTGTACGGATTCTGTCGTATTCTCCCTCGAGGGTAACTAGTGACGTACAGTGTGCGGTAAGGTGGATACAGTGACGTTTTTCACCTCCCATCACGGGATGGGTGGTGAGACAGTGAGGGCTGACACTGGTATTGTTCCCACGTCGACCACGCGCGCAGCCATGCCGGTAGGTGGTAGTAGGTAATTGCATTAAATGCTAAGGCTTTTGTCCGGAGGTAGGTAAAGAGAGGGGGTCGAGCGCCCCGACCCGGGATCACGCGAGTCGGAGCTCAGTCGAGGTGCCTTGTCGTGCGGGACGCGGTCGAGGCATCCCGTCGAGGGGGCCTCGTACGAGCCGGAGGAGGGATGCGGTCGAGGCATCCCGTCGAGGGGGCCTCGTACGAGCCGGAGGTGGGATGCGGTCGAGGCATCCCGTCGAGGGGGCCTCGTACGAGCCGGAGGTGGGATGCGGTCGAGGCATCCCGTCGAGCCGGTCTCGTACGGGGCGGACCTGTCGTGTATTTTGAAGTGGGAGGTGTTTTGTCGTGGCTGGGTTGTTTTAGTTCACATTATCGTTGAATGTGGGTACCCCTATGGCATTGGTACCGACAGAATGCAGATTAGCGATTGTTTTTATCTGGATCCAAAGTACAAATCATAGATGCTAAGACGTAGCGCAACAAGGTGAAAAAAAAGGACGATGGAAAGAACTCACAGAACAAGCAAATAGCCCAGATTCTTCCTTTTTCCTGAATTTTTCCCTGATTTTTCACTGAACAATGATCAAAAAAAGATGCAACCACAAAAATTGGCACCTACAACTAAGGTGGGATGTGGTCTACAGAGATACAATACGTTCTCTGAAAAGCATGCAAAAACTTTGACAATTTTTTTCTTTATTTTCCTGAATTTTTTTGACAATTTTAATGAAACCAAACAGGGCAAAGCCAAAGTGGCGAAACAATCTATTGTTGTGTGTGCGTAACATTTGCAAGATGAACCTGTGCTGATAGAAGAATATGTGGAGCTATGGGTAGGCACACAATATGACAGTAAGGATTAGCAATTAACGAATGCAGATTAGCGATTGTTCAATCCGGATCCAAAGTACAAATCACAGGTGCTGGCTAAGACGTGTCGAGACGTAGCGCAACAAGGTAAAAACAAACGACGATAGAAAGAACTCACAGAACAAGCAAATAGCCCAGATTTTTCCTTTTTCCTGAATTTTTCCCTGATCTTTCCAGAAGGCACTAGTAGGAATCAAACTTTTTTTTTTATTTTTTCACTATTTTTTTATATTTTTCTCTGAACAAGGATCAAAAAAAGATGCAACCACAAAAATTGGCACCAACAACTGAGGTGGGATGTAGTCTATAGAAATACAGCACGTTCTCTGAAAAGCATGCAAAAACTTTAACAAATTTTTTCTTTATTTTCCTGAATTTTTTTTGGCAATTTTGATGAAACCAAACAGGGCAAAGCCAAAGTGGCGAAACAATCAGTCGTTGAGTGTGGGTAACAGTTGCAAGATGAACCTGTGCTGATAGAAGAATATATGGAGCTAAGGGTAGGCACACAATATGATAGCAAGGATTAGCAATTAATGAATGCAGATTAGCGATTGTTCAATCTGGATCCAAAGTACAAATCACGGGTGCTGGCTAAGACGTGTTGAGACATAGCGCAACAAGGTGAAAACAAAGGACGATGGAAAGAACTCACAGAACAAGCAAATAGCCCGGATTTTTCCTTTTTCTTGAATTTTCCGTGATTTTTCCAAAAGGCACTAGTAGGAATCAAACTTTTTATTTTTTCACTATTTTTTTATATTTTTCTCTGAACAAGGATCAAAAAAAGATGCAACCACAAAAATTGGCACCTACAACTGAGGTGGGATGTGGTCTATAGAGATACAGCACGTTCTTTGAAAAGCATGCAAAAACTTTGACAATTTTTTTCTTTATTTTCCCAAATTTTTTCGGCAATTTTGATGAAACCAAACTGGGCGAAGCCAAAGTGGCAAAACAATCTGTTGTTGAGCATGGGTAACAGTTGCAAGATGAACCTGTGCTGACAGAAGAATATGTGGAGCTATGGATAGGCACACAATATGACAGCAAGGATTAGCAATTAACGAATGCAGATTAGCGATTGTTTTTATCTGGATCCAAAGTACAAATCATAGATGCTAAGACGTAGCGCAACAAGGTGAAAACAAAGGACGATGGAAAGAACTCACAGAACAAGCAAATAGCCCAGATTCTTTCTTTTTCCCGAATTTTTCCCTGATTTTTCCAAAAGGCACGAGTACGAATCAAACTTTTTAATTTTTCACTCTTTTTTTATATTTTTCTCTGAACACGGATCAAAAAAAGATGCAACCACAAAAATTGTCACCTACAACTGAGGTGGGATGTGGTCTACAGAAATACAGCACATTCTCTAAAAAGCATGCAAAAACTTTGACAATTTTTTTCTTTATTTTCCCAAATTTTTTTGGAAATTTTGATGAAACCAAACAGGGCAAAGCCAAAGTGGCGAAACAATCAGTCATTGAGTGTGGGTAACAGTTGCAAGATGAACTTGTGTTGATAGAAGAATATGTGGAGCTACATGTAGGCACACAATATGATAGCAAGGATTAGCAATTAACGAATGCAGATTAGCGATTGTTCATTCCGGATCCAATGTACAAATCACCGGTGCTAGCTAAGACGTGTCGAGACGTAGCGCAACAAGGTGAAAACAAAGGACGATGGAAAGAACTGACATAACAAGCAAATAACCCAGATTTTTCCTTTTTCCTGAATTTGCCCTGATTTTTCCAAAAGGCACTAGTAGGTATCAAATTTTTTATTTTTTTCACTATTTTTTTATATTTTTCTCTGAACAAGGATCAAAAAAAGATGCAACCACAAAAATTGGCAGCACAACTGAGGTGGGATGTGGTCTACAGAGATACAACACGTTCTTTGAAAAGCATGCAAAAACTTTGACAATTTTTTTTCTTTATTTTCCCAAATTTTTTTGGTAATTTTGATGAAACCAAACAGGGCGAAGCCAAAGTAGCGAAACAATCTGTTGTTGAGCATGGGTAACAGTTGCAAGATGAACCTGTGCTGACAGAAGAATATGTGGAGCTATGGGTAGGCACACAATATGACAACAAGGATTAGCAATTAACGAATGCAGATTAGCGATTGTTTTTATTTGGATCCAAAGTACAAATCATAGATGCTAAGACGTAGCGCAACAAGGTGAAAACAAAAGACGATGGAAAGAACTCACAGAACAAGCAAATAGCCCAGATTCTTCCTTTTTCCTGAATTTTTCCCTGATTTTTCTCTGAACAAGGATCAAAAAAAGATGCGACCACAAAAATTGGCACCTACAACTGAGGTGGGATGTGGTCTACAGAGATACAACACGTTCTCTGAAAAGCATGCAAAAACTTTGACAATTTTTTTTCTTTATTTTCCCAAATTTTTTTGACAATTTTAATGAAACCAAACAGGGCAAAGCCAAAGTGGCGAAACAATCTGTTGTTGAGTGTGCGTAACAATTGCAAGATGAACCTGTGCTGATAGAAGAATATGTGGAGCTATGGGTAGGCACACAATATGACAGTAAGGATTAGCAATTAACGAATGCAGATTAGCGATTGTTCAATCCGGATCCAAAGTACAAATCACAGGTGTTGGCTCAGACGTGTCGAGAGGTAGCGCAACAAGGTAAAGACAAAGGACGATGGAAAGAAATCACAGAACAAGCAAATAGCCCGGATTTTTCCTTTTTCCTGAATTTTTCCCTGATTTTTCCAAAAGGCACTAGTAGGAATCAAACTTTTTAATTTTTCACTATTTTTTATATTTTTCTCTGAACACGGATCAAAAAAAGATGCAACCACAAAAATTGGCACCTACAACAGAGGTGGGATGTGGTCTATAGAAATACAGCACGTTCTCTGAAAAGCACGCAAAAACTTTGACAATTTTTTTGTTTATTTTCTCAAAATTTTTTTGGCAATTTTAATGAAACCGAACAGGGCAAAGCCAAAGTAGCGAAACAATCTGTTGCTGAGCGTGGGTACCAGTTTCATGATGAACCTGTGCTGACAGAAGAATATGTGGAGCTATTGTTAGGCACACATTATGACAGCAAGGATTAGCAATTAATGAATGCAGATTTGCGATTGTTCAATCCGGATCCAAAGTACAAATCACAGGTGCTGGCTAAGACGTGTCGAGACGTAGCGCAACAAGGTAAAAACAAAGGACGATGGAAAGAACTAACAGAACAAGCAAATAGCCCGGATTTTTCCTTTTTCCTGAATTTTTCCCTAATCTTTCCAGAAGGCACTAGTAGGAATCAAACTTTTTTATTTTTTCACTACTTTTTTATATTTTTCTCTGAACAAGGATCAAAAAAAGATGCAACCACAAAAATTGGCACCGACAACTGAGGTGGGATGTGGTCTATATAAATACAGCATGTTCTCTGAAAAGAGTGCAAAAACTTTAACAATTCTTTTTCTTTATTTTCCCAAATTTTTTTGGCAATTTTGATGAAACCAAACAGGGCAAAGCCAAAGTGGCGAAACAATCTGTTGTTGAGTGTGCGTAACATTTGCAAGATGAACCTGTGCTGACAGAAGAATATGTGGAGCTATGGGTAGGCACACAATATGACAGCAAGGATTAGCAATTAACGAATGCAGATTAGCGATTGTTCAATCCGGATCCAAAGTACAAATCACAGGTGCTGGCTAAGATGTGTCGAGACGTAGCGCAACAAGGTGAAAACAAAGGACGATGGAAAGAACTTACAGAACAAGCAAATAGCCCGGATTTTTCCTTTTTCCTAAATTTTTCCCTGATTTTTCCAAAAGGCCCTAGTAGGAATCAAACTTTTTATTTTTTCACAATTTTTTTATATTTTTCTCATAACAAGCATCAAAAAAAGATGCAACCACAAAAATTGGCACCTACAACTGAGGTGGGATGTGGTCTACAGAGATACAACATGTTCTTTGTAAAGCATGCAAAAATTTTGACAATTTTTTTCTTTATTTTCCTGAATTTTTTGGTAATTTTAATGAAACCAAACAGGACAAAGCCAAAGTGGCGAAACAATCTGTTGTTGAGTGTGCGTAACATTTGCAAGATGAACCTGTGCTAACAGAAGAATATGTGGAGCTATGGGTAGGCACATAATATGACAGCAAGGATTAGCAATTGACGAATGCAGATTAGCGATTGTTCAATCTGGATCCAAAGTACGAATCACAGGTGCTGGCTAAGAAGTGTTGAGACGTAGCGCAACAAGGTAAAAACAAAGGACGATGGAAAGAACTCAAGAACAAGCAAATATCCTGGATTTTTTCTTTTTCCTGAATTTTTCCCTGATTTTTCCAAAAGGCACCAGTAGGAATCAAACTTTTTAATTTTTCACTATTTTTATATATTTTTCTCTGAACGCGGACCAAAAAAGGATGCAACCACAAAAATTGGCACCAACAACTAAGGTGGGATGTGGTCTACAGAGATACAGCATGTTCTTTGAAAAGCATGCAATTTTGATGAAACCAAACATGGCAAACCCGAAGTGGTGAAACAATCCGTTGTTGAGCGTGGGTAATAGTTGCAAGATGAACCTGTGCTGACAAAAGAATATGTGGAGCTATGGGTAGGCACACAATATGACAGCAAGGATTAGCAATTAACGAATGCAGATTAGCGATTATTCAATCCGGATCCAAAGTACAAATCACAGGTGCTGGCCAAGACATGTCGAGACGTAGCGCAACAAGGTGAAAACAAAGGATGATGGAAAGAACTCACAGAACAAGCAAATAGCCTGGATTTTTCCTTTTTCCTGAATTTTTCCCTGATTTTTCCAAAAGGCACTAGTACGAATCAAACTTTTTATTTTTTCACTTTTTTATATATTTTTCTCTGAACAACGATCAAAAAAAGATGCAACCACAAAAATTGGCACCTACAACTGAGGTGGGATGTGATCTACAGAGATACAGCATGTTCTTTGTAAAGCATGCAAAAATTTTGACAATTTTTTTCTTTATTTTCCTGAATTTTTTGGCAATTTTAATGAAACCAAATAGGACAAAGCCAAAGTGGCGAAACAAACTGTTGTTGAGTGTGCGTAACATTTGCAAGATGAACCTGTGCTAACAGAAGAATATGTGGAGCTATGGGTAGGCACATAATATGACAGCAAGGATTAGCAATTGACGAATGCAGATTAGCGATTGTTCAATCTGGATCCAAAGTACGAATCACAGGTGCTGGCTAAGAAGTGTTGAGACGTAGCGCAACAAGGTAAAAACAAAGGACGATGGAAAGAACTCACAGAACAAGCAAATATCCTAGATTTTTTCTTTTTCCTGAATTTTTCCCTGATTTTTCCAAAAGGCACTAGTAGGAATCAAACTTTTTAATTTTTCACTATTTTTTTATATTTTTCTCTGAACACGGACCAAAAAAAGATGCAACCACAAAAATTGGCACCAACAACTAAGGTGGGATGTGGTCTACAGAGATACAGCACGTTCTTTGAAAAGCATGCAATTTTGATGAAACCAAACAGGGCAAACCCGAAGTGGTGAAACAATCTGTTGTTGAGCGTGGGTAATAGTTGCAAGATGAACCTGTGCTGACAGAAGAATATGTGGAGCTATGGGTAGGCACACAATATGACAGCAAGGATTAGCAATTAACGAATGCAGATTAGCGATTATTCAATCCGGATCCAAAGTACAAATCACAGGTGCTGGCCAAGACGTGTCGAGACGTAGCGCAACAAGGTGAAAACAAAGGACGATGGAAAGAACTCACAGAACAAGCAAATAGCCTGGATTTTTCCTTTTTCCTGAATTTTTCCCTGATTTTTCCAAAAGGCACTAGTACGAATCAAACTTTTTATTTTTTCACTTTTTTATATATTTTTCTCTGAACACCGATCAAAAAAAGATGCAACCACAAAAATTGGCACCTACAACTGAGGTGGGATGTGGTCTACAGAAATACAACATGTTCTCTGAAAAACGTGCAAAAACTTCGACAGTTTTTTTTATTTTCCCGAATTTTTTTGGCAATTTTGATAAAACCAAACAGGGCAAAGCCAAAGTGGTGAAACAATCTGTTGTTGAACGTGGGTAACAGTTGCAAGATGAACCTGTGCTGACAGAAGAATATGTGGAGCTACGGGTAGGCACACAATATGATAGCAAGGATTAGCAATTAACGAATGCAGATTAGCGATTGTTCAATCTGGATCCACAGTACAAATCACAGGTGCTGGCTATGATGTGTCGAGACGTAGCACAACAAGGTGAGAACAAAGGACGATGGAAAGAACTCACAGAACAAGCAAATAGCCCGGATTTTTTCTTTTTCCTAAATTTTTCCTTGATTTTTCCAAAAGGCACCAGTAGGAATCAAACTTTTTTATTTTTTCACTATTTTCTTATATTATTCTCTAAACAAGGATACAAAAAAGATGGAACCACAAAAATTGGCACCTACAACTGAGGTGGGATGTGGTCTACAGAAATACAGCACGTTCTCTGAAAAGCGTGCAAAAACTTTGACAATTTTTTTCTTTATTTTCCTGAATTTTTTTGGCAATTTTGTTGAAACGATATAGGGCAAACCCAAAGCGGCGAAACAATCTGTTGTTGAGCGTGGGTAACAGTTGCAAGATGAACCTGTGGTGACAAAGAATATGTGGAGCTATGGGTAGGCACACAATATGACAGCAAGGATTAGCAATTAACGAATGCAGATTAGCGATTGTTCAATCCGGATCCAAAGTACAAATCACGTGTGCTAGCTAAGACGTGTCAAGACGTAGCGCAACAAGGTGAAAGCAAAGGACGATGGAAAGAACTCACAGAACAAGCAAATAGCCCGGATTTTTCCTTTTTTTAAAATTTTTCCCTGATTTTTCTAAAAGGCACTAGTAGGAATCAAACTTTTTATTTTATCACTATTTTTTTATATTTTTCTCTGAACAACGATCAAAAAAAGATGCAACCACAAAAATTGGCACCTACAACTGAGGTGGGATGTGGTCTACAGAAATACAACACATTCTTTAAAAAAGCATGGAAAAACTTTGACAGTTTTTTTTATTTTCCCAAATTTTTTTGGCAATTTTGATGAAACCAAATTAGGCAAAGCCAAAGTGGCGAAACAATCTGTTGTTGAGCGTGGGTAACATTTGCAAGATGAACCTGTGCTGATAGAAGAATATGTGGAGCTATGGGTAGGCACACAATATGACAGAAAGGATTAGCAATTAACGAATGCAGATTAGCGATTGTTCAATCTGGATCTAAAGTACGAATCACAGGTGCTGGCTAAGACGTGTCGAGACGTAGCACAACAAGGTGAAAACAAAGGACGATGGAAAGAACTAACAGAACAAGCAAATAGCTCGGATTTTTCCTTTTTCCTGAATTTTTCCCTGATTTTTCCAAAAGGCACCAGTAGGAATCAAACTTTTTTATTTTTCCACTATTTTTTTATATTTTTCACTGAACAAGGATCAAAAAAAGATGCAACCACAAAAATTAGCACCTACAACTAAGGTGGGATGTGGTCTACAGAAGTACTGCACGTTCTCTGAAAAGCGTGCAAAAACTTTGACAATTTTTTCTTTATTTTCCTGATTTTTTTTGGCAATTTTGATGAAACCAAACAGGGAAAAGCCAAAGTGGCGAAACAATCTATTATTGAGCATGGGTAACAGTTGCAAGATGAACCTGTGCTGACAGAAGAATATGTGGAGCTACAGGTAGGCACACAATATGACAGCAAGGATTAGCAATTAACGAAAGTAGATTAGCGATTGTTCAATCTGGATCCAAAGTACAAATCACATGTGCTGGCTAAGACGTGTCAAGACGTAGCGCAACAAGGTGAAAACAAAGGACGATGGAAATAACTCACGGAACAAGCAAATAGCCCGAATTTTTCTTTTTTCCTGAATTTTTCCCTGATTTTTCCAAAAGGCACTAGTAGAATCAAACTTTTTATTTTTTCACTTTTTTTATATTTTTCTCTGAACAACGATTAAAAAAATATGCAACCACAAAAATTGGCACCTACAGCTGAGGTGGGATGTGGTCTACAGAAATACAGCACGTTCTGTAAAAAAGCGTGCAAAAACTTTTACAATTTTTTTTATTTTCCCAAATTTTTTGGCAATTTTGATGAAACCAAATTGGGCAAAGCCAAAGTGGCGAAACAATCTGTTGTTGAGCGTGGGTAATAGTTGCAAGATGAACCTGTGCTGACAGAAGAATATGTGGAGCTATGGGTAGGCACACAATATGACAGCAAGGATTAGCAATTAACGAATGCAGATTAGCGATTGTTCAATCTGGATCCACAGTACAAATCACAGGTGCCGGCTAAGACGTGTCGAGACGTAGCACAACAAGGTGAGAACAAAGGACGATGGAAAGAACTCATAGAACAAGCAAATAGCCCGAATTTTTCCTTTTTCCTGAATTTTTGCCTGATTTTTCCAAAAGGCACTACCAGGAATCAAACTGTTTTTATTTTTCCACTATTTTTTTATATTTTTCTCTGAACAAGGATAAAAAAAGATGCAACCACAAAAATCGGCACCTACAACTGAGGTGGGATGTGGTCTACAGAAATATAGCACATTCTCTGAAAAGCATGCAAAAACTTTGACAATTTTTTTTCTTTATTTTCCAAATTTTTTTTGGCAATTTAGATGAAACCAAACAGGGAAAAGCCAAAGTGGCGAAACAATCTGTTGTTGAGCATTGGTAACAGTTGCAAGATGAACCTGTGCTGACAGAAGAATATGTGGAGCTATGGGTAGGCACACAATATGACAGCAAGGATTAGCAATTAACGAATGCAGATTAGCGATTGTTCAATCCGGATCCAAAGTACAAATCACAGGTGCTGGCTAAGACGTGTCGAGACGTAGCGCAACAAGGTGAAAACAAAGGATGATGGAAAGAACTCACAGAACAAGCAAATAGCCCGGATTTTTCCTTTTTCCTGTATTTTTCCCTGATTTTTCCAAAAGGCACTAGTAGGAATCAAACTTTTTTTTTCTAGTATTTTCTCATATTTTTCGCTGAATAAGGATAAAAAAGATGCAACCACAAAAATCGGCACCTACAACTGAGGTGGGATGTGGTCAACAGAAATACAGCACGTTCTCTGAAAAGCATGCAAAAACTTTGACAATTTTTTTCTTTATTTTCCTAAATTTTTTTGGCAATTTTGTTGAAACCGTATAGGGCAAACCCAAAGTGGCGAAACAATCTGTTGTTGAGCGCGGGTAACAGTTGCAAGATGAACCAGTGCTGACAGAAGAATATGTGGAGCTATGGGTAGGCACACAATATGACAGCAAGGATTAGCAATTAACGAATACAGATTAGCGATTGTTCAATCCGGATCCAAAGTACAAATCACATGTGCTAGCTAAGACGTGTCAAGACGTAGCGCAACAAGGTGATAACAAAGGACGATGAAAAGAACTCACAGAACAAGTAAATAGCCCAGATTTTTCCTTTTTCCTAAATTTTTCCCTGATTTTTCCAAAAGGCACTAGTAGGAATCAAACTTTTTATTTTTTCACTATTTTTTTATATTTTTCTCTGAACAACGATCAAAAAAAGATGCAACCACAAAAATTGGCACCTACAACTGAGGTGGGATGTGGTCCACAGAAATACAACACGTTCTCTAAAAAAGCATGCAAAAACTTTGATAGTTTTTTTATTTTCCTGAATTTTTTTGATAATTTTGATGAAACCAAATAGGGAAAAGCCAAAGTCGCGAAACAATCTGTCGTTGAGCGTGGGTAACAGTTGCAAGATAAACCTGTGCTAACAGAAGAATATGTGGAGCTATGGGTAGGCACACAATATGACAGCAAGGATTAGCAATTAACGAATGCAGATTAGCGATTGTTCAATCTGGATCCAAAGTACAAATCACAGGTGCTGGCTAAGACGTGTCGAGACGTAGCGCAACAAGGTGAAAACAAAGGACGATGGAAAGAACTCACAGAACAAGCAAATAGCCCGGATTTTTCCTTTTTCCTGAATTTTTCCCTGATTTTTCCAAAAGGCACAAGTAGGAATCAAACTTTTTCATTTTTCCACTATTTTTTTATATTTTTCTCTGAACATGGATCAAAAAAAGATGCAACCACAAAAATTAGCACCTACAACTGAGGTGGGATGTGGTCTACGGAAATACAACACGTTCTTTGAAAAGCGTGCAAAAACTTTGACAATTTTTTTCTTTAGTTTCCCGAATTTTTTAGCAATTTTGATGAAACCAAACAGGGCAAAGCCAAAGTGGCGAAACAATCTGTTGTTGACCGTGGGTAACAGTTGCAAGATGAACCTATGCTGATAGAAGAATATGGGGAGCTATGGGTAGGCACATAATATGATAGCAAGGATAAGCAATTAACGAATGCATATTAGCGATTGTTCAATCCAGATCCAAAGTACAAATCACAGGTGCTAGCTAAAACGTGTCGAGACGTAGCGCAACAAGGTGAAAACAAAGGACGATGGAAAGAACTCACAGAACAAGCAAATAGCCCGGATTTTTCCTTTTTACTAAATTTTTCACTATTTTTTATATTTTTCTCTGAACAAGGATCAAAAAAAGATGCAACCACAAAAATTGGCACCTACAACTGAGGTGGGATGTGGTCTACAGAAATACAGCCCGTTCTCTGAAAAGCGTGCAAAAACTTTGACAAATTTTTTTCTTTATTTTCCTGAATTTTTTTTGGCAATTTTGATGAAACCAAACAAGGCAAAGCCAAAGTGGCGAAACAATCTGTTGTTGAGCGTGGGTAACAGTTGCAAGATGAACCTGTGCTGATAGAAGAATATGGGGAGCTATGGGTAGGCACACAATATGATAGCAAGGATAAGCAATTAACGAATGCAGATTAGCGATTGTTCAATCTGGATCCAAAGTACAAATCACAGGTGCTGGCTAAGACGTGTCGAGAGACATAGCACAACAAGGTGAAAACAGAGGACGATAGAAAGAACTCACAAAACAAGCAAATAGCCCAGATTTTTCCTTTTTCCTGAATTTTTCACTATTTTTTTATATTTTTCTTTGAACAAGGATCAAAAAAAGATGCAACCACAAAAATTGGCACCTACAACTGAGGTGCGATGTGGTCTACAGAAACACAGCACATTCTCTGAAAAGCGTGCGAAAACTTTGACAATTTTTTTTCTTTATTTTCCCGAATTTTTTTGGCAATTTTGATGAAACCAAACAGGGCAAAGTCAAAGTGGTGAAACAATCTATTGTTGAGCGTGGGTAACAGTTGCAAGATGAACTTGTGCTGACAGAAGAATGTGTGGAGCAATGGGTAGGCACACAATATGACAGCAAGGATTAGCAATTAACGAATGCAGATTAGCGATTGTTCAATCCGGATCCAAAGTACAAATCACAGGTGTTGGCTAAAACGTGTCGACACGTAGCGCAACAAGGTGAAAATAAAGGATGATGTAAAGAACTCATAGAACAAGCAAATAGCCTAGATTTTTCCTTTTTCCTTAATTTTTTTCCTAATTTTTCCAAAAGGCACTAGTAGGAATCAAACTTTTTTATTTTTTTCACTATTTCTTTTTATATTTTTCTCTGAACAAGGATCAAAAAAAGATGCAACCACAAAAATTGGAACCTACAACTGAGGCGGGATGTGGTCTACAGAAATACAGCCCGTTCTCTGAAAAGCATGCAAAAACTTTAACAATTTTTTTCTTTATTTTCCTGAATTTTTTTTGGCAATTTTCATGAAACCAAATAGGTCAAAGCCAAAGTGGCGAAACAATCTGTTATTGAGCATGGGTAACAGTTGCAAGATGAACCTATGCTGATAGAAGAATATGTGGAGCTATGGGTAGGCACACAATATGACAGCAAGGATTAGCAATTAACGAATGCAGATTAGTGATTGTTCAATCCGGATCCAAAGTGCAAATCACAGGTGCTGGCTAAGACGTGTCGAGACGTAGCGCAACAAGGTGAAAACAAAGGACGATGGAAAGAACTCACAGAACAAGCAAATAGCCCGGATTTTTTCCTTTTTCCTGAATTTTTCACTACTTTTTTTATATTTTTCTCTGAACAAGGATCAAAAAAAGATGCAACCACAAAAATTGGCACCTAGAACTGAGGTGGGATGTGGTCGACAGAAATACATCATGTTCTCTGAAAAGCGTGCAAAAACTTTAATAATTTTTTTCTTTATTTTCCTGAATTTGTTTTGGCAATTTTGATGAAACCAAACATAGCAAAGCCAAAGTGGCGAAACAATCTGTTATTGAGCATGGGTAACAGTTGCAAGATGAACCTGTGCTGGTAGAAGAATATGTGGAGCTATGGGCAGGCACACAATATTATAGCAAGGATAAGCAATTAACGAATGCAGATTAGCGATTGTTCAATCTGGATCCAAAGTACAAATCACATGTGCTGGCTAAAACGTGTCGAGACATAGCGCAACAAGGTGAAAACAAAGGACGATGGAAAGAACTCACAGAACAAGCAAATAGCCCAGATTTTTCCTTTTTTCTAAATTTTTCACTATTTTTTTTATATTTTTCTCTGAACAAGGATCAAAAAAAGATGCAACCACAAAAATTGGCACCTGCAACTATGGTGGGATATGGTCTACAGAAATACAGCCCGTTCTCTGAAAAGCGTGCAAAAACTTTAACAATTTTTTTTCTTTATTTTCCTGAATTTTTTTTGGCAATTTTGATGAAACCAAATAGGTCAAAGCCAAAGTGGCGAAACAATCTGTTGTTGAGCATAGGTAACAATTGCAAGATGAACCTATGCTGATAGAAGAATATGTGGAGCTATGGGTAGGCACACAATATGACAGCAAGGATAAGCAATTAACGAAAGCAGATTAGCGATTGTTCAATCCGGATCCAAAGTACAAATCACAGGTGCTAGCTAAAACGTGTCGAGACATAGCGCAACAAGGTGAAAACGAAGGACGATGGAAAGAACTCACAGAACAAGCAAATAGACCGGATTTTTCCTTTTTCCTGAATTTTTCCCTAATTTTTCCAAAAGGCACTAGTAGGAATCAAACTTTTAAATTTTTTCACTATTTTTTTTATATTTTTATCTGAACAAGGATAAAAAAAAGATGCAACCACAAAAATTGGCACCTACAACTGAGGTGGGATGTGGTCTACAGAAATACAGCACGTTCTCTGAAAAGCGTGTAAAAACTTTGACAAATTTTTTCTTTATTTTTCTGAATTTTTTTGGCAATTTTGATGAAACCAAATAGGACAAATCCAAAGTGGCGAAACAATCTGTTGTTGTGCGTGGGTAACAGTTGCAAGATGAACCTGTGCTGACAGAAGAATATGCGGAGCTATGGGTAGGCACACAATATGACAGCAAGGATTAGCAATTAACGAAGGCAGATTAGCGATTGTTCAATCCGGATCCAAAGTATAAATCACAGGTGATGTCTAAGACGTGTCGAGACGTAGCGCAACATGGTGAAAACGAAGGACGATGGAAAGAACTCGCAGAACAAGCAAATAGCCCGGATTTTCCCTTTTTCCTAAATTTTTCCCTGATTTTTCTAAAAGGCACTAGTAAAAATCAAACTTTTAAATTTTTTCACTATTTTTTAATATTTTTCTCTGAATAAGGATAAAAAAGATACAACCACAAAAATTGGCACCTACAACTGAGGTGGGATGTGGTCTACAGAAATACAGCACGTTCTCTAAAAAGCGTGCGAAAACTTTGATAATTTTTTTCTTTATTTTCCTGATTTCTTTTTGGCAATTTT
Organism: Saccharum spontaneum; assembly: GCA_022457205.1. Lineage (NCBI taxonomy): Eukaryota > Viridiplantae > Streptophyta > Magnoliopsida > Poales > Poaceae > Saccharum > Saccharum spontaneum. The sequence goes on from CM039601.1 coordinate 22,115,505, forward strand.
GATGAAACCAAACAGGGCAAAGCCAAAGTGGTGAAACAATCTGTTGTTGAGCGTGGGTAACAGTTGCAAGAGAACCTGTGCTGACAGAAGAATATGTGGAGGTATGGGTAGGCACACAATATGACAGCAAGGATTAGCAATTAACGAATGCAGATTAGCGATTGTTCAATCCGGATCCAAAGTACAAATCACAGGTGATGTCTAAGACGTGTCGAGACGTAGCGCAACAAGGTGAAAACAAAGGAGATGGAAAGAACTCATAGAACAAGCAAATATTCCAGATTTTTCCTTTTTCCTGATTTTTTCTGTGATTTTTCCAAATGGCACTAGTAGGAATCAAACTTTTAAAATTTTTTACTATTTTTTTATATTTTTATCTGAACAAGGATAAAAAAAGATGCAACCACAAAAATTGGCACCTATAACTGAGGTGGGATGTGGTCTATAGAAATATAGCACATTCTCTAAAATGCGTGTAAAAACTTTGACAAATTTTTTCTTTATTTTTCTGAATTGTTTTGGCAATTTTGATGAAACCAAATAGGACAAATCCAAAGTGGCAAAACAATCTGTTGTTGTGCGTGGGTAACAGTTGCAAGATGAACCTATGCTGACAGACGAATATGTGGAGCTATGGGTAGGCACACAATATGATAGCAAGGATTAGCAATTAATGAATGTAGATTAGCGATTGTTCAATCCAGATCCAAAGTATAAATCACAGGTGCCGGCTAAGACGTGTCGAGATGTAGCGCAACAAGGTGAAAACGAAGGACGATGGAAAGAACTCGCAGAACAAGCAAATAGCCCGAATTTTTCCTTTTTCCTAAATTTTTCCCTGATTTTTCCAAAAGGCACTAGTAGGTATCAAACTTTTAAATTTTTTCACTATTTTTTTTATATTTTTATCTGAACAAGGATAAAAAAAAGATGCAACCACAAAAATTGGCACCTACAACTGAGGTGGGATGTGGTCTACAGAAATACAGCACGTTCTCTGAAAAGCGTGTAATAACTTTGACAAATTTTTTCTTTATTTTTCTGAATTTTTTTGGCAATTTTGATGAAACCAAATAGGACAAATCCAAAGTGGCGAAACAATCTGTTGTTGTGCGTGGGTAACAGTTGCAAGATGAACCTGTGCTGACAGAAGAATATGCGGAGCTATGGGTAGGCACACAATATGACAGCAAGGATTAGCAATTAACGAATGCAGATTAGCGATTGTTCAATCCGGATCCAAAGTATAAATCACAGGTGATGTCTAAGACGTGTCGAGACGTAGCGCAACAAGGTGAAAACGAAGGACGATGGAAAGAACTCGCAGAACAAGCAAATAGCCCGGATTTTTCCTTTTTCCTAAATTTTTCCCTGATTTTTCTAAAAGGCACTAGTAAAAATCAAACTTTTAAATTTTTTTCACTCTTTTTTAATATTTTTCTCTGAATAAGGATAAAAAAGATACAACCACAAAAATTGGCACCTACAACTGAGGTGGGATGTGGTCTACAGAAATACAGCACGTTCTCTAAAAAGCGTGCAAAAACTTTGATAATTTTTTTCTTTATTTTCCTGATTTCTTTTTGGCAATTTTGATGAAACCAAACAGGGCAAAGCCAAAGTGGTGAAACAATCTGTTGTTGAGCGTGGGTAACAGTTGCAAGAGAACCTGTGCTGATGGAAGAATATGTGGAGCTATGGGTAGGCACACAATATGACAGCAAGGATTAGCAATTAACGAATGCAGATTAGCGATTGTTCAATCCGGATCTAAAGTACAAATCACAGGTGATGTCTAAGACGTGTCGAGACATAGCGCAACAAGGTGAAAACAAAGGAGATGGAAAGAACTCATAGAACAAGCAAATAGTCCAGATTTTTCCTTTTCCTGAATTTTCCCTGGAATTTTCCAAAAGGCCCTAGCAGGAATCAAATTTTTTTTTATTTTTTCACCATTTTTTTATATTTTTCTCTAAACATTTATCAAAAAAGATACAACCACAAAAATTGGCACCTACAACTGAGGTGGGATGTGGTCTATAGAAATACAACACGTCCTAAATTTTTTTGGCAATTTTGATGAAACCAAACAGGGCAAAGCCAACGTTTTGAAACAATCTGTTGCTTAGCGTGGGTAATAGTTGCAAGATGAACCTGTTCTGACAGAAGAATATGTGGAGCTATGGGTAGGCACGCAATATGACAGCAAGGATTAGCAATTAAAGAATGTAGATTAGCGATTGTTCAATCCGGATCCAAAGTAAAAATCATAGGTGCTGGCTAAGACGTGTCGAGACGTAGCGCAATAAGGTGAAAACAAAGGACGATGTAAAGAACTCACAGAACAAGCAAATAGTCCAGATTTTCATTTTTCCTGAATTTTTCCCCAAATTTTCCAAAAGGCACTAGTAGGAATCAATTTTTTTTATATTTTTTCACTATTTTTTTATATTTATCTCTGAACAAGAATAAAAAAAATGCAACCACAAAAATTGGCATCTAGAACTAAGGTGGGATGTGGTCTACAAATATACAGCATGTTCTCTGAAAAGCGTGCAAAAACTTTGACAATTTTTTTCTTTATTTTCCTGAATTTTTTTGGCAATTTTGATGAAACCAAACAGGGCAACGCCAAAGTGGTGAAACAATCTGTTGTTGAGCGTGGGTAACAGTTGCAAGATGAACCTGTGCTGACAGAAGAATATGTGGAGCTATGAGTAGGCTCACAATATGACAATAAGGATTAGCAATTAACGAATGTAGATTAGCGTTTGTTCAATCCGGTTCCAAAGTACAAATCATAGGTGCTGGCTAAGACGTGTCGAGACGTAGCGCAACAAGGTGAAAACAAAGGACGATGGAAAGAACTCACAAAACAAGCAAATAGTCCAGATTTTTCCTTTTTCCGGAATTTTCCAAAAGGCACTAGTAGGAAACAAAAAAATTTATTTTTTCACTATTTTTTTATATTTTTCTCTGAACAAGGATAAAAAAGATGCAACCACAAAAATTGGCACCTAGAACTAATGTGGGATGTGGTCTACAGAAATACAGCACATTCTCTGAAAAGCGTGCAAAAACTTTGACAATTTTTTTTCTTTATTTTCCTGAATTTTTTTGGCAATTTTGATGAAACCAAACAGGGCAAAGCCAAAGTGGTGAAACGATCTGTTGTTGAGCGTGGATAACAGCTGCATGATGAACCTGTGCTGACAGAAGAATATGTGGAGCTATGGGTATGCACACAATATGACAGCAAGGATTAGCAATTAACGAATGCAGATTAGCGATTGTTCAATCCGGATCCAAAGTACAAATCACAGGTGCTGGCAAAGACGTGACGAGACGTAGCGCAACAAGGAGAAAACAAAGGACGATGGAAAGAACTCACAGAACAAGCAAATAGTCTGGATTTTTCCTTTTTTCCTAAATTTTTCCGGAATTTTCCAAAAAGGCACTAGTAGGAATCAAAATTTTTTTATTTTTTCACTATTTTTTTATATTTTTCTCTAAATAAGGATATAAAAAGATGCAACCACAAAAATTGGCACCTGCAACTGCACATTCTCTGAAAAGCGTGCAAAAACTTTAACAATTTTTTTCTTTATTTTCCTAAATTTTTTTGGCAATTTTGATGAAACCAAACAGAGCAAAGCCAAAGTGGTGAAACAATCTGTTGTTGAGCGTGGGTAACAGTGGCAAGATGAACCTGTGCTGATAGAAGAATATGTGGAGCTATGGGTAGGCACGCAATATGATAGCAAGGATTTGCAATTAACGAATGCAGATTAGCGATTGTTCAATCCGGATCCAAAGTACAAATCACAGGTGCTGGCTAAGACGTGTCGAGACATAGCGCAACAAGGTGAAAATAAAGGACGATGGAAAGAACTCACAGAACAAGCAAATAGTCCAGATTTTTTGTTTTTCCTGAATTTTTCCCCGAATTTTCCAAAAGGCACGAGTAGGAATCAATTTTTTTATTTTTTCACTATTTTTTTATATTTATCTCTGAACAAGGACAAAAAAAGATGCAACCACAAAAATTGGCACCTAGAACTGAGGTGGGATGTGGTCTATAGAAATACAACACGTTCTTTGAAAAGCGTGCAAAAACTTTAACAATTTTTTTCTTTATTTTCCTGAATTTTTTTGGCAATTTTGATGAAACCAAACAAGGCAACGCCAAAGTGGTGAAACAATCTGTTGTTGAGCGTGGGTAACAGTTGCAAGATGAACCTGTGCTGACAGAAGAATATGTGGAGCTATGGGTAGGCTCACAATATGACAACAAGGATTAGCAATTAACGAATGCAGATTAGCGATTGTTCAATCCGGATCCAAAGTACAAATCATAGGTGCTGGCTAAGACGTGTCGAGATGTAGCGCAACAAGGTGAAAACAAAGGACGACAGAAAGAACTCACAAAATAAGCAAATAGTCTAGATTTTTCCTTTTTCCGGAATTTTCCCCGGAATTTTCCAAAAGGCACTAGTAGGAAACAAAAAAATTTTATTTTTTCACTATTTTTTTATATTTTTCTCTGAACAAGGGTAAAAAAGATGCAACCACAAAAATTGGCACCTAGAACTAAGGTGGGATGTGGTCTACAGAAATACAACACGTTCTCTGAAAAGCGTGCAAAAACATTGACAATTTTTTTTCTTTATTTCCCTGAATTTTTTTGGCAATTTTGATGAAACCAAAGAGGGCAAAGCCAAAGTGGTGAAATGATCTGTTGTTGAGCGTGGATAACAGTTGCATGATGAACCTGTGCTGACAGAAGAATATGTGGAGCTATGGGTAGGCACACAATATGACAGCAAGGACTATCAATTAACGAATGCAGATTAGCGATTGTTCAATCCGGATCCAAAGTACAAATCACAGGTGCTGGCAAAGACGTGTCGAGACGTAGCGCAACAAGGAGAAAACAAAGGGCGATGGAAAGAACTCACAGAACAAGCAAATAGTCTGGATTTTTCCTTTTTCCTAAATTTTTCCGGAATTTTCCAAAAAGGCACTAGTAGGTATCAATTTTTTTTTTCACTATTTTTTTATATTTTTCTCTAAATAAGGATATAAAAAGATGCAACCACAAAAATTGGCACCTGCAACTGCACGTTCTCTGAAAAGCGTGCAAAAACTTTAACAATTTTTTTCTTTATTTTCCTAAATTTTTTTGGCAATTTTGATGAAACCAAACAGGGCAAAGCCAAAGTGGTGAAACAATCTATTGTTGAGCGTGGGTAACAGTGGCAAGATGAACCTGTGCTGATAGAAGAATATGTGGAGCTATGGGTAGGCACGCAATATGATAGCTAGGATTAGCAATTAACGAATGCAGATTAGCAATTGTTCAATCCGGATCCAAAGTACAAATCACAGGTGCTGGCTAAGATGTGTCAAGACATAGCGCAACAAGGTGAAAACAAAGGACGACGGAAAGAACTCACAGAACAAGCAAATAGTCCAGATTTTTCATTTTTCCTGAATTTTTCCCCGAATTTTCCAAAAGGCACGAGTAGGAATCAATTTTTTTTATTTTTTCACTATTTTTTTATATTTGTCCCTGAACAAGGACAAAAAAAGATGCAACCACAAAAATTGGCACCTAGAACTGAGGTGGGATGTGGTCTATAGAAATACAGCACGTTCTCTGAAAAGCATGCAAAAATTTTAACAATTTTTTCTTTATTTTCCTAAATTTTTTTGGCAATTTTGATGAAACCAAACAGGGCAACGCCAAAGTGGTGAAACAATCTGTTGTTGAGCGTGGGTAACAGTTGCAAGATGAACCTGTGCTGACAGAAGAATATGTGGAGCTATGGGTAGGCTCACAATATGACAACAAGGATTAGCAATTAACGAATGCAGATTAGCGATTGTTCAATCCGGATCCAAAGTACAAATCACAGGTACTAGCAAAGACGTGTCGAGACGTAGCGCAATAAGGTGAAAACAAAGGACGATGTAAAGAACTCACAGAACAAGCAAATAGTCCAGATTTTCATTTTTCCTGAATTTTTCCCCAAATTTTCCAAAAGGCACTAGTAGGAATCAATTTTTTTTATTTTTTCACTATTTTTTTATATTTATCTCTGAAAAAGAATAAAAAAATGCAACCACAAAAATTGGCACCTAGAACTGAGGTGGGATGTGGTCTACAAACATACAGCACGTTCTCTGAAAAGCATGCAAAAACTTTGACAATTTTTTTCTTTATTTTCCTGAATTTTTTTTGGCAATTTTGATGAAACCAAACAGGGCAACGCCAAAGTGGTGAAACAATCTGTTGTTGAGCGTGGGTAACAGTTGCAAGATGAACCTGTGCTGACAGAAGAATATGTGGAGCTATGAGTAGGCTCACAATATGACCATAAGGATTAGCAATTAACGAATGCAGATTAGCGATTGTTCAATCCGGTTCCAAAGTACAAATCGTAGGTGCTGGCTAAGACGTGTCGAGACGTAGCGCAACAAGGTGAAAACAAAGGACGATGGAAAGAACTCACAAAACAAGCAAATAGTCCAGATTTTTCCTTTTTCCGGAATTTTTCCCGGAATTTTCCAAAAGGCACTAGTAGGAAACAAAAAAATTTTATTTTTTCACTATTTTTTTATATTTTTCTCTGAACAAGGGTAAAAAAGATGCAACCACAAAAATTGGCACCTAGAACTAAGGTGGGATGTGGTCTACAGAAATACAACACGTTCTCTGAAAAGCGTGCAAAAACATTGACAATTTTTTTTCTTTATTTCCCTGAATTTTTTTGGCAATTTTGATGAAACCAAAGAGGGCAAAGCCAAAGTGGTGAAATGATCTGTTGTTGAGCGTGGATAACAGTTGCATGATGAACCTGTGCTGACAGAAGAATATGTGGAGCTATGGGTAGGCACACAATATGACAGCAAGGACTATCAATTAACGAATGCAGATTAGCGATTGTTCAATCCGGATCCAAAGTACAAATCACAGGTGCTGGCAAAGACGTGTCGAGACGTAGCGCAACAAGGAGAAAACAAAGGGCGATGGAAAGAACTCACAGAACAAGCAAATAGTCTGGATTTTTCCTTTTTCCTAAATTTTTCCGGAATTTTCCAAAAAGGCACTAGTAGGTATCAATTTTTTTTTATTTTTTCACTATTTTTTTATATTTTTCTCTAAATAAGGATATAAAAAGATGCAACCACAAAAATTGGCACCTGCAACTGCACGTTCTCTGAAAAGCGTGCAAAAACTTTAACAATTTTTTTCTTTATTTTCCTAAATTTTTTTGGCAATTTTGATGAAACCAAACAGGGCAAAGCCAAAGTGGTGAAACAATCTATTGTTGAGCGTGGGTAACAGTGGCAAGATGAACCTGTGCTGATAGAAGAATATGTGGAGCTATGGGTAGGCACGCAATATGATAGCTAGGATTAGCAATTAACGAATGCAGATTAGCAATTGTTCAATCCGGATCCAAAGTACAAATCACAGGTGCTGGCTAAGATGTGTCGAGACATAGCGCAACAAGGTGAAAACAAAGGACGACGGAAAGAACTCACAGAACAAGCAAATAGTCCAGATTTTTCATTTTTCCTGAATTTTTCCCCGAATTTTCCAAAAGGCACGAGTAGGAATCAATTTTTTTTATTTTTTCACTATTTTTTTATATTTGTCCCTGAACAAGGACAAAAAAAGATGCAACCACAAAAATTGGCACCTAGAACTGAGGTGGGATGTGGTCTATAGAAATACAGCACGTTCTCTGAAAAGCATGCAAAAATTTTAACAATTTTTTCTTTATTTTCCTAAATTTTTTTGGCAATTTTGATGAAACCAAACAGGGCAACGCCAAAGTGGTGAAACAATCTGTTGTTGAGCGTGGGTAACAGTTGCAAGATGAACCTGTGCTGACAGAAGAATATGTGGAGCTATGGGTAGGCTCACAATATGACAACAAGGATTAGCAATTAACGAATGCAGATTAGCGATTGTTCAATCCGGATCCAAAGTACAAATCACAGGTACTAGCAAAGACGTGTCGAGACGTAGCGCAATAAGGTGAAAACAAAGGACGATGTAAAGAACTCACAGAACAAGCAAATAGTCCAGATTTTCATTTTTCCTGAATTTTTCCCCAAATTTTCCAAAAGGCACTAGTAGGAATCAATTTTTTTTATTTTTTCACTATTTTTTTATATTTATCTCTGAAAAAGAATAAAAAAATGCAACCACAAAAATTGGCACCTAGAACTGAGGTGGGATGTGGTCTACAAACATACAGCACGTTCTCTGAAAAGCATGCAAAAACTTTGACAATTTTTTTCTTTATTTTCCTGAATTTTTTTTGGCAATTTTGATGAAACCAAACAGGGCAACGCCAAAGTGGTGAAACAATCTGTTGTTGAGCGTGGGTAACAGTTGCAAGATGAACCTGTGCTGACAGAAGAATATGTGGAGCTATGAGTAGGCTCACAATATGACCATAAGGATTAGCAATTAACGAATGCAGATTAGCGATTGTTCAATCCGGTTCCAAAGTACAAATCGTAGGTGCTGGCTAAGACGTGTCGAGACGTAGCGCAACAAGGTGAAAACAAAGGACGATGGAAAGAACTCACAAAACAAGCAAATAGTCCAGATTTTTCCTTTTTCCGGAATTTTTCCCGGAATTTTCCAAAAGGCACTAGTAGGAAACAAAAAAATTTTATTTTTTCACTATTTTTTTATATTTTTCTCTGAACAAGGATAAAAAAGATGCAACCACAAAAATTGGCACCTAGAACAAATGTGGGATGTGGTCTACAGAAATACAGCACATTCTCTGAAAAGCGTGCAAAAACTTTGACAATTTTTTTTCTTTATTTTCCTGAATTTTTTTGGCAATTTTGATGAAACCAAACAGGGCAAAGCCAAAGTGGTGAAACGATCTGTTGTTGAGCGTGGATAACAGTTGCATGATGAACCTGTGCTGACAGAAGAATATGTGGAGCTATGGGTAGGCACACAATATGACAGCAAGGATTAGCAATTAACGAATGCAGATTAGCGATTGTTCAATCCGGATCCAAAGTACAAATCATAGGTGCCGGCTAAGACGTGTCGAGATGTAGCGCAACAAGGTGAAAACAAAGGACGATGGAAAGAACTCACAGAACAAGCAAATAGTCTGGATTTTTCCTTTTTCCTAAATTTTTCCAGAATTTTCCAAAAAGGCACTAGTAGGTATCAATTTTTTTTATTTTTTCACTATTTTTTTTTATATTTTTCTCTAAATAAGGATATAAAAAGATGCAACCACAAAAATTGGCACCTACAACTGCACGTTCTCTGAAAAGCGTGCAAAAACTTTAACAATTTTTTTCTTTATTTTCCTAAATTTTTTTTGGCAATTTTGATGAAACCAAACTGGGCAAAGCCAAAGTGGTGAAACAATCTGTTGTTGAGCGTGGGTAACAATGGCAAGATGAACCTGTGCTGATAGAAGAATAAGTGGAGCTATGGGTAGGCACGTAATATGATAGCAAGGATTAGCAATTAACGAATGCAGATTAGCGATTGTTCAATCCGGATCCAAAGTACAAATCACAGGTGCTGGCTAAGATGTGTCGAGACATAGCGCAATAAGGTGAAAACAAAGGACGATGGGAAGAACTCACAGAACAAGCAAATAGTCCAGATTTTTCATTTTTCCTGAATTTTTCCCCGAATTTTCCAAAAGGCACGAGTAGGAATCAATTTTTTTATTTTTTCACTATTTTTTTATATTTGTCTCTGGACAAGGACAAAAAAAGATGCAACCACAAAAATTGGCACCTAGAACTGAGGTGGGATGTGGTCTACAGAAATACAGCACGTTCTCTGAAAAGCATGCAAAAACTTTAACAATTTTTTTCTTTATTTTCCTAAATTTTTTTGGCAATTTTGATGAAACCAAACAGGGCAACGCCAAAGTGGTGAAACAATCTGTTGTTGAGCGTGGGTAACAGTTGCAAGATAAACCTGTGCTGACAGAAGAATATGTGGAGCTATGGGTAGGCTCACAATATGACAACAAGGATTAGCAATTAACGAATGCAGATTAGCGATTGTTCAATCTGGATCCAAAGTACAAATCACAGGTACTAGCAAAGACGTGTCGAGACGTAGCGCAATAAGGTGAAAACAAAGGGCGATGTAAAGAACTCACAGAACAAGCAAATAGTCCAGATTTTCTTTTTTCCTGAATTTTTCCCTAAATTTTCCAAAAGGCACTAGTAGGAATCAATTTTTTTTATTTTTTCACTATTTTTTTATATTTATCTCTGAAAAAGAATAAAAAAATGCAACCACAAAAATTGTCACCTAGAACTGAGGTGGGATGTGGTCTACAAACATACAGCACGTTCTCTGAAAAGCGTGCAAAAACTTTGACAATTTTTTTCTTTATTTTCCTGAATTTTTTTTGGCAATTTTGATGAAACCAAACAGGGTAACGCCAAAGTGGTGAAACAATCTGTTGTTGAGCGTGGGTAACAGTTGCAAGATGAACCTGTGCTGATAGAAGAATATGTGGAGCTATGAGTAGGCTCACAATACGACAACAAGGATTAGCAATTAACGTATGCAGATTAGCGATTGTTCAATTCGGATCCAAAGTACAAATCATAGGTGCTGGCTAAGACGTGTCGAGACGTAGCGCAACAAGGTGAAAACAAAGGACGATGGAAAGAACTCACAAAACAAGCAAATAGTTCAGATTTTTCCTTTTTCCGGAATTTTCCCCGGAATTTTCCAAAAGGCACTAGTAGGAATCAAAAAAATATTTTTTCACTATTTTTTTATATTTTTCTCTGAACAAGGATCAAAAAAGATGCAACCACAAAAATTGGGACCTACAACTGAGGTGGGGTGTGGTCTACAGAAATACAGCACATTCTCTGGAAAGCGTGCAAAAACTTTGACAAATTTTTTCTTTATTTTCCTAAATTTTTTTGGCAATTTTGATGAAACCAAGCAGGGCAAAGCCAAAGTGGTGAAACAATCTGTTGTTGGGCGTGGGTAACAGTGGCAAGATGAACCTGTGCTGACAGAAGAATATGTGGAGCTATGGGTAGGCACGCAATATGGTAGCAAGGATTAGCAATTAACGAATGCAGATTAGCGATTGTTCAATCCGCATCCAAAGTACAAATCACAGGTGCTACCTAAGATGTGTCGAGACGTAGCGCAACAAGCAGAAAACAAAAGACGATGAAAAGAGCTCACAGAACAAGCAAATAATCTAGATTTTTCCATTTTCCTGAATTTTTCCGGAATTTTCTAAAAAGGCACTAGTAGGAATCAATTTTTTTTTATTTTTTCACTATTTTTTTTATATTTTTCTCTAAATAAGGATATAAAAAGATGCAACCACAAAAATTGGCACCTACAACTGCACGTTCTCTGAAAAGCGTGCAAAAACTTTGACAATTTTTTTTCTTTATTTTCCTGAATTTTTTTGGCAATTTTGAGGAAACCAAACAGGGCAAAGCCAAAGTGGTGAAACAATCTGTTGTTGAGCGTGGGTAACAGTGGCAAGATGAACCAGTGCTGATAGAAGAATATGTGAAGCTATGGGTAGGCACGCAATACGATAGCAAGGATTAGCAATTAACGAATGCAGATTAGCGATTGTTCAATCCGGATCCTAAGTACAAATCACAGGTGCTGGCTAAGACGTGTCGAGACATAGTGCAACAAGGTGAAAACAAAGGACGATGGAAAGAACTCACAGAACAAGCAAATAGTTCGGATTTTTCCTTTTTCCTAAATTTTTACCGGAATTTTCCAAATGGCACTAGTAGGAATCAATTTTTTTTATATTTTCACTATTTTTTATATTTTTCTCTGAACAAGGACAAAAAAAGATGCAACCACAAAAATTGGCACCTACAACTGAGGTGGGATGTGGTCTACAAAAATACAGCACGTTCTCTAAAAAGCGTGCAAAAACTTTGACAATTTTTTTCTTTATTTTTCTAAATTTTTTTGGCAATTTTGATGAAACCAAACAGGGCAAAGCCAAAGTGGTGAAACAATCTATTGTTGAGCGTTGGTAACAGTTGCAAGATGAACCTGTGCAGATAGAAGAATATGTGGAGCTATGGGTAGGCACACAATATGACAGCAATGATTATCTATTAACGAATGCAGATTAGCGATTGTTCAATCCGGATCCAAAGTACAAATCACATGTGTTGGCTAAGGCGTGTCGAGACGTAGCGCAACAAGGTGAAAATAAAGGACGATGGAAAGAACTCACAGAACAAGCGAATAGTCTAAATTTTTCCTTTTTCCTGAATTTTCCCCGGAATTTTCCAAAAGGCACTAGTAGGAATCAAAAATTTTTATTTTTCTCACTATTTTTTCATATTTTTCTCTGAACAAGGATCAAAAAAGATGCAACCATAAAAATTGGCGACTACAACTGAGGTGGGATATGGTCTACTGAAATACAGCACATTCTTTGAAAAGCGTGCAAAAACTTTGGTATTTTTTTTCTTTATTTTCCTAAATTTTTTGGCAATTTTGATGAAACCAAACAGGGCAAAGCCAAAGTGGTGAAACAATCTGTTGTTGAGCGTGGGTAACAGTGGCAAGATGAACCTGTGCTGATAGAAGAATATGTGGAGCTATGGGTACGCACGCAATATGATAGCAAGGATTAGCAATTAACGAATGCAGATTAGCGATTGTTCAATCCGCATCCAAAGTACAAATCACAGGTGCTGGCTAAGACGTGTCGAGACGTAGCGCAACAAGGTGAAAACAAAGGACGATGGAAAGAACTCACAGAACAAGCAAATAGTCCAGATTTTTTCTTTTTCCTGAATTTTTCCCGGAATTTTCCAGAAGGCACTAGTAGGAATCAATTTTTTTTATTTTTTCACTATTTTTTATATTTTTCTCTAAACAAGGATAAAAAAAGATGCAACCACAAAAATTGGCACCTACAACTGAGGTGGGATGTGGTCTACAGAAATACAGCACGTTCTCTGAAAAGCGTGCAAAAACTTTGACAACTTTTTTCTTTATTTTTCTAAATTTTTTTTGGCAATTTTGATGAAACCAAACAGGGCAAAGCCAAAGTGGTGAAACAATCTGTTGTTGAGCGTGGGTAACAGTTGCAAGATGAACCTATGCAGACATAAGAATATGTGGAGCTATGGGTAGGCACACAATATGACAGCAAGGATGAGCAATTAACGAATGCAGATTAGCGATTGTTCAATCCGGATCCAAGGTACAAATCAAAGGTGCCGGCTAAGACGTGTCGAGATGTAGCGCAACAAGGTGAAAACAAAGGATGATGGAAAAAACTCGCAGAACAAGCAAATAGTCCGCATTTTTCCTTTTTCCTGAATTTTTCCCCAAATTTTCCAAAAGGCACTAGTAGGAATCAAAATTTTTTTATTTTTTCACTATTTTTTTATATTTATCTCTGAACAAGGACAAAAAATATGCAACCATAAAAATTGGCACCTACAACTGAGGTGGGATGTGGTCTACAGAAATACAGCACGTTCTCTGAAAAGCGTGCAAAAACTTTGACAATTTTTTTCTTTATTTTTCTAAATTTTTTTGGCAATTTTGATGAAACCAAACAGGGCAAAGCCAAAGTTGTGAAACAATATGTTGTTGAGCGTGGATAACAGTTGCAAGATGAACCTGTGCAGACATATGAATATGTGGAGCTATGGGTAGGCACACAATATGACAGCAAGCATTAGCAATTAACGAATGCAGATTAGCGATTGTTCAATCCGGATCCAAAGTACAAATCACAGGTGCTGGCTAAGACGTGTCGAGATGTAGCGCAACAAGGTGAAAACAAAGGACGATGGAAAGAACTCACAGAACAAGCAAATAGTCTGGATTTTTCCTTTTTCCTGAATTTTTCCCGGAATTTTCCAAAAGGCACTAGTAGGAATCAAATTTTTTTATTTTTTCACTATTTTTTTATATTTTTCTCTGAACAAGGATCAAAAAAGATGCAACCACAAAAATTGGCACCTACAACTGAGGTGGGATGTGGTCTACAGAAATACAGCACATTCTTTGGAAAGCGTGCAAAAACTTTGATAAATTTTTTCTTTATTTTCCTGAATTTTTTTGGCAATTTTGATGAAACCAAACAGAGCAAAGCCAAAGTGGTGAAACAATCTGTTGTTGAGCGTGGGTAACAGTGGCAAGATGAACCTGTGCTGACAGAAGAGTATGTGGAGCTATGGGTAGGCACGCAATATGGTAGCAACGATTAGCAATTAACGAATGCAGATTAGCGATTGTTCAATCCGCATCCAAAGTACAAATCACAGGTGCTGGCTAAGACGTGTCGAGACGTAGCGTAATAAGGTGAAAACAAAGGACGATGGAAAGAACTCACAGAACAAGCAAATAGTCTTGATTTTTCCTTTTTCCTGAATTTTTCCCGGAATTTTCCAAAAGGCACTAGTAGGAATCAATTTTTTCTATTTTTTCACTATTTTTTATATTTTTCTCTGAACAGGGATAAAAAAAGATGCAACCATAAAAATTGGCACCTACAACTGAGGTGGGATGTGGTCTACAGAAATACAGCACGTTCTCTGAAAAGCGTGCAAAATCTTTGACAATTTTTTTCTTTATTTTTCTAAATTTTTTTTGGCAATTTTGATGAAACCAAACAGGGCAAAGCCAAAGTGGTGAACACAATCTGTTGTTGAGCGTGGGTAACAGTTGCAAGATGAACCTGTGCAGATAGAAGAATATGTGGAGCTATTGGTAGGCACACTATATGACAGCAAGGATTAGCAATTAACGAATATAGATTAGCGATTGTTCAATCCGGATCCAAAATACAAATCACAGGTGCTGGCTAAGACGTGTCGGGACGTAGCGCAACAAGCTGAAAACAAAGGACGATGGAAAGAACTCACAGAACAAGCAAATAGTCTTGATTTTTCCTTTTTCCTGAATTTTTCCCGGAATTTTCCAAAAGGCACTAGTAGGAATCAATTTTTTTTATTTTTTCACTATTTTTTATATTTTTCTCTGAACAGGGATAAAAAAAGATGCAACCATAAAAATTGGCACCTACAACTGAGGTGGGATGTGGTCTACAGAAATACAGCACATTCTCTGAAAAGCGTGCAAAATCTTTGACAATTTTTTTCTTTATTTTTCTAAATTTTTTTTGGCAATTTTGATGAAACCAAACGGGGCAAAGCCAAAGTGGTGAACACAATCTGTTGTTGAGCGTGGGTAACAGTTGCAAGATGAACCTGTGCAGATTGAAGAATATGTGGAGCTATTGGTAGGCACACTATATGACAACAAGGATTAGCAATTAACGAATATAGATTAGCGATTGTTCAATCCGGATCCAAAATACAAATCACAGGTGCTGGCTAAGACGTGTCGGGACGTAGCGCAACAAGCTGAAAACAAAGGACGATGGAAAGAACTCATAGAACAAGCAAATAGTCTGGATTTTTCCTTTTTCCGGAATTTTCCCCAGAATTTTCCAAAAGGCACTAGTAGGAATCAAATTTTTTTTAATTTTTTCACTATTTTTTTATATTTTTCTCTGAACAAGGATAAAAAAGATGCAACTACAACTGAGGTGGGATATGGTCTACAGAAATACAGCACATTCTCTGAAAAGCGTGTAAAAACTTTAACAATTTTTTTCTTTATTTTTCTGAAATTTTTTGGCAATTTTAATGAAACCAAACAGGGCAAAGCCAAAGTTTTGAAACAATCTGTTGTTGAGCATGGGTAACAGTCACAAGATGAACCTGTGCTGACAGAAGAATATGTGGAGCTATGGCTAGGCAGACAATATGACAGCAAGGATTAGCAATTAACGAATGCAGATTAGCGATTGTTCAATCCGGATCTAAAGTACAAATCACAGGTGCTGGCTAAGACGTGTCGAGACGTAGCCTAACAAGGAGAAAACAAAGGACAATGGAAAGAACTCACAGAACAAGCAAATAGTGTGGATTTTTCCTTTTTCCTGAATTTTTTCCGGAATTTTCCAATAGGCACTAGTAGGAATCAAAATTTTTTTATTTTTTCATTATTTTTTTTATATTTTTCTCTGAATAAGGATATAAAAAGATGCAACCACAGAAATTGGCACCTACAACTGCACGTTCTCAACATATTCTACAGAAATTTTTTTCTTTTTTTTTCCTGAATTTTTTTTGGCAATTTTGATAAAACCAAACAGGGCAAAGCTAAAGTGGTGAAACAATCTGTTGTTGAGCGTGGGTAACAGATGCAAGATGAACCAGTGCTGACTGAAGAATATGTTGAGCTATGGGTAGACACACAATATGACAGCAAGGATTAGCAATTAACGAATGCAAATTAGCGATTGTTCAATCCGGATCCAAAGTACAAATCACATGTGCTGGCTAAGACGTGTCAAGACGTAGCGCAACAAGGTGAAAACAAAGGACGATGGAAAGAACTCACAGAACAAGCAAATAGTCCGGATTTTCCCTTTTTCCTGAATTTTTTCCAGAATTTTTCAAAAGGCACTAGTAGGAATCAAATTTTTTTATTTTTTCACTATTTTTTTTTATTTTTTTCTCTAAATAAGGATCAAAAAAGATGCAACCACAAAAATTGGCACCTACAACTGAGGTGGGAAGTGGTCTATAGAAATACAACACGTTCTCTGAAAAGCGTGCAAAAAACTTTGACAATTTTTTTCTTTATTTTCCTGAATTTTTTTGGCAATTTTGATGAAACCAAACAGGGCAAAGCCAAAGTGGTGAAACGATCTGTTGCTGAGCGTAGATAACAGTTGCAAGATGAACCTGTGCTGATAGAAGAATATGTGGAGCTATGGGTAGGCACACAATATGACAGCAAGGATTAACAATTAACGAATGCAGATTAGCGATTGTTCAATCCAGATCCAAAGTACAAATCACAGATGCTAGCTAAGACGTGTCGAGACGTAGCTCAACAAGGAGAAAACAAAGGACGATGGAAAGAACTCACAGAACAAGCAAATAGTCCGGATTTTCCCTTTTTCCTGAATTTTTTTCGGAATTCTTCAAAAGGCACTAGTAGGAATCAAATTTTTTTATTTTTTCACTATATTTTTTATATTTTTCTCTGAATAAGGATAAAAAAGGTGCAACCACAAAAGTTGGCACCTACAACAGCACGTTCTCTAAAAAGCGCGCAAAAACTTTAACATTTTTTTTCTTTATTTTCCTGAATTTTTTTGAAATTTTGATGAAACCAAACAGGGCAAAGCCAAAGTTTTTAAATAATCTATTGTTGAGCTTGGGTAACAGTTGCAAGATGAACCTATGCTGTCAGAAGAATATGTGGAGCTATGGGTAGGCACGCAATATGACAGCAAGGATTAGCAATTAACCAATGCAGATTAGCGATTGTTCAATCCACATCCAAAGTACAAATCACAGGTGCTGGCTAAGACGTGTCGAGACGTAGCGCAACAAGGTGAAAACAAAGGACGATGGAAAGAACTCACAGAACAAGCAAATAGTCTAGATTTTTCCTTTTTCCTGAATTTTTCCTAGAATTTTCCAAAAGGCACTAGTAGGAATCAAATTTTTTTATTTTTTCACTATTTCTTTATATTTTTCTCTGAACAAAGATAAAAAAAGATGCAACCACAAAAATTGGCACCTACAACTGAGGTGAGATGTGGTCTACAGAAATACAGCACGTTCTCTGGAAACCGTGCAAAAACTTTAACAATTTTTTTTCATTATTTTCCTGAATTTTTCTGGCAATTTTGATGAAACCAAACAGGGCAAAGCCAAAGTTGCGAAACAATCTGTTGTTGAGCGTGGGTAACAGTCGCAAGATGAACCTGTGCTGACAGAAGAATATGTGGAGCTATGGCTAGGCACACAATATGACAGCAAGGATTAGCAATTAACGAATGCAGATTAGCGATTGTTCAATCTGGATCCAAAGTACAAATCACAGGTGCTGGCTAAGACGTGTCGAGACGTAGTGCAACAAGGAGAAAACAAAGAACGATGGAAAGAACTTACAGAACAAGCAAATAGTCTGGATTTTTCCTTTTTCCTGAATTTTTTCTGGAATTTTCCAATTGACACTAGTAGGAATCAAATTTTTTTTATTTTTTCGCTATTTTTTTATATTTTTCTCTGAATAAGGATATAAAAAGTTGCAACCACAGAAATTGGCACCTACAACTGCACGTTCTCTAAAAAGCGTGCAAAAACTTTAACAATTTTTTTTCTTTATTTTCCTAAATTTTTTTGGCAATTTTGATGAAACCAAACAGGACAAAGCCAAAGATTTGAAACAATCTGTTGCTGAGCATGGGTAACAGTTGCAAGATGAACCTGTGCTGACAAAAGAATATGTGGAGCTATGGGTAGGCACGCAATATGACAGCAAGGATTAGCAATTAACGAATGCAGATTAGCGATTGTTCAATCTGCTTCCAAAGTACAAATCACAGGTGCTGGCTAAGACGTGTCGAGACGTAGCGCAACAAGGTGAAAACAAAGGACGATGGAAAGAACTCACAGAACAAGCTAATAGTCCGGATTTTTCCTTTTTCCTGAATTTTTCCCGAAATTTTCCAAAAGGCACTAGTGAGAATCAATTTTTTTTTATTTCTTCACTATTTTTTTATATTTTTCTCGGAACAAGGATCAAAAAAGATGCAACCACAAAAATTGGCACCTACAACTGAGGTGGGATGTGGTCCACAGAAATAGAGCACGTTCTTTGGAAAGCGTGCAAAAACTTTGACAATTTTGTTCTTTATTTTCCTGAATTTTTTTGGTAATTTTGATGAAACCAAACAGGGCAAAGCCAAAGTGGTGAAACAACCTGTTGTTGAGCGTGGGTAACAGTTGCAAGATGAATCTGTGCTGACAGAAGAATACGTGGATCTATAGGTAGGCATTCAATATGACAGCAAGGATTAGCAATTAACGAATGTAGATTAGCGATTGTTCAATCCGGATCCAAAGTACAAATCACAGGTGCTGTCTAAGACGTGTCGAGACGTAGCGCAACAAGGTGAAAACAAAGGAGATGGAAAGAACTCACAGAACAAGCAAATAGTCCAGATTTTTCCTTTTCCTGAATTTTCCCCGGAATTTTCCAAAAGGCACTAGTAGGAGTCAATTTTTTTTTATTTTTTCACTATTTTTTTATATTTTTCACTATTAGTGATTGTTCAATCCGGATCCAAAGTACAAATCACATGTGCTGGCTAAGACGTGTCGAGACGTAGCGCAACAAGGTGAAAACAATGGATGATGGAAAGAACTAACAGAACAAGAAAATAGTCCGGATTTTCCCTTTTTCCTAAATTTTTTCTAGAATTTTTCAAAAGGCACTAGTAGGAATCAAAATTTTTTTATTTTTTCACTATTTTTTTTTATATTTTTCTCTGAATAAGGATCAAAAAAGATGCAACCACAAAAATTGGCACCTACAACTGAGGTGGGATGTGGTCTATAGAAATACAGAACATTCTCTGAAAAGCGTGCAAAAAACTTTGACAATTTTTTTCTTTATTTTTCTAAAATTTTTTAGTAATTTTGATGAAACCAAACAGGGCAAAACCAAAGTGGTGAAACAATCTGTTGTTGAGCATGGGTAACAGTTGCAAGATGAACCTGTGTAGAGAGAGGAATATGTGGAGCTATGGGTAGGCACACAATATGACAGCATGGATTAGCAATTAACGAATGCAGATTAGTGATTTTTCAATCCGGATCCAAAGTACAAATCACAGGTGCTGGCTAAGACGTGTCGAGACGTAGCGCAACAAGGTGAAAACAAAGCACGATGGAAAGAACTCACAGAACAAGCAAATAGTCCGGATTTTTTCTTTTTCCTGAATTTTCCCTAGAATTTTCCAAAAGGCACTAGTAGGAATCAAATTTTTTAAAATTTTTTCACTATTTTTTATATTCTTCTCTAAACAAGGATAAAAAAAGATGCAACCACAAAAATTGGCAACTACTACAACTGAGGCGGGATATGGTCTACAGAAATACAGCACATTCTCTGAAAAGCGTGCAAAAACTTTGACAATTTTTTTTCTTTATCTTCCTGAATTTTTTTGGCAATTTTGATGAAACCAAACAGGGCAAAGCCAAAGTGGTGAAACGATCTGTTGCTGACCGTAGATAACAGTTGCAAAATGAACCTCTGCTGACAGAAGAATATGTGGAGCTATGGGTAGGCACACAATATGATAGCAAGGATTAGCAATTAACGAATGCAGATTAGCGATTGTTCAATCCGGATCCAAAGTACAAATCACAGGTGTTGTCTAAGACGTGTCGAGACGTAGCGCAACAAGGTGAACACAAAGGAGATGGAAAGAACTCACGGAACAAGCAAATAGTCTAGATTTTTCCTGTTCCTGAATTTTCCTCAAAATTTTCCAAAAGACACTAGCAGGAATCAAATTTTATTTTTATTTTTTCACTATTTTTTTTATATTTTTCACTAAACAAGGATCAAAAAGATGCAACCACAAAAATTGGCACCTACAACTGAGGTAAGATGTGGTCTACAGAAATACAGCACGTTCTCTTAAAAGCGTGCAAAAACTTTAACAATTTTTTTCTTTATTTTCTAGAATTTTTTTGGCAATTTTGATGAAACCAAAAAGGGCAAAGCCAAAGTTTTGAAACAATCTGTTGTTGAGCATGGGTAATAGTTGCAAGATGAACCTGTGCTGACAGAAGAATATATGGAGCTATGGGTAGGCACACAATATGACAACAAGGATTAGCAATTAACGAATGCAGATTAGCGATTGTTCAATCCGGATCCAAAGTACAAATCACAGATGCTGGCTAAGACGTGTCGAGACGTAGCGCAACAAGGAGAAAACAAAGGACGATGGTAAGAACTCACAGAACAAGCAAATAGTCCGAATTTTCCCTTTTTCCATAATTTTTTCCGGAAATTTTCAAAAGGCACTAGTAGGAATCAATTTTTTTTATTTTTTCACTATTTTTTTTATATTTTTCTCTAAATAAGGATAAAAAAAGATGCAACCGCAAAAGTTGGCACCTACAACTGCACGTTCTCTAAAAAGCGCGCAAAAACTTTAAAAATTTTTTTCTTTATTTTCCTGATTTTTTTTGCAATTTTGATGAAACCAAACAGGGCAAAGCCAAAGTTTTGAAACAATCTGTTGTTGAGCTTGGGTAACAGTTGCAATATGAACCTATGTTGACAGAAGAATATGTGGAGCTATGGGTAGGCACGCAATATGACATCAAGGATTAGCAATTAACGAATGCAGATTAGCGATTGTTCAATCCGCATCCAAAGTACAAATCACAGGTGCTGGCTAAGACGTGTCGAGACGTAGCGCAACAAGGTGAAAACAAAGGAGATGGAAAGAACTCACAGAACAAGCAAATAGTCCAGATTTTTCCTTTTCCTGAATTTTCCCCGGAATTTTCCAAAAGGCACTAGTAGGAGTCAATTTTTTTTTATTTTTTCACTATTTCTTTATATTTTTCTCTGAACAAGAAAAAAGATGCAACCACAAAAATTGACACCTACAACTGAGGTGGGATGTACTCTACACAAATACAGCACATTCTCTGAAAAGCGTGCAAAAACTTTTACAATTTTTTTCTTTATTTTCCTGAATTTTTTTGGCAATTTTGATGAAACCAAACAGGGCAAAGCTAAAGTGGTGAAACAATCTGTTGTTGAGCGTGGGTAACAGATGCAAGATGAACCTGTGCTGACTGAAGAATATGTTGAGCTATGGGTAGACACACAATATGACAGCAAGGATTAGCAATTAACGAATGCAAATTAGTGATTGTTCAATCCGGATCCAAAGTACAAATCACATGTGCTGGCTAAGACGTGTCGAGACGTAGCGCAACAAGGTGAAAACAATGGATGATGGAAAGAACTCACAGAACAAGCAAATAGTCCGGATTTTCCCTTTTTCCTAAATTTTTTCCAGAATTTTTCAAAAGGCACTAGTAGGAATCAAAATTTTTTTATTTTTTCACTATTTTTTTTTATATTTTTCTCTGAATAAGGATCAAAAAAGATGCAACCACAAAAATTGGCACCTACAACTGAGGTGGGATGTGGTCTATAGAAATACAGAACGTTCTCTGAAAAGCGTGCAAAAAACTTTGACAATTTTTTTTCTTTATTTTTCTAAAATTTTTTAGTAATTTTGATGAAACCAAACAGGGCAAAACCAAAGTGGTGAAACAATCTGTTGTTGAGCATGGGTAACAGTTGCAAGATGAACCTGTGTAGAGAGAGGAATATGTGGAGCTATGGGTAGGCACACAATATGACAGCATGGATTAGCAATTAACGAATGCAGATTAGTGATTTTTCAATCCGGATCCAAAGTACGAATCACAGGTGCTGGCTAAGACGTGTCGAGACGTAGCGCAACAAGGTGAAAACAAAGCACGATGGAAAGAACTCACAGAACAAGCAAATAGTCCGGATTTTTTCTTTTTCCTGAATTTTCCCTAGAATTTTCCAAAAGGCACTAGTAGGAATCAAATTTTTTAAAAATTTTTCACTATTTTTTTATATTCTTCTCTAAACAAGGATCAAAAAAGATGCAACCACAAAAATTGGCAACTACAACTGAGGCGGGATATGGTCTACAGAAATACAGCACATTCTCTGAAAAGCGTGCAAAAACTTTGACAATTTTTTTCTTTATCTTCCTGAATTTTTTTGGCAATTTTGATGAAACCAAACAGGGCAAAGCCAAAGTGGTGAAACGATCTGTTGCTGAGCGTAGATAACAGTTGCAAAATGAACCTCTGCTGACAGAAGAATATGTGGAGCTATGGGTAGGCACACAATATGATAGCAAGGATTAGCAATTAACGAATGCAGATTAGCGATTGTTCAATCCGGATCCAAAGTACAAATCACAGGTGTTGTCTAAGACGTGTCGAGACGTAGCGCAACAAGGTGAAAACAAAAGAGATGGAAAGAACTCACAGAACAAGCAAATAGTCTAGATTTTTCCTTTTCCTGAATTTTCCTCAGAATTTTCCAAAAGACACTAGAAGGAATCAAATTTTATTTTTATTTTTTCACTATTTTTTTTATATTTTTCACTAAACAAGGATCAAAAAGATGCAACCACAAAAATTGGCACCTACAACTGAGGTAAGATGTGGTCTACAGAAATACAGCACGTTCTCTTAAAAGCGTGCAAAAACTTTAACAATTTTTTTTCTTTATTTTCTAGAATTTTTTTTGGCAATTTTGATGAAACCAAAAAGGGCAAAGCCAAAGTTTGGAACAACCTGTTGTTGAGCATGGGTAACAGCTGCAAGATGAACCTGTGCTGACAGAAGAATATATGGAGCTATGGGTAGGCACACAATATGACAGCAAGGATTAGCAATTAACGAATGTAGATTAGCTATTGTTCAATCCGGATCCAAAGTACAAATCACAGATGCTGGCTAAGACGTGTCGAGACGTAGCGCAACAAGGAGAAAACAAAGGACGATGGTAAGAACTCACAGAACAAGCAAATATTCCGAATTTTCCCTTTTTCCTGAATTTTTTCCGGAAATTTTCAAAAGGCACTAGTAGGAATCAATTTTTTTTTATTTTTTCACTATTTTTTTTTATATTTTCTCTAAATAAGGATAAAAAAAGATGCAACCACAAAAGTTGGCACCTACAACTGCACGTTCTCTAAAAAGCGCGCAAAAACTTTAACTATTTTTTTCTTTATTTTCCTGAATTTTTTTGCAATTTTGATGAAACCAAACAGGGCAAAGCCAAAGTTTTGAAACAATCTGTTGTTGAGCTTGGGTAACAGTTGCAATATGAACCTATGTTGACAGAAGAATATGTGGAGCTATGGGTAGGCACGCAATATGACAGCAAGGATTAGCAATTAACGAATGCAGATTAGCGATTGTTCAATCCGCATCCAAAGTACAAATCACAGGTGCTGGCTAAGACGTGTCGAGACGTAGCGCAACAAGGTGAAAATAAAGGACGATGGAAAGAACTCACACAACAAGCAAATAGTCTAGATTTTTCCTTTTTCCTGAATTTTTCCTAGAATTTTCCAAAAGGCACTAGTAGGAATCAATTTTTTTTATTTTTTCACTATTTCTTTATATTTTTCTCTGAAAAAGAAAAAAGATGCAACCACAAAAATTGACACCTACAACTGAGGTGGCATGTACTCTACACAAATACAACACATTCTCTGAAAAGCGTGCAAAAACTTTTACAATTTTTTTCTTTATTTTCCTGAATTTTTTTTGGCAATTTTGATGAAACCAAACAGGGCAAAGCTAAAGTGGTGAAACAATCTGTTGTTGAGCGCGGGTAACAGATGCAAGATGAACCTGTGCTGACTGAAGAATATGTTGAGCTATGGGTAGACAGACAATATGACAGCAAGGATTAGCAATTAACGAATGCAAATTAGTGATTGTTCAATCCGGATCCAAAGTACAAATCACATGTGCTGGCTAAGACGTGTCGAGACGTAGCACAACAAGGTGAAAACAATGGATGATGGAAAGAACTCACAAAACAAGCAAATAGTCCAGATTTTCCCTTTTTCCTAAATTTTTTCCATAATTTTTCAAAAGGCACTAGTAGGAATCAAAAAATTTTTATTTTTCACTATTTTTTTTATATTTTTCTCTGAATAAGGATCAAAAAAGATGCAACCACAAAAATTGGCACCTACAACTGAGGTGGGATGTGGTCTATAGAAATACAAAACGTTCTCTGAAAAGCGTGCAAAAAACTTTGACAATTTTTTTCTTTATTTTTCTAAAATTTTTTAGTAATTTTGATGAAACCAAACAGGGCAAAGCCAAAGTGGTGAAACAATCTGTTGTTGAGCATGGGTAACAGTTGCAAGACGAACCTATGTAGAGAGAGGAATATGTGGAGCTATGGGTAGGCACACAATATGACAGCTTGGATTAGCAATTAACGAATGCAGATTAGTGATTTTTCAATCCGGATCCAAAGTACAAATCACAGGTGCTGGCTAAGACGTGTCGAGACGTAGCGCAACAAGGTGAAAACAAAGCACGATGGAAAGAACTCACAGAACAAGCAAATAGTCTGGATTTTTTCTTTTTCCTAAATTTTCCCTAGAATTTTCCAAAAGGCACTAGTAGGAATCAAATTTTTTAAAATTTTTTCACTATTTTTTTATATTTTTCTCTAAACAAGGATCAAAAAAGATGCAACCACAAAAATTGGCAACTACAACTGAGGCGGGATATGGTCTACAGAAATACAGCACATTCTCTGAAAAGCGTGCAAAAACTTTGACAATTTTTTTCTTTATCTTCCTGAATTTTTTTGGCAATTTTGATGAAACCAAACAGGGCAAAGCCAAAGTAGTGAAATGATCTGTTGCTGAGCGTAGATAACAGTTGCAAAATGAACCTCTGCTGACAGAAGAATATGTGGAGCTATGGGTAGGCACGCAACATGATAGTAAGGATTAGCAATTAACGAATACAGATTAGCGATTGTTCAATCCGGATCCAAAGTACAAATCACAGGTGTTGTCTAAGACGTGTCGAGACGTAGCGCAACAAGGTGAAAACAAAGGAGATGGAAAGAACTCACAGAACAAGCAAATAGTCTAGATTTTTCCTTTTCCTGAATTTTCCTCAGAATTTTCCAAAAGACACTAGCAGGAATCAAATTTTATTTTTATTTTTTCACTATTTTTTTATATTTTTCACTAAACAAGGATCAAAAAGATGCAACCACAAAAATTGGCACCTACAACTGAGGTAAGATGTGGTCTACAGAAATACAGCACGTTCTCTTAAAAGCGTGCAAAAACTTTAACAATTTTTTTCTTTATTTTCTAGAATTTTTTTGGCAATTTTGATGAAACCAAAAAGGGCAAAGCCAAAGTTTTGAAACAATCTGTTGTTGAGCATGGGTAACAGTTGCAAGATGAACCTGTGCTGACAGAAGAATATATGGAGCTATGGGTAGGCACACAATATGACAGCAAGGATTAGCAATTAACGAATGCAGATTAGCTATTGTTCAATCCGGATCCAAAGTACAAATCACAGATGCTGGCTAAGACGTGTCGAGACGTAGCGCAACAAGGAGAAAACAAAGGACGATGGTAAGAACTCACAGAACAAGCAAATAGTCCGGATTTTCCATTTTTCCTGAATTTTTTTCGGAAATTTTTAAAAGGCACTAGTAGGAATCAAATTTTTTTTATTTTTTCACTATTTTTTTATATTTTTCTCTAAATAAGGATAAAAAAAGATGCAACCACAAAAGTTGGCACCTACAACTGCACGTTCTCTAAAAAGCGCGCAAAAACTTTAACAATTTTTTTCTTTATTTTCCTGAATTTTTTTGCAATTTTGATGAAACCAAACAGGGCAAAGCCAAAGTTTTGAAACAATCTGTTGTTGAGGTTGGGTAACAGTTGCAATATGAACCTATGTTAACAGAAGAATATGTGGAGCTATGGGTAGGCACGTAATATGACAGCAAGGATTAGCAATTAACGAATGCAGATTAGCGATTGTTCAATCCGCATCCAAAGTACAAATCACAGATGCTGGCTAAGACGTGTCGAGACGTAGCGCAACAAGGTGAAAATAAAGGACGATGGAAAGAACACACACAACAAGCAAATAGTCTAGATTTTTCCTTTTTCCTGAATTTTTCCTAGAATTTTCCAAAAGGCACTAGTAGGAATCAATTTTTTTTATTTTTTCACTATTTCTTTATATTTTTCTCTGAACAAGGATAAAAAAAGATGCAACCACAAAAATTGGCACATAAAACTGAGGTGAGATGTGGTCTATAGAAATACAGCACGTTCTCTGGAAAGCGTGCAAAAACTTTGACAATTTTTTTCTTTATTTTCCTGAATTTTTTTGGCAATTTTGGTGAAACCAAACAGGGCAAAGCCAAAGGTGTGAAACAATCTGTTGTTGAGCGTGGATAATAGTTGCAAGATGAACCTGTGCTGACAAAAGAATATGTGGAGCTATGGGTAGGCACACAATATGATAGCAAGGATTAGCAATTAACGAATGCAGATTAGCGATTGTTCAATCCGGATCCAAAGTACAAATCACAGGTGCTGTCTAAGACGTGTCGAGACTTAGCGCAACAAGGTGAAAACAAAGGAGATGGAAAGAACTCCCAGAACAAGCAAATAGTCCAGATTTTTCCTTTTCCTGAATACACTAGCAGGAATCAAATTTTATTTTTATTTTTTCACTATTTTTTTATATTTTTCTCTGAACAAGGATCAAAAAGATGCAACCACAAAAATTGGCACCTACAACTGAGGTAAGATGTGGTCTACAGAAATACAGCACGTTCTCTTAAAAGCGTGCAAAAACTTTAACAATTTTTTTCTTTGTTTTCCAGAATTTTTTTGGCAATTTTGATGAAACCAAAAATGGCAACGCCAAAGTTTTGAAACAATCTGTTGTTGAGCATGGGTAACAGTTGCAAGATGAACCTGTGCTGACAGAAGAATATGTGGAGCTATGGGTAGGCACGCAATATGACAATAGGGATTAGCAATTAACGAATGCAGATTAGCGATTGTTCAATCTGCATCCAAAGTACAAATAACAGGTGCTGGCTAAGACGTGTCGAGACGTAGCGCAATAAGGTGAAAACAAAGGATGATGGAAAGAACTCACAGAACAAGCAAATAGTCCTGATTTTTCTCTTTTCCTGAATTCTTCCCAAAATTTTACAAAAGGCACTAGTAGGAATCAAATTTTTTTATTCTTTCACTATTTTTTATATTTTTCTCTAAATAAGGATAAAAATAGATGCAACCACAAAAATTGGCACCTACAACTGATGTGGGATGTGGTCTACAGAAATACAGCACGTTCTCTGGAAAGCGTGCAAAAACTTTGACACTTTTTTTCTTTATTTTCCTGAATTTTTTTGGCAATTTTGATGAAACCAAACAGGGCAAAGCCAAAGTGGTGAAACAATCTATTGTTGAGCGTGGGTAACAATTGCAAGATGAACCTGTGCTGACAGAAGAATATGTGGAGCTATCGGTAGGCACACAATATGACAGCAAGGATTAGCAATTAACAAATGCAGATTAGCGATTGTTCAATCCGGATCCAAAGTACAAATCACAGGTGCTGGCTAAGACGTGTCGAGATGTAGCGCAACATGGTGAAAACAAAGGACGATGGAAAGAACTCACAGAACAAGCTAATAGTCCAGATTTTTCCTTTTTCCTGAATTTTCCCAGGAATTTTCCAAAAGGCACTAGTAGGAATCAATTTTTTTTTAATTTTTCACTATTTTTTTATATTTTTCTCTGAACAAGGATAAAAAATGATGCAACCACAAAAATTGGCAACAACAACTGACGTGGGATATGGTCTACAAAAATACAGCACATTCTCTGAAAAGCGTCTAAAAATTTTGACAATTTTTTTTCTTTATTTTCCTGAATTTTTTTGGCAATTTTGATGAAACCAAACAGGGCAAAGCCAAAGTGGTGAAACGATCTATTATTGAGCGTGGATAACAGTTGCAAGATGAACCTGTGCTGACAGAAGAATATGTGGAGCTATGGCTAGGCACACAATATGACAGCAAGGATTAGCAATTAACGAATGCAGATTAGCGATTGTTCAATCCGCATCCAAAGTACAAATCACAGGTGCTGGCTAAGACGTGTCGAGACGTAGCACAACAAGGTGAAAACAAAGGACGATGGAAAGAACTCACAGAACAAGCAAATTGTCCGGATTTTTCCTTTTTCCTGAATTTTTCCCGGAATTTTCCAAAAGGCACTAGTAGGAATCAAATTTTTTTATTTTTTCACTATTTTTTTATATTTTTCTTTGAACAAGGATAAAAAAGATGCAACCATAAAAATTGGCACCTACAACTGTGGTGAGATGTGGTCTACAGAAATACAGCACGTTCTCTGGAAAGCGTGCAAAAACTTTGACAATTTTTTTCTTTATTTTCCTGAATTTTTTGGCAATTTTGGTGAAACCAAATAGGGCAAAGCCAAAGGGGTGAAACAATCTATTGTTGAGCGTGGATAATAGTTGCAAGATGAACCTGTGCTGACAAAAGAATATGTGGAGCTATGGGTAGGCACACAATATGATAGCAAGGATTAGCAATTAACAAATGCAGAATAGCGATTGTTCAATCCGGATCCAAAGCACAAATCACAGGTGCTGTCTAAGACATGTCGAGACGTAGCGCAACAAGGTGAAAACAAAGGAGATGGAAAGAACTCACAGAACAAGCAAATAGTCCAGATTTTTCCTTTTCCGAAATTTTCCTCGGAATTTTCCAAAAGACACTAGCAGGAATCAAATTTTACTTTTATTTTTTCACTATTTTATTATATTTTTCTCCGAACAAGGATCAAAAAGATGCAACCACAAAAACTAGCACCTACAACTGAGTTAATATGTGGTCTACAGAAATACTGCACGTTCTCTTAAAAGCGTGCAAAAATTTAACAATTTTTTTCTTTATTTTCTAGAATTTTTTTCACAATTTTGATGAAAACCAAAAAGGGCAAAGCCAAAGTTTTGAAACAATCTATTGTTGAGCATGGGTAACAGTTGCAAGATGAACCTGTGCTGACAGAAGAATATGTGGAGCTATGGGTAGGCACACAATATGACAGCAAGGATTAGCAATTAACGAATGCAGATTAGCGATTGTTCAATCCGAATCCAAAGTACAAATCACAGATGCTGGCTAAGACGTGTCGAGACGTAGCACAACAAGGAGAAAACAAAGGACGATGGAAAGAACTCATAGAACAAGCAAATAGTCCGGATTTTCCCTTTTTCCTAAATTTTTTTCCGGAATTTTTCAAAAGGCACTAGTAGGAATCAATTTTTTTTTTATTTTTTCACTATTTTTTTATATTTTTCTCTGAATAAGGATAATATAAGATGCAAAGCCAAAGGGGTGAAACAATCTATTGTTGGGCGTGGATAATAGTTGCAAGATGAACCTGTGCTGACAAAAGAATATGTGGAGCTATGGGTAGGCACACAATATGATAGCAAGGATTAGCAATTAACGAATGCAGATTAGCGATTGTTCAATCCGGATCCACAGTACAAATCACAGGTGCTGTCTAAGACGTGTCGAGACGTAGCGCAACAAGGTGAAAACAAAGGAGATGGAAAGAACTCACAGAACAAGCAAATAGTCTAGATTTTTCCTTTTCCTGAATTTTCCTCGGAATCAAATTTTTTTTTTATTTTTTCACTATTTTTTTGTTTTTTCTCTGAACATGGATCAAAAAGATGCATCCACAAAAATTGGCACCTACAACTGAGGTAAGATGTGGTCTACACAAATACAGCACGTTCTCTTAAAAGCATGCAAAAACTTTAACAATTTTTTTCTTTATTTTCCAGAATTTTTTTGGCAATTTTGATGAAACCAAAAAGGGCAAAGCCAAAGTTTTGAAACAATCTGTTGTTGAGCATGGGTAACAGTTGCAAGATGAACCTGTGCTGGCAGAAGAATATGTGGAGCTATGGGTAGGCACGCAATATGACAACAGGGATTAGCAATTAACGAATGCAGATTAGCGATTGTTCAATCTGCATCCAAAGCACAAATCACAGGTGCTGGCTAAGACGTGTCAAAACGTAGCGTAATAAGGTGAAAACAAAGGATGATGGAAAGAACTCACAGAACAAGCAAATAGTCCGGATTTTTCCTTTTTCCTGAATTTTTCCTAGAATTTTCCAAAAGGCACTAGTAGGAATCAAATTGTTTTATTCTTTCACTTTTTTATATATTTTTCTCTGAATAAGGATCAAAAAAGATGCAACCACAAAAATTGGCACCTACAACTGATGTGGGATGTGGTCTACAGAAATACAGCACGTTCTCTGGAAAGCGTGCAAAAACTTTGATAATTTTTTTCTTTATTTTCCTGAATTTTTTTGGCAATTTTGATGAAACCAAACAGGGTAAAGCCAAAGTGGTAAAATAATCTATTGTTGAGCGTGGGTAACAGTTGCAAGATGAACCTGTGCTGACAGAAGAATATGTGGAGCTATCGGTAGGCACACAATATGACAGCAAGGATTAGCAATCAACAAATGCAGATTAGCGATTGTTCAATCCGGATCCAAAGTACAAATCACAGGTGCTGTCTAAGATGTGCCGAGACATAGCACAACAAGGTGAAAACAAAGGACAGTGGAAAGAACTCACAGAACAAGCAAATAGTCCGAATTTTTCCTTTTTCCTGAATTTTTCCTGGAATTTTCCAAAAGGCACTAGTAGGAATCCATTTTTTTTATTTTTTCACTATTTTTTATATTTTTCTCTGAACAAGGATAAAAAAAGATGCAACCACAAAAATTGGCACCTACAACTGAGGTGGGATGTGGTCTATAAAAATACAGCACGTTCTCTGAAAAGCGTGCAAAAACTTTGACAATTTTTTTCTTTATTTTTCTAATTTTTTTTGGCAATTTTGATGAAACCAAACAGGGCAAAGCCAAAGTGGTGAAACAATTTGTTGTTGAGCGTGGGTAACAATTGCAACATGAACCTGTGCAGACAGAAGAATATGTGGAGCTATGGGTAGGCACACAATATGACAGCAAGGATTAGCAATTAACGAATGCAGATTAGCGATTGTTCAATCCGGATCCAAAGTACAAATCACAGGTGCTGGCTAAGACGTGTCGAGACGTAGCGCAACATGGTGAAAACAAAGGACGATGGAAAGAACTCACAGAAAAAGCAAATAGTCTGGATTTTTCCTTTTTCCTTAATTTTCCCCGGAATTTTCCAAAAGGCACTAGTAGGAATCAATTTTTTTAAAATTTTTTCACTATTTTTTTATATTTTTCTCTGAACAAGGATAAAAAATGATGCAACCACAAAAATTTGCAACTACAACTGACGTGACATATGGTCTACAAAAATACAGCACATTCTCTGAAAAGCGTGCAAAAATTTTGACAATTTTTTTTCTTTATTTTCCTGAATTTTTTTGGCAATTTTGATGAAACCAAACAGGGCAAAGCCAAAGTGGTGAAACGATCTGTTGTTGAGCGTGGATAACAGTTACAAGATGAACCTGTGCTGACAGAAGAATATGTGGAGCTATGGCTAGGCACACAATATGACAGCAAGGATTAGCAATTAACGAATGCAGATTGGCGATTGTTCAATCCGCATCCAAAGTACAAATCACAGGTGCTGGCTAAGACGTGTCGAGACGTAGCGCAACAAGGTGAAAACAAAGGACGATGGAAAGAATTCACCGAACAAGCAAATTGTCCGGATTTTTCCTTTTTCCTGAATTTTTCCCGGAATTTTCCAAAAGGCACTAGTAGGAATCAAATTTTTTTATTCTTTCACTATTTTTTTATATTTTTCTCTGAATATGGATCAAAAAAGATGCAACCACTAAAATTGGCACCTACAACTGATGTGGGATGTGGTCTATAGAAATACAGCACGTTCTCTAGAAAGCATGCAAAAACTTTGACAATTTTTTTCTTTATTTTCCTGAATTTTTTTGGCAATTTTGATGAAACCAAACAGGGCAAAGCCAAAGTGGTGAAACAATCTATTGTTGAGCGTGGGTAATAGTTGCTAGATGAACCTGTGCTGACAGAAGAATATGTGGAGCTATGGGTAAGCACACAATATGACAGCAAGGATTAGCAATTAACGAGTGCAGATTAGCGATTGTTCAATCCGGATCCAAAGTACAAATCACAAGTGTTGTCTAAGACGTGTCGAGACGTAGCGCAAGAATGTGAAAACAAAGGACGATGGAAAGAACTCACAGAACAAGCAAATAGTTAAGATTTTTCCTTGTTTCTGAATTTTTCCCTGAATTTTCCAAAAGGCACTAGTAGGAATCAATTTTTTTTTATTTTTCAGTATTTTTTATATTTTTCTATGAACAAGGATCAAAAAAGATGCAACCACAAAAATTGGCACCTACAACTGAGGTGGGATGTGGTCCACAGAAATACAGCCTATTCTCTGAAAAGCGTTCAAAAACTTTGATAATTTTTTTCTTTATTTTCCTGAATTTTTTTGCAATTTTGATGAAACCAAACAAGGCAAAGCCAAAGTGGTGAAACAATCTGTTGTTGAGCGTGGGTAACAGGTGCAAGATGAACCTATGCTAACAGAAGAATATATGGAGCTATGGGTAGGCACACAATATGACAGCAAGGATTAGAAATTAGTGAATGCAGATTAGCGATTGTTCAATCCGGATCCAAAGTACAAATCACAGGTGCTGTCTAAGACGTGCCGAGACGTAGCGCAACAAGGTGACAACAAAGGACGACGGAAAGAACTCACAGAACAAGCAAATAGTTCGCATTTTTCCTTGTTTCTGAATTTTTCCCTGAATTTTCCAAAAGGCACTAGTAGGAATCAATTTTTTTTATTTTTTCAGTATTTTTTTATATTTTTCTATGAACAAGGATCAAAAAATATGCAACCACAAAAATTGGCACCTACAACTGAGGTGGGATGTGGTCTACAGAAATACAGCCTGTTGTCTGAAAAGCGTGCAAAAACTTTGACAATTTTTTTCTTTATTTTCTTGAATATTTTTTGGCAATTTTGATGAAACCAAACAGGGCAAAGCCAAAGTGGTGAAACGATCTTTTACTGAGCGTGGGTAACAGTTGCAAGATGAACCTGTGCTGACAGAAGAATATGTGGAGCTATGGGTAGGCACACAATATGACAACAAGGATTAGCAATTAACGAATGCAGATTGGTGATTGTTCAATCCGGATCCAAAGTACAAATCACAGGTGCTGGCTAATACGTGTCGAGACGTAGCGCAACAAGGTGAAAACAAAGGACGATGGAAAGAACTCACAGAACAAGCAAATAGTTAAGATTTTTCCTTGTTTCTGAATTTTTCCCTGAATTTTCCAAAAGGCACTAGTAGGAATCAATTTTTTTTATTTTTCAGTATTTTTTATATTTTTCTATGAACAAGGATCAAAAAAGATGCAACCACAAAAATTGGCACCTACAACTGAGGTGGGATGTGGTCCACAGAAATACAGCCTATTCTCTGAAAAGCGTTCAAAAACTTTGATAATTTTTTTCTTTATTTTCCTGAATTTTTTTGCAATTTTGATGAAACCAAACAAGGCAAAGCCAAAGTGGTGAAACAATCTGTTGTTGAGCGTGGGTAACAGGTGCAAGATGAACCTGTGCTAACAGAAGAATATATGGAGCTATGGGTAGGCACACAATATGATGGCAAGGATTAGAAATTAGTGAATGCAGATTAGCGATTGTTCAATCCGGATCCAAAGTACAAATCACAGGTGCTGTCTAAGACGTGCCGAGACGTAGCGCAACAAGGTGACAACAAAGGACGACGGAAAGAACTCACAGAACAAGCAAATAGTTCGCATTTTTCCTTGTTTCTGAATTTTTCCCTGAATTTTCCAAAAGGCACTAGTAGGAATCAATTTTTTTTATTTTTTCAGTATTTTTTTATATTTTTCTATGAACAAGGATCAAAAAAGATGCAACCACAAAAATTGGCACCTACAACTGAGGTGGGATGTGGTCTACAGAAATACAGCCTGTTGTCTGAAAAGCGTGCAAAAACTTTGACAATTTTTTTCTTTATTTTCTTGAATATTTTTTGGCAATTTTGATGAAACCAAACAGGGCAAAGCCAAAGTGGTGAAACGATCTTTTACTGAGCGTGGGTAACAGTTGCAAGATGAACCTGTGCTGACAGAAGAATATGTGGAGCTATGGGTAGGCACACAATATGACAACAAGGATTAGCAATTAACGAATGCAGATTGGTGATTGTTCAATCCGGATCCAAAGTACAAATCACAGGTGCTGGCTAATATGTGTCGAGACGTAGCGCAACAAGGTGAAAACAAAGGACGATGGAAAGAACTCACAGAACAAGCAAATAGTTAAGATTTTTCCTTGTTTCTGAATTTTTCCCTGAATTTTCCAAAAGGCACTAGTAGGAATCAATTTTTTTTATTTTTCAGTATTTTTTATATTTTTCTATGAACAAGGATCAAAAAAGATGCAACCACAAAAATTGGCACCTACAACTGAGGTGGGATGTGGTCCACAGAAATACAGCCTATTCTCTGAAAAGCGTTCAAAAACTTTGATAATTTTTTTCTTTATTTTCCTGAATTTTTTTGCAATTTTGATGAAACCAAACAAGGCAAAGCCAAAGTGGTGAAACAATCTGTTGTTGAGCGTGGGTAACAGGTGCAAGATGAACCTGTGCTAACAGAAGAATATATGGAGCTATGGGTAGGCACACAATATGATGGCAAGGATTAGAAATTAGTGAATGCAGATTAGCGATTGTTCAATCCGGATCCAAAGTACAAATCACAGGTGCTGTCTAAGACGTGTCGAGACGTAGCGCAACAAGGTGACAACAAAGGACGACGGAAAGAACTCACAGAACAAGCAAATAGTTCGCATTTTTCCTTGTTTCTGAATTTTTCCCTGAATTTT
This sequence comes from Saccharum spontaneum, assembly GCA_022457205.1. Lineage (NCBI taxonomy): Eukaryota > Viridiplantae > Streptophyta > Magnoliopsida > Poales > Poaceae > Saccharum > Saccharum spontaneum. The sequence goes on from CM039601.1 coordinate 22,151,062, forward strand.
CCAAAAGGCACTAGTAGGAATCAATTTTTTTATTTTTTCAGTATTTTTTTTATATTTTTCTATGAACAAGGATCAAAAAAGATGCAACCACAAAAATTGGCACCTACAACTGAGGTGGGATGTGGTCTACAGAAATACAGCCTGTTGTCTGAAAAGCGTGCAAAAACTTTGACAATTTTTTTCTTTATTTTCTTGAATATTTTTTGGGAATTTTGATGAAACCAAACAGGGCAAAGCCAAAGTGGTGAAACGATCTTTTACTGAGCGTGGGTAACAGTTGCAAGATGAACCTGTGCTGACAGAAGAATATGTGGAGCTATGGGTAGGCACACAATATGACAACAAGGATTAGCAATTAACGAATGCAGATTGGTGATTGTTCAATCCGGATCCAAAGTACAAATCACAGGTGCTGGCTAATACGTGTCGAGACGTAGCGCAACAAGGTGAAAACAAAGGACGATGGAAAGAACTCACAGAACAAGCAAATATTCTGGATTTTCCTTTTCCTGAATTTTTCCCGGAATTTTCCAAAAGGCACTGGTAGGAATCAAAATTTTTTTATTTTTTCACTATTTTTTATATTTTTCTCTGAACAAGGATAAAAAAAGATGCAACCACAAAAATTGGCACCTACAACTAAGGTGGGATGTGGTCAACATAAATATAGCACGTTCTCTGAAAAGCGTGCAACAACTTTGACAATTTTTTTCTTTATTTTCCTGATTTTTTTGGCAATTTTGATGAAACCAAACAGGACAAAGCAAAAGTAGTGAAACAATCTGTTATTGAGCGTGGGTAACAGTTGCAAGATGAACCTGTGCTGATAGAAGAATATATGGAGCTATGGGTAGACACACAATATGACAGCAACAATTAGCAATTAACGAATGCAGATTAGCGATTGTTCAATCCGGATCCAAAGTACAAATCACAGGTGCTGTCTAAGACGTGTCGAGACGTAACGCAACAAGGTGACAACAAAGGACGACGGAAAGAACTCACAGAACAAGCAAATAGTTCGCATTTTTCCTTGTTTCTGAATTTTTCCCTGAATTTTCCAAAAGGCACTAGTAGGAATCAATTTTTTTATTTTTTCAGTATTTTTTTTATATTTTTCTATGAACAAGGATCAAAAAAGATGCAACCACAAAAATTGGCACCTACAACTGAGGTGGGATGTGGTCTACAGAAATACAGCCTGTTGTCTGAAAAGCGTGCAAAAACTTTGACAATTTTTTTCTTTATTTTCTTGAATATTTTTTGGGAATTTTGATGAAACCAAACAGGGCAAAGCCAAAGTGGTGAAACGATCTTTTACTGAGCGTGGGTAACAGTTGCAAGATGAACCTGTGCTGACAGAAGAATATGTGGAGCTATGGGTAGGCACACAATATGACAACAAGGATTAGCAATTAACGAATGCAGATTGGTGATTGTTCAATCCGGATCCAAAGTACAAATCACAGGTGCTGGCTAATACGTGTCGAGACGTAGCGCAACAAGGTGAAAACAAAGGACGATGGAAAGAACTCACAGAACAAGCAAATATTCTGGATTTTTCCTTTTCCTGAATTTTTCCTGGAATTTTCCAAAAGGCACTGGTAGGAATCAAAATTTTTTTATTTTTTCACTATTTTTTATATTTTTCTCTGAACAAGGATAAAAAAAGATGCAACCACAAAAATTGGCACCTACAACTAAGGTGGGATGTGGTCAACATAAATATAGCACGTTCTCTGAAAAGCGTGCAACAACTTTGACAATTTTTTTCTTTATTTTCCTGATTTTTTTGGCAATTTTGATGAAACCAAACAGGACAAAGCAAAAGTAGTGAAACAATCTGTTATTGAGCGTGGGTAACAGTTGCAAGATGAACCTGTGCTGATAGAAGAATATATGGAGCTATGGGTAGACACACAATATGACAGCAACAATTAGCAATTAACGAATGCAGATTAGCGATTGTTCAATCCGGATCCAAAGTACAAATCACAGGTGCTGTCTAAGACGTGTCGAGACGTAACGCAACAAGGTGACAACAAAGGACGACGGAAAGAACTCACAGAACAAGCAAATAGTTCGCATTTTTCCTTGTTTCTGAATTTTTCCCTGAATTTTCCAAAAGGCACTAGTAGGAATCAATTTTTTTTATTTTTTCAGTATTTTTTTTATATTTTTCTATGAACAAGGATCAAAAAAGATGCAACCACAAAAATTGGCACCTACAACTGAGGTGGGATGTGGTCTACAGAAATACAGCCTGTTGTCTGAAAAGCGTGCAAAAACTTTGACAATTTTTTTCTTTATTTTCTTGAATATTTTTTGGGAATTTTGATGAAACCAAACAGGGCAAAGCCAAAGTGGTGAAACGATCTTTTACTGAGCGTGGGTAACAGTTGCAAGATGAACCTGTGCTGACAGAAGAATATGTGGAGCTATGGGTAGGCACACAATATGACAACAAGGATTAGCAATTAACGAATGCAGATTGGTGATTGTTCAATCTGGATCCAAAGTACAAATCACAGGTGCTGGCTAATACGTGTCGAGACGTAGCGCAACAAGGTGAAAACAAAGGACGATGGAAAGAACTCACAGAACAAGCAAATATTCTGGATTTTTCCTTTTCCTGAATTTTTCCTGGAATTTTCCAAAAGGCACTGGTAGGAATCAAAATTTTTTTATTTTTTCACTATTTTTTATATTTTTCTCTGAACAAGGATAAAAAAAGATGCAACCACAAAAATTGGCACCTACAACTAAGGTGGGATGTGGTCAACATAAATATAGCACGTTCTCTGAAAAGCGTGCAACAACTTTGACAATTTTTTTCTTTATTTTCCTGATTTTTTTGGCAATTTTGATGAAACCAAACAGGACAAAGCAAAAGTGGTGAAACAATCTGTTATTGAGCGTGGGTAACAGTTGCAAGATGAACCTGTGCTGATAGAAGAATATGTGGAGCTATGGGTAGACACACAATATGACAGCAACAATTAGCAATTAACGAATGCAGATTAGCGATTGTTCAATCCGGATCCAAAGTACAAATCACAGGTGCTGTCTAAGACGTGTCGAGACGTAACGCAACAAGGTGACAACAAAGGACGATGGAAATAACTCACAGAACAAGCAAATAGTTCGCATTTTTCCTTGTTTCTGAATTTTTCTCTAAATTTTCCAAAAGGCACTAGTAGGAATCAAATTTTTTTATTTTTTCAGTATTTTTTTATATTTTTCTATGAACAAGGATCAAAAAAGATGCAACCACAAAAATTGGCACCAACAACTGAGGTGGGATGTGGTCTACAGAAATACAGCCTATTCTTTGAAAAGCGTGCAAAAACTTTGACAATTTTTTTCTTTATTTTCCTGATTTTTTTTTGCAATTTTGATGAAACCAAATAGGGCAAAGCTAAAGTGGTGAAACAATCTTTTGTTGAGCGTGGGTAATAGTTGCAAGATGAACCTGTGCTGACAGAAGAATATGTGGAGCTATGGGTAGGCACACAATATGACAGCAAGGATTAGCAATTAACGAATGCAGATTAGCGATTGTTCAATCTGGATCCAAAGTACAAATCACAGGTGCTGGCTAAGACGTGTCGAGACATAGCGCAAAAAGGAGAAAACAATGGACGATGGAAGGAACTCACAAAACAAGCAAATAGTCTGGATTTTTCCTTTTTCCTGAATTTTTTCCAGAATTTTCCAAAAGGCACTAGTAGGAATCAAATTTTTTTATTTTTTCACTATTTTTTTATATTTATCTCTGAACAAGGACAAAAAAAAGATGCAACCACAAAAATTGGCACCTAGACCTGAGGTGGGATGTGGTCTACAGAAATACATCACGTTCTCTGAAAAGCGTGCAAAAACTTTGACAATTTTTTTCCTTATTTTCCTGAATATTGTTTGGCAATTTTGATGAAACCAAACAGGGCAAAGCCAAAGTGGTGAAATGATCTTTTACTGAGCGTGGGTAACAGTTGCAAGATGAACCTGTGCTGACAGAAGAATATGTGGAGCTATGGGTAGGCACACAATATGACAACAAGGATTAGCAATTAACGAATGTAGATTGGTGATTGTTCAATCCGGATCCAAAGTACAAATCACAGGTGCTGGCTAATACGTGTCGAGACGTAGCGCAACAAGGTGAAAACAAAGGACGATGGAAAGAACTCACAGAACAAGCAAATATTCTGGATTTTTCATTTTTCCTAAATTTTTCCCTGAATTTTCCAAAAGGCACTGGTAGGAATCAAATTTTTTTATTTTTTCACTATTTTTTATATTTTTCTCTGAACAAAGACAAAAAAAGATGCAACCACAAAAATTGGCACCAACAACTAAGGTGGGATGTGGTCAACAGAAATATAGCACGTTCTTTGAAAAGCGTGCAAAAACTTTGATAATTTTTTCATTATTTTCTTGAATTTTTTTGGCAATTTTGTTGAAACCAAACAGGGCAAGGCCAAAGTGGTGAAACAATCAGTTGTTGAGCGTGGGTAACAGTTGTAAGATGGACCTGTGCTGACAGAAAAATATGTGGAGCTATGGGTAGGCACGTAATATGATAGCAAGGATTAGCAATTAACGAATGCAGATTAGTGATTGTTCAATCCGGATCCAAAGTACAAATCATAGGTGCTGGCTAAGACGTGTCGAGACGTAGCGCAACTAGGTGAAAACAAAGGACGATGGAAAGAACTCACAGAACAAGCAAATAGTCCAAATTTTTACTTTTTCCTGAATTTTCCTTGGAATTTTCCAAAATGCACTAGTAGGAACGAATTTTTTATTTTCACTATTTTTTTTATATTTTTCTCTGAACAAGGATCAAAAAAGATGTAACCACGAAAATTGGCACCTACAACTGAGGTGGGATGTGGTCTACAGAAATACAGCACATCCTCTAAAAAGCGTGCAAAAACTTTGGCAATTTGTTTCTTTATTTTCTTGAATTTTTTTTGGCAATTTTGACGAAGCCAAACAGGCGAAAGCCAAAGTGGTGAAACAATCTGTTGTTGAGCGTGGGTAACAGTTGCAAGATGAACCTATGCTGACAGAAGAATATGTGGAGCTATGGGTAGACACATAATATGACAGCAAGGATTAGCAATTAACGAATGCAGATTAGCGATTGTTCAATCCGGATCCAAAGTACAAATCACAGGTGCTGTCTAATACGTGTCGAGACGTAGCGCAAGAAGGTGAAAACAAAGGACGATGGAAAGAACTCACAGAACAAGCAAATAGTTCGCATTTTTCCTTGTTTCTGAATTTTTCCCTGAATTTTCCAAAAGGCACTAGTAGAAATCAATTTTTTTTTATTTTTTCAGTATTTTTTATATTTTTCTATGAACAAGGATAAAAAAAGATGCAACCATAAAAATTGGCACCTACAACTAAGGTGGGATGTGGTCTACAGAAATACAGCCAGTTCTCTGAAAAGCGTGCAAAAACTTTAACAATTTTTTTCTTTATTTTCCTGAATTTTTTTTTGCAATTTTGATGAAACCAAATAGGGCAAAGCTAAAGTGGTGAAACAATCTGTTGTTGAGCGTGAGTAACAGTTGCAAGATGAATCTGTGCTGACAGAAGAATATGTGGAGCTATGGGTAGGCACACAATATGACAACAAGGATTAGCAATTAACGAATGCAGATTAGCGATTGTTCAATCTGGATCCAAAGTACAAATCACAGGTGCTGGCTAAGACGTGTCGAGACGTAGCACAAAAAGGAGAAAACAAAGGACGATGGAAATAACTCACAAAACAAGCAAATAGTCCGGATTTTTCCTTTTTCCTGAATTTTTTCCAGAATTTTCCAAAAGGCACTAGTAGGAATCAAATTTTTTTTTATTTTTTCACTATTTTTTTTATATTTTCTCTGAACAAGGATAAAAAAAGATGCAACCACAAAAATTGGCACCTACAACTAAGGTGGGATGTGGTCTACAGAAATACAGCACGTTCTCTGAAAAGCGTGCAAAAACTTTAACAATTTTTTTCTTTATTTTCCTGAATTTTTTTTGGAAATTTTGATGAAACCAAACAGGGCAAAGCCAAAGTTTTGAAACAATCTGTTGTCGAGCGTTTGTAACAGTTGCATGATAAACCTGTGTTGACAGAAGAATAAGTGGAGCCATGGGTAGGCACGCAATATGACAGCAAGGATTAGCAATTAACAAATGCAGATTAGCGATTGTTCAATCCGGATCCAAAGTACAAATCACAAGTGCTGGCTAAGACGTGTCGAGACGTAGCGCAATAAGGTGAAAACAAAGGACGATGGAAAGAACTCACAGAACAACCAAATAGTCCAAATTTTTTCTTTTTCCTAAATTTTCCATGGAATTTTCCAAAAGGCACTAGTAGGAACCAATTTTTTTATTTTTCACTATTTTTTTATATTTTTCTCTGAACAAGGATAAAAAAAGATGTAACCACAAAAATTAGCAACTACAACTGAGGTGGGATGTGGTCTACAGAAATACAGCATATTCTCTAAAAAGCGTGCAACAACTTTGACAATTTTTTTCTTTATTTTTCTAAATTTTTTTGGCAATTTTGATGAAACCAAACAGGACAAAGCCAAAGTGGTGAAACAATCTGGTTTTGAGTGTGGGTAACAGTTGCAAGATGAACCTGTGGTGACAGAAGAATATGTGGAGCTCTGGGTAGGCACACAATATGACAGCAAGGATTAGCAATTAACGAATGCAGAGTAGCGATTGTTCAATCCGGATCCAAAGTACAAATCACAGGTGCTGTCTAAGACATGTCGATATGTAGCGCGACAAGGTGAAAACAAAGGACGATGAAAAGAACTCACAGAACAAGCAAATAGTTCGGATTTTTCCTAGTTCCTGAATTTTTCCCAGAATTTTCCAAAAGGCACTAGTAGGAATCAATTTTTTTTTATTTTTTCAATATTTTTTTATATTTTTCTATGAACAAGGATCAAAAAAGATGAAACCACAAAAATTCGCACTTACAACTGAGGTGGGATGTGGTCTACAAAAATACAGCCTGTTCTCTGAAAAGCGTGCAAAAACTTTGACAATTTTTTTCTTTATTTTCCTGAATTTTTTTGCAATTTTGATGAAACCAAACAGGGCAAAGCTAAAGTGGTGAAACAGTCCGTTGTTGAGCGTGGGTAACAGTTGCAAGATGAACCTGTGCTGAAAGAAGAATATGTTGAGCTATGGGTAGGCTCACAATATGACAGCAAGGATTTGCAATTAACGAATGCAGATTAGCGATTGTTCAATCCGGATCCAACGGACAAGTCATAGGTGCTGGCTAAGACGTGTCGAGACGTAGCGCAACAAGGTGCAAACAGAGGACGATGGAAAGAACTCACAGAACAAGCATATAGTCCAGATTTTTCCTTTTTCCTGAATTTTTCCCAGAATTTTCCAAAAGGCACTAGTAGGAATCAATTTTTTTTTCACTATTGTTTTATATTTTTCTCTAAACTAGGATAAAAAAAGATGCAACCACAAAATTTGGCACCTACAACTGCACGTTCTCTAAAAAGCATGCAAAAACTTTAACATTTTTTTTCTTTATTTTCCTGAATTTTTTTGGCAATTTTGATGAAACCAAACAGGGCAAAGCGAAAGTGGCAAAACAATCTGTTGCTGAGCGTGGGTAACAGTTGCAAGACGAACCTGTGCTGACAGAAGAATATGTGGAGCTATGGGTTGGCATGCAATATGACAGCAAGGATTAGCAATTAACGAATGCAGATTAGCGATTGTTCAATCCCGATTCAAAGTACAAATCACAGGTGCTGGCTAAGACGTGTTGAGACGTAGCGCAACAAGGTGAAAACAAAGGACGATGGAAAGAACTCACAGAACAAGCAAATTGTCCAGATTTTTCCTTTTCCCCGAATTTTTCCTGGAATTTTTCAAAAGGCACTAGTAGGAATCAATTTTTTCTATTTTTCACTATTTTTTTTATATTATTCTCTGAACAAGGATCAAAAAAGATGCAACCACAAAAATTGGCACCTACAACTGAGGTGGGATGTGGTCTACAGAAATACAACACGGTCTCTGAAAAGCGTGCAAAAACTTTGACAATTTTTTTCCTTATTTTCATGAATATTGTTTGGCAATTTTGATGAAACCAAACAGGGCAAAGCCAAAGTGGTGAAACGATCTTTTGTGGAGCGTGGGTAACAGTTGCAAGATGAACCTGTGCTGACAGAAGAATATGTGGAGCTACGGGTAGGCACACAATATGACAGCAAGGATTAGCAATTAACTAATGCAGATTAGCAAATGTTCAATCCGGATCCAAAGTACAAATCATAGGTGCTGGCTAAGACGTGTCGAGACGTAGCGCAACAAGGTGAAGACAAAGGACGTTGGAGAGAACTCACAGAACAAGCAAATAGTGCAGATTTTTCCTTTTTCCTGAATTTTCCCAGGAATTCTCCAAAATGCACTAGTAGGAACCAATTTTTTTTCACTATTTTTTTATATTTTTCTCTGAACAAGGAACAAAAAAGATGCAACCACAAAAATTAGCACCTACAACTGCGATGGGATATGGTCTACAGAAATACAGCACGTTCTCCAAAAAGCGTGCAAAAACTTTGACAATTTTTTTCTTTATTTTCCTAAATTTTTTTGGCAATTCTGATGAAACCAAACAGGGCAAAGCTAAAGTGGTGAAATAATCTGTTGTTGAGCGTGGGAACCAGTTGCAAGATGAACCTATGCTGACAGCAGAATATGTGGAGCTATGGGTAAGCACGCAATATGACAGCAAGGATTAGCAATTAACGAATGCAGATTAGCGATTGTTCAATCCGGATCCATAGTACAAATCACAGGTGCTGGCTAAGACTTGTCGAGGCAACGCGCAACAAGGTGAAAACAAAGGAGATGGAAAGAACTCACAGAACAAGCAAATAGTCTAGATTTTTCCTTTTTCCTGAATTTTCCCCTGAATTTTCCAAACGGCACGAGTAGGAATCAATTTTTTTATTTTTTCACTATTTTTTATATTTTTCTCTGAACAAGGATCAAAAAAGATGCAACCACAAAAATTGGCACCTACGACTGAGGTGGGATGTGGTCAACAAAAATACAACACGTTCTTTGAAAAGCGTGCAAAAACTTTGACAATTTTTTTTCTTTATTTTCTTAAATTTTTTTGGCAATTTTGATGAAACCAAACAGGGCAAAGCCAAAGTGGTGAAACAATCTGTTGTTGAGCGTGGGTAACAGTTGCAAGATGAACCTGTGCTAACAAAAGAATATATGGAGCTATGGGTAGGCACGCAATATGACAGCAAGGATTAGCAAATAACGAATGCAGATTAGCGATTGTTCAATCCGGATCCAAAGTACAAATCACAGGTACTGGCTAAGACGTGCCGAGACGTAGCGCAAAAAGGTGAATAGAAAGGACGATGGAAAGAACTCACAGAACAAGCAAATAGTCCGGATTTTCCCCTTTTCCTGAATTTTTCTCTGAATTTTCCAAAAGGCACTAGTAGGAATCAAATTTTTTTATTTTTTCACTATTTTTTTTATATTTTTCTCTGAACAAGGATAAAAAAAAGATACAACCACAAAAATTGGCACCTACAACTAAGGTGGGACGTGGTCTACGAAAATACATCACGT